>OZ038475.1:41124346-41184346 GCA_964036315.1 Acanthosepion esculentum | reverse complement strand
CTCTGATTTCTCGATCCGATTCGTTATCATTACACTATACCACACATTACCTACACAATACCGCACATCCCCTAAGAGAATTAATTGAACTAACATAATACATACAAGTTTTTAGCTTTTCTTTTTAATACCTTTGTTGCGGATTTACTTTTGTTACTATTCCGCAGTGGCACCAATATCAAACACATAATAAAGATCTAATCTGTCCATCTATCTATCTCAGTCTATTCATATCTACCTATCTATCTATTTATCTCGGTCTATTTCTATCTATCTATTTATCTCGGTCTATTTCTATCTATCTATTTATCTCGGTCTATTTCTATCTATCTATTTATCTCGGTCTATTTCTATCTATTTATCTCGGTCTATTTCTATCTATTTATCTCGGTCTATTTCTATCTATCTATTTAACTCGGTCTATTTCTATCTATTTAACTCGGTCTATTTCTATCTATTTAACTCGGTCTATTTCTATCTATTTAACTCGGTCTATTTCTATCTATTTATCTCGGTCTATTTCTATCTATTTAACTCGGTCTATTTCTATCTATCTATTTATCTCAGTCTATTTATATCTACCTATCTATCTATTTATCTCAGTCTATTTATATCTACCTATCTATCTATTTATCTCAGTCTATTTATATCTACCTATCTATCTATTTATCTCAGTCTATTTATATCTACCTATCTATCTATTTATCTCAGTCTATTCATATCTATCTATCTATTTATCTCAGTCTATTCATATCTATCTATCTAACTATTTCAGTCTATTCATATCTATCTAACTATTTCAGTCTATTCATATCTATCTATCTATTTCAGTCTATTCATATCTATCTATCTATTTCAGTCTATTCATATCTATCTATCTATCTATTTCAATCTATTCATATCTATCTATCTATCTATTTCAATCTATTCATATCTATCTATCTATCTATTTCAATCTATTCATATCTATCTATCTATCTATTTCAGTCTATTCATAGCTATCTATCTACCTATTTCAGTCTATTCATAGCTATCTACCTAATCGTTCTAAAATAAATATTTCTGACTACTTATTTCCTTCCATTTCTTCCATGCATAGTTCTATCCAGTTTGTAGTTTCTGATTCCTGTCTCATCTAAGAGTCGATTGATAAAGGTTCTTGCTGGTCCACCTCCTGATGTTTTCCCATAATTTGAATCTCATACTATTAACAGATTCACAACTTGCTTGCCTGCTTTTCGAACATTCGCCACTAAAACGGACTCACCTTTCACAGTGTGTCCGTAAACCTTTGTTAGGTTCACAAAGTCTTTCATCGGGCATATGTTGACATTTAGCGCTCCTCTCAGCTGTCGACTGGACGTAGCATCTCTCTCTATTTTTGTTTATTTTTTGATTGTTGTTGTTTTTTGCCAGTGATTTTGTTAATGTCCATCTGCTTTACCCGTATAAGAGAACTGTTCCTTCTCTTGACCATGAGAAGAGTATTAGCATAAGTAAGTGTATAGATATTTTATGAACATTTACAACGGACAGAGGTAATAAATAATATAAGTTAGCTTCGAGCGTGTCTAATTCTAGACATTATCCTTTTCATTATGATAAGTGTTTGACAAAGCGAATATGTTTGATCCATGGATATCCTTAATGATCAAGTAATCTTTTTGTTATAAACTCATTTTCTCCAGACTTGTTCGATCCGCTCCAATAACTCGTTACGAAGTTCTCTGAAGTCTTCATGACTCAGTGATTCTTCAAGGGCTGAATTTCCAACGTATCCGCACTCATCTTTTCGCTAGGTTACAATTATTTAAACCACTTGAATATTAAATCTTCTACAAACACGACACAAAGAAAAATGTTTCATTTATGTGCGATAGAGGTAGGAATTTCTCTCTTCAAGAAAATGTCTACTTCACTAATTCGCAGTTAATAGTTCAATCCCTGATAAAGTAACCGACATTCTTTGTTAGGAATTTATTTGTACAAAATTAATAATTTTGTGCACAAACAACATTTATTTTTTATTTGAATATAGGATACGGAGTTTTAGCAATTCGTGGATTATATTCAGTTATCAAAAGGAAATGAGAGAAGTGATGTTGTGTTCAACTGCTTCTTCTATGTTCCGTGTCCCTTTAGGAGGTTAGCGATCATGGCTCTCCACAATTTCCTGTTCTTTGTAACTCTTAATAAATTGTGTCTTTTTTGTTATCTTGCCTAAAACCTGTTCTACCATCCATGTACTGAAGATAGCTAGGCAGGTTATGTTTTTTTTTTCATCTGTCCCTCTGGCTTTCAATATGTCCTGTGACTCAAAATTTCCAAAACCTCTCTCCTGTATGTGCCCTAGAAACTTCAATTGTCTCTTTCTGAAGTTAAGTATGAATGTCCTTTTTGTTTCCATTTTCTATAAAAACTTCGTCGTTGTTCACATGTTTGGCTCTTGGTATTCTCAGCATCCTTCTGTAGAACAGCATTTCTGTTGTTTCAAGTCTCTTCATCTGTAAGGAGATTATCCAGCATTCACTATCATATAGGACTGATATTATATAACATTTCAGTAATTTTTCTTGGTTTCTAAGAAATTTTTCCTGTTTCTTAATACTTTGCTTTTTGAAGGCAACTTTCGCTATCCCAATGCCTATTCGGATTTCAGTATCGCACTTTCCATCCGCTGTTGAAACATCCTATTATTTAAATTTTTGTACTTGTTTGATTTTGTATCTCCAGTTTGTAATTTTCATGCTGGACTGGTTTTTTGTTAGCAGGCATGAATTATGGCTTCTTGCAATTGATGTTTAATGTTTTCTTCTCGCTTTCCGTTACTGTCTTCTGTAGGAGTTATTGCAGTTTTCTTTTTGTGTTTGCTATCAACACTGTCATTTGCTAAGGCGCTACAATAATTACGTAATCCATCGGTGTCAGAGGATGATGTGTAAACAAAAGTAAAAGGTAAATATTTCAAATGCCGGCTTTCAAGGCATGAAGACTCTCCCTACAAGAAAGAATGATGCAACACAATCTTCCTTGTTCATTTGGTTTGGTGCCGTAATAACATAAGCTTAGTAAATACCAATAAGTGTTACAATGTAGTTATATATCATTTATACAGTGTTTATAGAGTTACGAACCTGTACCATACAGATGAACCACTGGTTCACAAAAAAAAGGAAAAGGTGGGATCCTTTCTTGGTGTTCACTCAGTGATGGAAGCAACACAAGGGAGTCAGCAAAAAACAGACACAAGACGAAGGGTTTCAAAATGAAACATTTATTCACAAATACAGAAACAGGTAACGAAAAGAAAAGAACATTAGGTACGCGCGAATACATATATCAGTCAGTTATGTGCCATGCGTGATACACGCTTAGGCGATCATGTATCTTTCGATACATGACTGACGAGGCAGATTTTTTTTCCCACAGCAGGTTGCCATTTCTTTCTGCTGTAGACCGATTGCCATCAAAGGCTATAGAACCCGGTCTGTCCTGCTATTTACCCATAGCTGGGAGTGGTGGAGAAGGAGAGGATTCATACCTTTCCCAAGGGTATTAGCACATAAGTGAATGTAATGGATTCGACTGGAATTCGAACTCGGTTCTTCAATTCCTCAATCCGAGACGCTATCCATTACTATATATATATATATACAGGTAGTAATCCGTTGGTATAATCCAGGCGAGTCTTATTAACACAACATAGAATTTGAAATATGTTAAAACTGACTCACAAAAGAGCGTTCAGCGTTTATTTTCATTAAACAGAGCAAATTTTCTTTACAATTGGAATTAAAGAGCAAGTTAAGAAATCAAATCATCTATCTTGATGGGTTAGTCGAGGGGATATCTCCACGCAGGGTCCTAATTCGCCGAAACGAGAGTTCTTATGTGAAAACAATATTTTGTCAGCCGGAAATTTTCTTGGAATCCTTTTTTTTTCGGAAAAAGTCGGGGATCCACAGCATTACGTACAGGCGTTTATTGGTCGACTTTGCTGTCTTATTTATTCCGATGTGCAGTACAGTTAGAATCGGACCTATTCGCTCAGCGATGTTCATCTACCGTTGATCAGACAGAAAACTGCCTCCTTTTTTTTTAGATTTTTGCTGTCCCCAAAGTTCGTCATGTGGATTTCCCTTCGTCATTTACCGGATACACAGGAAGATGGGGTGCAAATCACGATGTGTTTGCGTGATGGCCAAAGATCCAAGCAGCCCTCAATAGGATCTGATCACGTGATGGCAGCAGGAGAGCCTGATGGTGCCTGGAGTTAACTTATGGTCAATCGCCCGGGTCGGATCGCTTCAAAATTCACGGGCCCTTGGCTTGAGGAGGGGGGGGAGAGAAGGAAAGACAGAATCAGAAGAGGAGAGTAAGGCTGATCATAGAACATATTCGCTCGTAAGTTGAAAACATTGAATTTTATTTATTTCTAGTTTTTTATTTATTTTTCGAACTAGAATTTGGGATTGGGGGGGATTTTTAGTCTTACGCCTATATGACTAATGAAATCGTCACGAAATTTCACAACAGGCAGATTATTTTTTTAAGTGCTCAGTAACCATCATTTTATGCCCCATGTCCTTTCAGGATGTAAATGAACGTCTTACTCGCTTTAGTTATTCATTCAAAGTATATTTTCCCCATTATCATTACTTTGATCTATAATTTTTCCATTCGTTCACTTATACTCTCTAATTAAATTATTCCGTATTTCCTCAAGCTTCTTTTGCCCTCACCCTGTCCCATAAATGTTAAGCCCTTTTTACTCATTTGGCGTCCCGGAAAATTCTGATAGTGGATGAATTAAAACCAAATCACAGCATCAAGACAGAATTTTCTTCATGTATTTACATTGTACATAGCAACAAGAAAGATTATAATGCATCACTAGTATTCAGCTTCAAAAATCATACTGGATTGTCCGCTTGTAAGCAGGGCCGAGACGAGGGTCTCGTGTGCCCTCAATCGAATCTATAATACGAGGCCCCAACTCTACTAAATCTAAATTTACATAAGGTAGTATTCAGATAAAATATTTTATTCTAGCCTCATGATATACAAAAATTGATCATAAACAATATAAATTAACAATTCAAATAGAAAAATTTAAAATAAATACAATGTATCTAAACGCAAATTAGAGACATGTCATAATAAATCATCAATGTTTTACGGCAAGTTTTAACGTCAACTTGAGATTTTTCTTAAAAAATTGAATAATTTTAACCCGTTCAACATTATGAATAAAAAATAGTGAATTTTATATAGTGTTTTTTTTTTTTTCATGACTTAGCATGAAGAAAACAAATTCACGGTTTTGGACGATTAAAAAAAAAAGACCCCAGAATGACGTAAAAATCTGAAAATTTTTCATCTTTTAATAGGCAGCTGTGCTTAGTTTAATTTTTGAGGTATATAAATGTAGGCAGAAAAAGCAAATGTTGATATGATATCTAGGGTCACAAAACACTACCGAGGGCTCCTCATCGGGCTTGCCACCACCTTCACCAATAAATATATTTATTTGATATCTACTCCCAATGAAATCGCATTAATCATAATTTATTGGTTAATTTACCAATCTTGTAAGTCACATCAAGTTTTGTAATTTACTGTCTGTTCGAAAAATAGGTAAAAAGAACCAAGTGTTTGCCAGACAGAGGTCCTTTCAATTACACTCAACAACAAAGTGCATCTTAAACAAAAAAAAATAATTGTTTTATTCCAAAAATATTTATTCACCCGTTTAGACGTTTCCAGAAAATTAATTATATTTTCATTTAAAACATGATATATTCATAGCATTTCATAAAACTCGCGAGATGACTCTGCTTGAATAGAGTAAAATTTTAAGTCTACAAAATGTAAAACATTTTGTTTAGAATCTTTGCTTATAAGCACGCAAAAAATTCAATAAAGTGTTTTTTTTTCTGGTTGGGTATATTTCTTTGAGTTTTTATAACATTAATGAACCATATTTCCTGAATGCTGAAAACAGTTTTTCTATAAGGCTAACAACTTAATCGTGTAATGAGTTTGATCCTCACTGAGTGCTCTATTCTTTTAGTCTTGTGCCGGACTAAGCTAGATTAATTATAGAGAGAAAAATAGATTTCAAAACAAAAAGTTGACTTATAAAATGAATAGTATGTAAATATAGGCCCCCAAAAATGTAGTACTGTTGTCATATTTGGGCGGAATTTCTTCTCGAGTCCAGGAACTTTTCTGATAACTTGAAAGTACACAGGTGAGAACACGAGAGCAAAGACATATGCCGAGTAGAAGCGAACAGCATTCATTGTTTCCCCAATCACTAAAGTTTAACCTATTCAAGTCTAGGGTTAACGGCTATCCGCATAAATTGTGTCTCTTACTCTGTAAACCTCTATATCGAGTGGCTCCCGCCGGGCTTTTACAAGGTGGAACTCGCAGAAAAAAAGTGAATACGAATTCACTGTCCTCGTGTAAGGAGAAATGTATATTAATCACATGGCAGGATAGATTGCTATTGCGATAATTTCGTTGATTATTGTTGAAGCCTCAATGCGTTTTTCATACAGATTTCTAATACAAGTCCTGTTTATATATATATATATATATATATATATATATATATATATATATATATATATATATATATATAGTCATCCACAGACAGACTGTTTCGCAGCTCATCAGTGTGGCTAGACGTTCGGTTGCCTCTAGCTAGGATCGAAACCCGACTGAATTGGCGTCAGTCGGAACTTCTACCACTAAGCCGTCGGCTCACGGCAGGGATGAATCTGAATTTTAGCGTGTTTATTTTTAGATTTAGATAAATACACAGTGACTCAATTCTGCCGAAGAATATATATATATATATATATATATATATATATATATATATATATATATATATATATATATATATATATATATATATATATATATAATTAATTCGATTAAGTTTTCTCACCGGCAAAGCAAATAGAATCCTTTAAACCGTTATCATATACCATAACCTCTTGTACATACATTATACAAGTTACAGTTTTTCTAAAAACAGCTACCAACTACTTGTCAACGATCTTTCAAGCCATAAAACCTTCATAGTTGTTTATACAATTAATTATTGTTTTTGTAAACACGAATGAAAAAAATGCCCCATTTATGCTATTCTTTTTTATTTTGAAGTTTTTTCTATTGTTTCAGAAGCCAAAAATCTGTCAAATTGGCGGAGAACAGGGTAATTATGTCCGTCACTTTCCGACATTTGGTCACAGGTTAACGGAGTACATTACAATGTTAGGTTGCTATCTAGAATACGATAGATTACAGTCATTAAATATTTCTGCTCATCGGTCATTAATGCTGACATGAAAATTGTTCTAAATCACGATCGTTTAGAAATAGCTTTGAGGCGTTCTATCTCCACAACCGAGTGAATGGATAATAGTTGCACATGTGCGTGAATGTGTTTTGTGTACATAAATAGAAAACCACTGAGGGTTTTTATCAGGCTACCTTAAATATGACATGCCTTACCCTTTGGTACGGCAAGTAACTGTAGAAATGCCCTTACATGGATTGTTGGCATAAATTAAGCTGTCAACATGAAACTTAATCAAGTTCATTTCCTGGTCAAATATGCTTCTATTTTATTTATTTATTTATTTACAGTCCTCATCTCTGTCTGTCTATATTTCTGAGATAAGGTATTATGTACACTATTTACATTATTTGGACTACTGTCCTCGTCTTTGTCGCCATATTTATTACAACGTTTTGTTTCTCCACCGCCTTAACCAGGTATTGAACTCACACTCTTTGGGTCCTGTCACTGAATCTAACTAACGCCTTTAAACACTGTGCCATGTGTCCTTGGTTAAGACGGTGGAGAAGTTGGAGAGGGGAATTAACTGATAACTGGCATCCATTTCGACATTCCAACCACCTGAAGAAGGCCGGAGCGTACAACGGCTGAAACGTTGTAATAAAAATGGCGACAAATATGAGGACAATAGTCCGAATAATGTAAATAGTGTTCGACAAGTAAATATTGTTCTTTTTATAATAAATGTTTTTGTTGTTATTATCGCTTTTCTCTGACACTCCTTATACTGGTTCCCATATTGTATTAATTTCTGTACTATACCCGGTTAAAGCAGTGGATAACTTGGAGAGGGGAATTAACAGGAGATAACTGATAACTGACAGCCAGTAGACATGGCACGTGGAACTAGAACAGTCTACCCCAGTGAGCGAAATAAAGGGTTCATTTCGGCATTCCAACCATCTGAAGAAGGCCGGAGCGTACAACGGCCGAAATGGTGTAACAAATATGGCGACAAAAATGAGGAGAATAGTCCAAATAATGTCTTCATCTCTGTTGCTCACGAAACAATAGCCTAGAGGATTAAAGTATTGGCTGTGATTTTGAGATCATTAATAGTGAGTTCAATCTTTGGGCCGGTTAAGATTAACACTCAACTCAGTGGGGGAAAAGGCAACAATGGCTGAACAGTGCGAAATAAAAGAACAAGACGATTTATCCCTAGACACAGAGCCGATGCGTACTACCCCCAGAATCCCCAGAAATGTGGGTCCCGCACAATGCTTTGTGACCCTCGCAGTCTTATCAACATTTGCTATTTTCGACCAACATTTATATACGTCACAATTTAAAGTACAACTGACTACGAAAGCATAAAAAAACGTTGCTGCTTTTGACGTCATTCTGGGGTGTTTTTTTTCGCCCAAATCCTCATAATAAATCCCGAACGAAAAAACACGATATAAAATTCACTATTTTTTATCCATAATATTGAATGTGTTAAAAATGATTCACCTTTTTGACAAGAAAAATCACAATTTTGATGTTGAAAATTACCGTAAAACATTGTCGATTTATTTAAGATGGAAAGATCTATTATGACATGTCTTTAATTAGGATTTAAGATGGAAAGATCTATTATGACATGTCTTTAATTAGGATTTAAGATGGAAAGATCTATTATGACATGTCTTTAATTAGGATTTAAGATGGAAAGATCTATTATGACATGTCTTTAATTAGGATTTAAGATGGAAAGATCTATTATGACATGTCTTTAATTAGGATTTAAGATGGAAAGATCTATTATGACATGTCTTTAATTAGGATTTAAGATGGAAAGATCTATTATGACATGTCTTTAATTAGGATTTAAGATGGAAAGATCTATTATGACATGTCTTTAATTAGGATTTAAGATGGAAAGATCTATTATGACATGTCTTTAATTAGGATTTAAGATGGAAAGATCTATTATGACATGTCTCTGATTTGTATTTAGATGCATTGTATTTCTTTTCTATTTTTCAAGTTGAATTGTTCAACTATATTGTATATGAACTATTATTGTACATAAATAGGTTACAATAAAATTTGTATTTTATATGAATACTAACTTATGAAAATTGAGATGTAGTAGAGTAAGAGCCCCCCTATCATAGATTCTGGGAGCGTACCATAGATTAAGGGTTTAGACACGAGACCCTTACACTGGCCCTGTCTAGACAGAGAATGCAAAACTAGAAATCTACTCTCGTGTATTAAATAAAGTGTTCAATTCGAAATTAACTGATGGTTACCCGGATCGAGATGTAGTCACATGAAGAATGCCGCAAGATATAACGGCCGAAATAATGTGATAACAAAGATGACATTTGTCCGACCGTAAATAAATGGTAACTTCTCATTCCATGTTAATTTATTTTCTTCACTTTTGTTTCTTGTGTGATGTATTTAGTGGTAATGACAGGATTGTTTGTGGTCGAAAACAGATATTGGGAACTAACACACTGTTTCGTTCGATAGAGTTGGAACAATATCAGTTGCTGGCGCCAACGTAAATGTCTTGATAGACGAAGCCGTTTCGATAAATGGAACTGGTAACCAGAAAAAAAATATATATATATTTGAAATTCAGAGACCAAATATCGAATAGATTAGTTTATATCTCTGAAATGAGGTGTTATGATTATTTACATTATTTGAACTGTTATCCTCATCTTCATTGATATATTCGTAATGTTTAGGCTATTGTAACCTCCGGCCTTCTTCAGGTGATTGGAATTTCGAACCCTTTATTTCGTCCACCGGAGTAGATAGTTCTAGTTCCACGTGCCATGCATTTTCTGGATGTCTCAGTTTTCCCTTTAACTCAACTCTCCAAGTTTTTTTGTTCAAGATTGTTCTAGCCTGGTATTGAACTCACAACTCTTTGGGTCTAGTCACTGGATCTAACCAACGCCTTTATCCACTGGGCCATGTGTCCTTGAGGACGTTGGTTAGATTCAGTAACCTAACCCAAAGAGTTGCGAGTTCAATACCAGGCTGCAGCAGTGGTGAACCAAAAAACTTGGAGAGTTGAGTTAAAGGAAAATAACTGAGACAGGTGGACGAAATAAAGTGTTCGATTTGAGATTTCAATCACCTAAAGAAGGCCAGAGGATACAACGGCGGAAACGTTGTGAATATGGCAATGAAGATGAGGATAACAGTCCGAATAATGTAAATAGATTAGTTTCGTACAAATCAACATTTGTGGGGCATCTGTGACGATAGGACACACTAAAGTACTGAAGAGATCTGCTTGATAAGCTTTAAGTTTTCAAACACGTTTTTAGATGTTTATTAACCAGAATGATGAGTTACCCATTATTATGGAACTCATTACACAAGTTAAAGATCTAGTTCAGCAGTTAGTAACTAGGGACGAATTACTTAGATGGAATAAAATCAAACTTTCCGGGGGTAATGAGGGAGTAACCGGATTTTGCCTGAACAAATCAAATCTAAATTGTGCGTCTGCTGCACAACCATTCCGAAATAATTTTTTTTTGTAGTTATTGTATTGTGAGTGTCTTGCTAATTGCCCTATGACAAACAATTTGTTTCTGTAGAAGCTATACGTTCCTATTCATAGTTCCAAGGTTATATAAATTACAATCTATTTTAGGTACTGTTATACAAGTTCGCCAACAGGTATAAACAGGTTCGCCAATCATCTGGCTCACATTCTCCCTGGTCTTTTAAACAGGAGTAGAGGTTTATCCCTTGTTTCCTGTTTAGCGTTGCGTTTCCAGTTCCGTCTAAAGTCTACTTCAACACTATACGTCTAACGTCTCCACCTTAACTCTGAAATTGCATTTACTATTTATTTTTTATTTATCTTTTCCTTAAATAGTAGATTTTTTTACCTGCCATTTCGTACTCCTCGGTGTTTCGAACAGGATTATATGTTTATATTTTGTTTCCTCTTTATGATTAGGTTTCTGGTTACATCTAATGTTTTCTCATTCTATTTCACTATTAGTAGACTTTTGTGTTTTAGTGACATTATCGATTCTCATTTGGGTTGATTTAAAAAATGATTATATGATTATATACAAAGGTTTTTTTGGATAATGGTATTTAGGGAAATAGGGTTGATTCAAAATTATTTGTCGACGGTATATCTAGCTAGTGTAACTTGCTAACCACTACTCCAAGAAGTAAAACCACATATATACATACATACATACATACATATAGGTTGCGATGGATGAATTGTCGTCTAAATTGCGCAAAAATGGAAATAACACTGGTATCTCATTTTAACAGATATATTTACCAAAAGTACACAAAAATATCCTGGAATTGCTAGAGAGTAAATTTATTCAGTAAAATCGCCATTCGCTTCAATCACGGTCCCCAGACAACTTCGGAATCTCCCGCAATTCTTCTGGGCGATCTCTTTGTTTAAGTTGATGAATGCTGACATAATCCTTGCTTTCAGTTCATCTTTGGTGTTACAAGCAGTTTTGTTGGTCTCTCACTCAACTACGCCCCACACATAATAATCAAAGAGGTTGCAGTCTGGGGAGTTAGGTAGCCAGATACAAGTGGTGATGTGGCCGCAGTAATTGTCTGACAGCCATGACTGGGTTCTTCTGCTTGTGTGGCATGTTGCAAAGTCCTGTTGTTAGACATCAAATCTTCCAGCATCCACCGTCTTGAAACAGGGCAGCACTACCTCCCTTGCTATGGACCTTGCGGGGATTATTTTCAATCATGGCCTGAGTCTCACCAACAAATTCTGGAGTTCTTTTCTTATCAGAACAATCAGAGTGAGTTCTCCGAGCTGCCGTCCATTCGTAATCACCATTAGACTCATCCAACTGGGAAATTAAAAATATTAAATGGCGACAATTTACCATCGCACACTGTATATACAAGGACTTCGATTGCAGTGAATGCATTTTTTTCAAAAATATACGACTAATAAATGGACCCAATCCTGAAATGAACTTAGTGGCACCAGGCTGTTACCAATTAGCTCACATATGTAAACGAGAATCACGGCAAAACTGTAATTGTCCCATGGCTTGTTTGAAGGCAGATAGGAGGAGTCAAATTCACAAGGTGACCATCAAGCGATTGAGAAGTCAAAAACCAGGCATAAAATACTGCATTCTGCTCTGAAAATGATGCACAAACAACTTTTTCTTCTTCAAGACGTGGATGAGATGACCATGGCTCTCTGCAACTTCCTATCCTTTGTAGCTCTTTGTAAGGTTTAACATTTCGCTACCCACCATTCCCTGTGCTGCCACTCACTTATACAATCTCATTAGGCAGGTTACACGGCGCTTTTCTTCGTCACACTTGCCTTCAATATGTCATGTGAGTGTCAATTTCTCCAAACTCTCTTTCCTCATTATCCCTCCTAGAAATTTCCAATGTCTCTTTCTGATTCTATATAAAAGTGTCCTTTTTGTTTTTCGTTTTCATTAAACTTTCCGCGTTACTAACATATTTACTTCAATGTATTTTAAACATCCCTTTGTAGAAAGACATTTTTGTTGCCTCAAGTCTCGTCTTCATCTGCGCGGAGGAATTTGTAAAAAGGCATCGGACGATTTACAATACAATTAGAAACTAATTGAAAATTCCCGCCTGAGTTTGAAAGCTTTCCGGCGCATGTGCGCACGCGGACACGTCTGTTAATTGCAACGTTGTTTTACTCAGTGTCAAATTTGACAGAAATTTGTGTCGGTCTGATCTACGTCTGCATCTGGTGTCTGCAAAAAAAGATGTTTCAAGGAAGTAATTAGAAATTCAATATCTTGTAATGTATTATTTATATTTCCATTTTTTTTTTCAGCATAACTTAAAAATTGGATTTTTTTTAAAATACGAACTTTAAAAATGTTACTCGACGAGATATTTGGCTTCACTATCAGGAGCGAAAATTTCTGTCAGATTAAGGTAGAATCATTTGTCTTGATTTTAATATTACGTCAGTCATTACTAGACCTGTTTCTTATTTAAAGAAGAAAGATGCGATACCTTAACCTAAGTAGAATACACGATAATAACATTTCACGTATTTAAAATACTACGCATTAAAAAATTAAGACAGTCTGGAGAATTCCACAATGAAGCAGCAACGCCATAAAACTAGAAATCACTTTAGTTTCTAGATTTTCTTCTGGAGCCACCGAGAAAAAAATCATTTTTTCACCATAAAAATAGTATTCACTAGCCAATTTTATAAACATTTTTAGTGAAATTATTGGATTGCATGAACAAATCGGACACAGTTCAATTCATAAAATGTCAAAATAAAAAGAATTCTATATATAAGAAACCACCGTCTTGTATTTTATTTTGTGAGCCCCACCGGCTACAGGCAACTCTGCAACAGGCATAGAATCCCTTCATAAAGTTTCGTCCGTAAATTCAAGCCATTTTGTTGCTCGCGCGCGTGTGTGTGTGTTTATTTATTAAGTACTTCATGATGTGGAACCCTGTGGTAACAGACAATAGACTACACTATCCACATCGCTACAAACAAGCAATGCAACATGAATGCTGAATAAGCGACATATGGGGTTAAAAACATCTGATGATTGCCAGGGACAACTTCAGTAATACAGACGTTTTCCATTCTTTTTTGACTCAGTATATGACTCAGTTAATTTTTTCATGGAGAATTAAACAAACATATGGGCGTTCACGGTTGTGTTTTCTAGGCTTCAATATCCCATTATTAGTATTACATCTCCCGACTTAGATTCATTAAACAATCTGATGTCAGAATAACGGCCCGACGACAGAAAAGTCTACATTTAGAGCACTGATAATGAAGAAGTAAAACAGCTTATCTCACTAGAAACCATTGTCTGGTGTAACTCGTAAGCCATTTGTACTGCTGTGAGTTTGATTCTCACTTTGTGTTTCTCATTTGTGGCCTTGTACCAGACTAAAATAAATTTAGTAAAAAACTTGTCTACTTGGTGGGTTAAAATAGGTCATTATTACTCACCGGAAACAGTACTCGATGAATTCCGGGTGCTTATTTTCCCACGTAGAATATTGTTGTGGCAAGAACCAGTTACCCTCCTTACTATCATGAATGGACTGATCCAGTCATAAGTCGTCTTGGGTAATTTTCTAGAAAAGGAAGAAATTAATACTATTGCAGTGGCCTGTCTAGCTGAGAAGGGTGAGGAGGAGGAGGAGGTGAAGTTATTTTTTCATCTTCTTCATCATCTTAATAATAATAATAATAATAATAATAATAATAATTCTGACTGTCGAGTTAAGCGCCGTGTCTTGCCAGACCACACAATACAACGTATACACATTTATTTTAAGCGAGTAATATTTATATTTCAACGTTATCTCCTTGTCAAAGCCCTCAACACCTCACCATAGTTTTCACTAAATTTAGCAGTTAATATTAATCATATAGAGTGTACATTATACGACGACAATTTCAGCTAAAACTGTATTTATTGATCCCATAACGTGTATATATATATATATATATATATATATATATATATATATATATCCCAGCGTGCGACACCTTTGGAAAGTGCCTGAAATCCATACTACGGTTTGACCCAAGCCTTGTGAAGAAAATTGGGTAGACGGAACTCTTGTCGGTCGTTGTGCTAGCGCGAAGCCACAATTCATCGTGACCGAGGGCTTGAACGTGCTGGCCTTGCTGACATTGTTGATCACACTAGATAATACGCTAGGTCTTTAACTAAGGACTACTCAGTATATTTGCAGTACAAACCAGAGATGGGCTTGATCATGCGCCTGTAAATTTTTTATTTTTTTATTAAGCCAACAAATTTGTATCACTGAATCGATTCTATGACAAGAAGAATTCCGCGTGAAGCACAAAATTTAAAGCGATAGAAATATATTAGATTAATAAAAAAATTCCAATTTAATAAATATATATATATATATATATATATATATGATAAAAAAATATGATAAAAATATAGTTTTAAGGTATACTAAATTTATGGGTAAAAGGTATGCTATATTTAACATACTTCAGAGATAGAGCGCTTATAAGTATAAAATTGGATACTGTGATCAGCACCAAACGATCAAAGTTTCTTGCATGCTTGAACGCAATCTTCAAGTCTGAAAATTTCATTGAAGCATGAAACAGACTGTCGCCGTCTGGTGTTGATCACAGTGTCCCCTTTTTATATAATATATAATCCGTGTGTGTGTTTGTCAGTGTATACTGCTTTATATTCATTTGTCAACTCACATGTAGATAGAAGTTATTGTATGTAGACTCGTAATTCTGAAATCCATTTTAAAAATTTTCTTGGTGTACTTTTATATAACATAACCTAATATATGTAAATGAACGCATGGCCTATTGAATCATAAATAATTCCCTTTTTTGTTCATCAACAATCCGCTCTGTTCTTTTTGTTAAGGGCGTATGGAACTAAAACGACCAATTTGCTGGCTTTCCTTATCTAAGTGTCGGCAGGGGGCAAATTGTGATGTATTTAACATTTACTGTTTCGCTTTCTTGAACTCTTACACTATTGCGTGACGTAAATACAATTTCAATCCATCCATTAGTGGACGGTAGCAAGACCTCTGATCGAGAGAATGGTGGTTTTGAGTGGCGTGGATGCACCTTTTAATTGCTGTTGTTCCTATGACTACCTTTGACCGAGGGTGGCAGCACATATTAGAGACCCAGTTATGCGCAAATAATGAACCCCGAAAACTAAAATCAAAACGGTACGAAAGTATAAAAATACATTTTTATAATAAAAGTACCAATAATTCGTTATTCCTAAAATTTACCAACATTACATTTTTTTATAAAAGAAAATGATCAACAATATATTTTTATAGTAAAATTACCAATAATATATTTTTGTAGTAAAATGTCCAGCAATACATTCTATATTTGAATTATCAACAATACATTTTTAGGTTTGATTTGGTTTGTTTTGTTTTGCGGCATGTCAGCCTCAATGGGTTATTTAATGCCGACAAAATTTTTATTGCTGGTAATATTTTTTCTTCAAAAATATGTATAGCTGGTATTTTTTTAAATGTATTGCTGGTAATTTTTTTTTTTAAATTTATTGCTGGTAATATATTTTTTTCAAAAAGTGTATTGCTGGTAATATATTTTTTTCAAAAAGTGTATTGCTGGTAATATATTTTTTTCAAAAAGTGTATTGCTGGTAATATATTTTTTTCAAAAAGTGTATTGCTGGTAATATATTTTTTTCAAAAAGTGTATTGCTGGTAATATATTTTTTTCAAAAAGTGTATTGCTGGTAATATATTTTTTTCAAAAAGTGTATTGCTGGTAATATATTTTTTTCAAAAAGTGTATTGCTGGTAATATATTTTTTTCAAAAAGTGTATTGCTGGTAATATATTTTTTTCAAAAAGTGTATTGCTGGTAATATATTTTTTTCAAAAAGTGTATTGCTGGTAATATATTTTTTTCAAAAAGTGTATTGCTGGTAATATATTTTTTTCAAAAAGTGTATTGCTGGTAATATATTTTTTTCAAAAAGTGTATTGCTGGTAATATATTTTTTTCAAAAAGTGTATTGCTGGTAATATATTTTTTTCAAAAAGTGTATTGCTGGTAATATATTTTTTTCAAAAAGTGTATTGCTGGTAATATATTTTTTTCAAAAAGTGTATTGCTGGTAATATATTTTTTTCAAAAAGTGTATTGCTGGTAATATATTTTTTTCAAAAAGTGTATTGCTGGTAATATATTTTTTTCAAAAAGTGTATTGCTGGTAATATATTTTTTTCAAAAAGTGTATTGCTGGTAATATATTTTTTTCAAAAAGTGTATTGCTGGTAATATATTTTTTTCAAAAAGTGTATTGCTGGTAATATATTTTTTTCAAAAAGTGTATTGCTGGTAATATATTTTTTTCAAAAAGTGTATTGCTGGTAATATATTTTTTTCAAAAAGTGTATTGCTGGTAATAATATTTTGCTGGTAATAATTTTTTACAAAAAGTAATTCTGGAATTAAAACCTATTTTTAAACTTTCATAGAGTTCTGAACACAGTTTAGGGGTTAACTATTTTCCCATAACTGGGACCCTAACAGGTGCTACTACCCTGGGTGAAATTGAACCTGGTTCGGTTGACATTTGCTCCAAATGTGGGCGACTCTGGTACGTTATTTCTATGTGTGGGATCTACATTCGCGTTCACCCCGATAAACAAGCCCAAAATAGATTTTTTTTAAATTGTAAAACATTGCTTGTAAGTGCCTTGAATATCATCCACACTTTCAAAATGTGAATAACTCCCTGAGTTTTGCTAAATTTTCATTCTGAGGGTTGGAGTTGCTGCGTGGCAAGCTAAATAAATTCTGATTTAAAACTTATTTAAAAAATGTGCCAAAAATTTAATAATAAAAAAACCAAACAACAAAATTTGATTTTAAATTTGTAATTACTTGGGGTGAATTAATATTTGCAATAAGTAACTTTACATTATTTGGGATGAATTAACAGAAAATATTCCACTGTGTACGCTGCCAGTGCCGTGCAAACACTAAGGTACGTTTATTTTTAACTACGATGTATGATTAATAGTCATGATATATTCGTCATTCGCCTTTCTCTCTGATGGGTGTCGATGGCCTCGTGGTTAGAATCTCCGACTAATAAGAAATACAGAGAAACAGTCTGTGGATGAGGATATTAGCTCTCGATAAAATAAATTTAATTGATTCAGAACTGTAGGGAGTAATGCGAATTTGTAAATTTGTCATTACTACTGCTGATAATGCAAAACTCTCCAAGCCGATTGAGTTCTCTAAGTGGCTGGTGTGTTTATGAAAAATAAATACGCAAAAATTCGCTTTTCTCTCTGTCGGGCGTCGATGGCCAAATCGGTCGGGTTTCGGTCCCAGCCTGAAGCGATCAGATATCTAGCCACACTGATTAGATGTGATACAGCGAAAACAGCCTGTCTGTGGATGACGATAAATATATATATATATATATATATATATATATATTTGAATTGGACAATGTCCGACAATTTACAGACAAAACCGCATATTTTTGCCCGAAAAGGTAACCTTTTGAGGATCAATAGAAGAGTCGTTGGCGACTAATAAAATGTATAATATTCCGTTATTCCGCGATTCTTGTCAACATGTTACTAGTCGTCAATGATTCTTGATGAAGAGTTGGCTGAGAAATGGTTACATTTCGGGACAAAACCTACTCTTTTATATATATATATATATATATATATATATATAATATAATATAATATCATTTTTTTTAAATATGATTCCTTCGCTACATAAGAGTTCTCACGTTTCAAAAGCGAGAGCCGAGAGCCTCAATATAATTATTGAAATTTAGTTGAATTGAGGTGTTAAGTCCTGCTTCATCTTCAAGCGAAAATTTAGGAATTCTTATTAGCTTATTAAGTTAGCTTATTCCTAAATTTTCGCTTGAAGATGAAGCAGGACTTAACACCTCAATTCAACTAAATTTCAATAATTGAGGCTCTCGCTTTTGAAATATGAGAACTCTTATGTAGCGAAGGAATCTTTTTTTTTTTTTAATATTATAATATAAGGTCTAATTCTGTATGGAGCACTGTCTTTTTAAAAATAAAAACAAAAATACTAAAGAACTACGGATTATTTACCTAACGTGTTCTTTCCTATTTTTCTGCATACCCGCACACATACACACACACACACACACACATATATATATGCGCACACAGTGTTGAAAGGTGAATTTGAAATAGGGTGCATGCAATTCATGATGATTAAGACTACGAGAGAAACATGAGAAAATTATGAATTATGATACCAACAAAAAACGTATTTAAAACTCATTTATTTATAAATGAATTCAATTTTTCATTTTGTTTTGGCAAATTCTTCGATCACTTCGTTGTAAAAGATATCAGTAGCGCGTTCTACCGTTTTCATGTTCAAAAATTCTTTATTCGTATAAACGAAATACAAATTCTATCTTCATGTTGAGAACAAGAAGCAGCAGCTAATCCCATTTTCTTTTATCTTTTCTCTCTCACTTAGCCGTAACACCTCAATCTTCTTTCACTCAGTTCTTCAGCCTTCCCGCCTTTGCATGCAATTAGCGCTGGGCTCGTATACTGAAGCAGGGATCCTCTCTGCTTACACTACTCTATTAATGTCACTTGCTCACAATTTATCCTAAGAAATGAACGAATGGGATATTTTTAAAAAATGATCACGTTTTTGTAAAATATGTTTTTGATCTAGCTTCTCTTGATTTATAAATTTGACCCCCCGTGTCTATCAGGGCATAAAAGGCAACGCACCTTCTCAAATTTGCAGCAAGCCATTTCTGTTTGTTTGTGTTGTGGAAACATTCTCTAAACTGCCACGATAATCTCTTCGTTGATGTTTTACTATTTTCCATTCGTAGATGATAAAGGTGAATCTAGTATTTAAGCTACACCCCACATATGTATGAAGGTGTGCAAAGCCGGTGCATATTACTCTCGAACTTCACGACCGAGGAGCTATAACCATTTGGCAGCCCCTGGGAGTGCTTTGTGAGCCTCGCTATCTTATCAACATTTGTTTTCTTCTGATTACGTTGATATAAGTTGCTAATTAAACTAAGCACAACTATTAAAGGATGAAAGATTTTCGCAGATTTTGACGTTATTCTCCATATTTTTTCGTTCAAATCCGCGAATTTGTTTTCCACATGCTAAGTGTCGACAAACACTATACAAAATTCACTTCTTTTATCCATAAAGTTGAATGGGTTAAAATTATTCAAATTTTAAACAAGAAAAAACTCAAGTTGATGTATTTAATATGAAATTATATATTATGTCTATAATTTGTATTTAAAGGACACATGGCACATTTGATAAAGGCGTTGGTTAGATCCAGTGGCAGGACCCAAAGAGTGTGAGTTCAATACCCGGTTCAGGCAGTGGAGAACTTTCAGAGGGAAAATTAGCAGGCGATAACTGATAACTGACATCCATCAAACATGGCTCATGGAACTAGAACAGTCTACCCCAGTGATCGAAATAAAGGGTTCGGTTCGATATTCCGACCACCTGAAGAAGGCCGGAGCGTACAACGGCCGAAACGTTGTGACAAATATGGCGACAAAGATGAGGACAATAGTCCGACTAATGTAAATACTGTACATAATACCTCATCTCAGAAATATAGACAGAATATATTTTTATAGTAAAATTACCAATAATATATTTTTCTAGCAAAATGGCCAGCAATACATTCTATATTTGAATTATCAACAATACATTTTTAGGTTTGATTTGGTTTGGTTTGTTTTGTTTTGCGGCATGTCAGCCTCAATGGGTTATTTAATGCCGACAAAATTTTTATTGCTGGTAATATTTTTTCTTCAAAGTGGAGAACTTGGAGAGGGGAATTAACAGGAGATAACTGATAACTGACATCCATTAAACATGGCACGTAGAACTAGAACTGTCTACCTAAGTGAGCGAAATAAAGGGTTCAGATCGACATTCCAACCACCTGAAGAAGGCCGGAGCGTACAACGGCCGAAACTTTGTAATAAATATGGCGACAAAGATGAGGACAATAGCCCGAATAATGTAAATAGTGTACATTGTATTTATTTTCAATTTTTCTAGTTGAATTGTTCGTCTATACTGCATGATCCATTATTGTATATCATTAATTTACAATAATATCGACCTGAAGAAGGCCGGAGCGTACAACGGCCGAAACATTGTAATAAACATGGTGACAAAAATGAGGACAATAATCCGAATAATGTAAATAGTGTTCCAACAAAGGGTTAAGAAGCAAACCAACATCAATAATAGAAAGAGCTATAACAGTTAATGAACTTGAGAAACCTATATTCTTGAAAATTGTTTTAACAGTTTTTTTTATGTCACCCTACAGTAGCACTGGCTGCTCGGTAAATGAATGTCAAATGTTCCCTCATACGGAAACAGCTAATATAAATATAAACATTATTAAGAAAGCGAACGAACGTTTTAGCCATATGTAAGCACATGTTTATAGACGAGTCAAAAAGAAAAGGAAGTGTGCCATTGAACTTCAACAAAAACCATGATGTTTGCCTGTGTAAATAAGTATTCAAGTTCATCAGATGAGTAACTCATGTGCATATATAAATTTGTATTAAATGACATGGCTTTGTAACAATGTAAAAAGTATCAACATTTTTCTGTGTAAAATTATTCAGAAGGCGAATAATAGAGAGGAAAAACTCTGTTAATAATGTCTACGTGAAGTGATAATGCCCGTGACTCCAAGAACAGATAATAATTTTGAGCCAATCCAAAGAATTTGCTAGGTTCAAAAATATTACATCCAAATATCAAAAGTACTCGACAACAAATACCAGATGTCCGTCATGTTAAAGCTTAAAAAAAACACACTAAGGAAAACGGGTTCCTACACAAAGACTCTACATACATATCCCAGTTTGATTCGAAGAAAAAAAAAGAAAAACATTTCGGTTTATTAACCAATCGAAAGATTAAAAAAAAAAAAGCTAACTCACTTGTCCCATGCATATTTATAAATAAACGAGTTTACGCGACTCGATACCCCTAATTAGTTACCGGTTAACATAGAGTTAAATATTCGACCAACAAAGAATAGTTTTCATATCCACATTAAAGATGACGCCACTTTGTCTCAACTGAATTTCCCCCAAACCTCTTAAGACAAAGACTCTTAAATTACTTTCACTGCTTGAAATAATTTTCTCTGGAAAATTTAACTTAGTCTTTTTATTCTGCAGAACATTAAAGGAACGAAGATTTTTTTAAATTATTAATATATTTTTGTTGAAGTCATATGTTGGTTTGTTTACCCACTTTATATTGACTTGTGCTCGTCACTATCTTAAGTTCGTTCACTATACGGCTGTTTTTATTTCTTTACCTTAACTCATAGTTCGAAAAAAAATGTTGTGGTGTCTGAGATAAGTACGAGTAGTGGAGAGGTGCTACTTTTTTAACGAATACGATTGTTTAAGAATTGAACCGGGAAGAGGATAAAAATGTTCAAAAGAAACAGGATACAGCACATGGAAGATCTTTTTTCATATATTTATATATAAAATAAAATATAGCTCAAAAGGAGAGTTAAATTATATTCATCAGTGCATAACGGCAGAGCTAAAAAAAAAAGGCTGAATACACTTATGGGATTAGAACGGTACTATGCGAGTGAGTGTGCCACGTAGATTGGTGAAATTACGTAATCGTCTAGTTCGGCCGCAGTCCTCGTCTTATACCAACTGCACCCTAAAGAGGAGTACTTTAGTTTCGTGTGACTGATTGAAACGCCATCTAGCTAATGTTGAGTGAAGTCCATTGAAAGACAAGGTGAACTGGTCCCATTTATCGCTCCTGCAACAAATTCCTCTATATCTTAACTAAATGAAGAAGGATATGAAGAGCGAGATCTGCGGTTACATATTTTTCAATGTAAGCATATTCACAACGAAGTTATATATATATATATATATATATAATCAACAACGAATATGGGTAGCACATGTAATTGGATGGGAATATAATGCTATAATCAAGATGACTTTCCATACTGCCTTAACAAAACATGAGGAAAGAAATTCCCATCAATACGAGAGAAAAAGAGATAACAGTGGACTTGACAAATCAATTTTCCTGAGAAAGATTATATAAATTTCAAGTGGCAGTAATGCTAACTGTTCGGTCAATGAATGTCGAATATTTGCTGTATGGGAGCGGATATTCACACTATGGCCGTACATTACTGCCTACTGGAAAAAAGAGTGGAGGAAGCAAGTGTTAGGGTACTATTGCTTCTTGAATAAATCTTGAAAACTGAGAACTCCGCATTTTATTTGAATATCGGATGTTTCTGTTAATTCACCCCAAATAATTTAAAGTTACTTATCGCGAATATTAATTCACACCCAAGAAATTTTAAATTTTAAATCAGTTTTATTTTTTTTTTATCATTATTAAATTTTTGGCACTCTGGAAATTATAAATTTTAAATCAAAATTTGTTTAAAATTGCCTCGCAACAACTCCAACCCTCAGAGTTATTCACATTTCGTAAGTGCAGATGATAGACGAGGGACGTACAAGGGTTTTTTTGTAATTTAAAAAAAAATTGTTTTGGGATTGTTTGTCGGGGTGAGCGTGAACGTAGACCCCACACTTAGAAATAGCGGACCGAGTTGCCCACATTTGGAGCAATCGCAGAGGTTAATCCAACTGGACCGCAATGGAAGTGCCTCGTTATGGGAGAATTTGGTGTAAATATAAATTTTTTATTTGGGGGGTGAATTAGCAGAAAAGATCCTGACTATCTACTATGATAGATTTGTGGCGTAAGACTAGGCATTTTGAATGTAACTTGTGTACAAATATACGCTTATATGTATATTTGATGCTATTTGCCCACTCTTGATTCATGTTATATTTACTCTTAAAATCCAGAAAGTGAAAAGAAATCGCTCTTATTTGATACCACCCGTTGATTCGAGAGCCAACAGTGTGATATAGTGATTTTCTAAGTTCAGATTAAATGTGGCACAAGGCCGAAAGTGTGGCGCACTTAGTGAGGATCGAGCGTGATATATGTCACCTCCTCCTTTATATTGAATATAATGCTTACTTAAAGACTAAGACCGTTTCAAAAACCAATGCATGGCGTCGTCTTCATTGCACGGTGCTTAGCAACCTAAACGTAGCCAACTGGATTAGGAGACTATCTCATTGAGAATAATGTTTGTATTGGCTTCTTTTAACAAACCAAGAATTGATTTGTTATGCCAAACAAGAGATTATCTGGAGATAGCTTTAACCACTGGATTCTACACATTTCAACGCGACCCATTTCTTCGCATTCTATCGTATCACTCAAGTATGGCGTTTGTATCCGAACAGTAAATCCACTGTCTAGAGTTCTTGATAAGATAAAGCTTGTAGGCTTAACTAAGCTAACAGAGGTGGTTTGATAGTCAACAGTTTTGTGATTGTAGTCAAAATACTTTTAGACCTGACACGTTGGCACAAGACCAGTAGAATAACGACTATTTATTTGAATCATGTTATGGATCATTACTGTTTTCAACTTGTTCAGTTGGTCTGATCTTTGTTCAGTATTTTTGTGCGTATTTCCTTTTTGTTCATAAAGTTTATTACTATAAAAGTTAAAAACAGCTAGACTGATTAAAAAGCATTAAATATAATAAGAAACATCAGTATTTAAGCTTACATACAAGCAAAGTCTTAAAAACGCAAGGTTCAGGTCTATCATATAATGATTTTCCAAGGCCGAAAGTATGGGGCACCCAGTTAGGAACGAACTCAGTATTCAGTCGTAATTGATCTAGCAAGACAAGCTGTTTATCCATTACACCACGTCGAGGTGACCCTCAGGTCTATCATAAATTCCCAATTAAATGTGAGATATTCGTATTTTATATTAAAGAGGAACCGAAATCTGATAAATTATTACCTTTCTATTTTTAATTTATTTTACTGGAAAATATTTTGATTAAACACTAATTGAAAAAAAAAAATGAAATTTAGACTTAATTTAAAAAAAAATATTGGTATTTTTTCAAAATTAGATCTGTGAATCAGTCAGTTATGTGCCATGCGTGATACACTCGTATGCCATGATGTATCTTTCAATATATGACTGACAAAGCAGATTTTTCCCGCACTAGGTTGCCATTTTTTCTGCTGTAGACCAGTTGCCAACAAAGGCTATAGAACCCAGTCTATCCTGCTATTTGCCCATATGCTAATGGGAGAAGAAATGTGATTAATACCTTTCCCAATGGTACTTGCAAGTAAGTGAATGTAATTTATTCGTCTGGAATTCGAACTCGGCTCTCCGATTCCTCAATCCGCGCCGCTATCCATTACTCCACCGTCTGTGAATAATGGTACTTTATACAGAAGGATTCTGAGAATACCATGGACTGAACATGAGAGCAACGATGCTGTTTTAGAGAAAATGGAAACAAAAAGACATTTATACTTATCAGAATGAAAAAGCTGTAAGTTCTTGGGCACATAATGAGAAAAAGGACTTAGAAAATTTGATACTTACAGGGCATATTAAAAGCAAACGGTGTTCAGAAGAATCAGCACATAACCTATCTACCGAGCTTGTGCAAATGAATGCAGAACAGTGTTTAGGGAATATAGAAAAAAGACAAAATTTCCTAAGAGCGACAAAAGATAGGCAATTGTGGAGAGTCAATGTCCTGAAAGGACAGGGCACATCTTAATACTTTTAATTTTTTTTCCTTATATCGCTAGGCAGGCCTATCAAGTTTCTAAATTCCTCCAAGAGGAAATTCACTCAATTGTGATGCCACTCGCCAGCATCGCGCTTCCTAATGAGGGGAAACTTTCAATTTTCATCCGCCCAGATCGCTCAAACCAGCCATTCCTGTAAAAATTTTAAAACTAAAATATTGAAGATTAATAAAAAAAAATCCCCTATGCTGGTTGGGGATAGACGATAACAAAATCGCGGGATACTTGTTAGTGCTGGTTGCGTACATTTTCATAGACAATGATTCTTGATCACTTGATTCTGCTACAACACACGCTGAAGTTAATCATTTAAATTTCTAACCTTATAAATAAAAAAAATATGAATTTGTTCAATGTACAATAAAATGTAACAATCATCACATGGTTTCTTACACTTTTATTTGTTTTGTTTTATACTGTATTTTATTACCGACAAACCTACCACTATTTAAAAAATCATGGCACACAAATACCTCTGGGTATTATACGAAGTTAATGCTTATTAGTAATGGAGGTTGTTACATGCTATAAAATACAGTATATAACTTTTTTAATAAGAATTTTACTGTCGCTACAGTGAATTGCAAAGTCTTTTCGTGCTTTCTAAAGCATGTCAACACACAAGCCTACATTTTTTATATTTCTTAAAGCATGACAACGTAATAAATACGTACGTCTCGTTTCCTGTACAATGCTATCTAAGAAACTACGTTGGATTCACTCTACAGATAAAATTACATCAAGTATTAATACACACTTCTCTAAAATGTATTAGGTTCAGCGATAAGTATTTTTTAGGCATACAAAAATCCTACCCAGACGTAACGAACGTTACCTTTTTCGACATCATTGAACACTAGGTGTGGTCATCTGGTTGTTGCACTGCTTAGCACCTGACCAGTTCCCTACGTACGTCTCGGTTGAAAGCACGTCTTGGACAAGTACACCTGGTGGAGTCTATCCCTTCCCAGATCAAACCACAGCCGATAACCAACTTATCGCTGGCCTTGGTTACGGACATGTGGCCTTTGACGCTATCGGGGGTAACTGTCCGACCTTCAGTTTAGGAAATTCTCCGCCTAGCAATGCCGGGTCATCACCCCACTGGATGCACATAGTTATAGAGCAGAGTCTATTCAATCGTTGACTCGACGATATAAATAATTATATTCTTGATAAATTTGATATTTGTTATATTTGCAAGGGGGTTTATTCTTTCTACAAAATATGTACCATTGTTTAAAATGTTCCAATACAAGGTCCAAGAGCCACTCAATGCAGATGGTTACTGATGCGGTTGCTGTAAAGAGAAGCAGTAAAGAGTACATAATATAAGGATATGTAGGATAGAAAACAGGTGACACTAGACTTGAGGAGGTTAATATCGTAGTGATCGGGAAGAATCTGCTCAGGGGTATGTTCATCGAAGAAACAGTACTTGGAAAGCAGCTGAGTGGAATTTCTTTAGAAATAGAAAACGAAGTGAATGGGAATGAATCGAATGTGTATCTGGCATGGTGAATCCTAACTGTGGTCTGATCTAGTGGAACTAAGGAATGTGGCACTTCTGAATATTTGTCATGGAAATAGCGATAGAGTAGTGAAAGGCTAGCAACGTTTCGTCAGTTGGAAAAGAGTCGTAGGATGCGAAATGGTTCATTACACAGAAGGCGGTGTTAACGTTTTTGAACCCTGGCCATTTTTAAAATTTCCACTGTAGATATTTACTGCAGATGCTGAAGTTAGAAAAGGTTAGCAATTCAATAATTGATGTATCGGTTGAGAAGGGCGTTATGATTTCTTCGCATTGTTGTCTTTGCGATAAACGTGAATCTATTCCTGTTTATGTTTTGTTCTATCACCGAGCTGAGACCTTGCCAAGCGAACACCACAGTGGTTGACGGAGAAACGGGGAAGCAATTAGGCAAAATACTTCACCATACCATTCTTGGACAATAGCAATGAAATCTCCTCGAACTTGACGTAACATAATTTTCCTCCTCCTGTTTTTCCCCTGTCTAGAAAGTTTAAAATGATCTGGGACTGCTTTGTGAGTGAAATCATTGCATATTTCCCACAAATGGCAAAAAAATGGGATGTGTAAGTGTAAGGATTAGAAGTTTGAAACGAGACATCGGCGAGTTTAAATCATCTGACTCTAAATCTTGTGATTAAATTGATAATGATAAACTCTAAAAACAGTCACTGAAAAATCATACTTGGTTAAGACAGTAAGTTTTGTTTTTTCGTTTGTTTTTTGCTGGGAAGGGAATTCATTTTAATTTCCAAAGCACAAATTCAGTCTGTTCTAAATAGACATATTAAACACATCTTTCAAACATACTGCTTGCTTTTGTATGTTGATCTTGTTTGACCGTATTTTTTTTCAAAAGTCTGGAACAAGCAACAAGTGGCATACATCTTATAGATATATGAATAATAACTGAATTTACTAACATTTAATAGTCTTGTTTAGTGGTGAAGAAAAGACTTTTAGATGCAAGATGAGTAGAAATTTCATTCGTGCCATCGATTCTTTTTTTAATTTTTTCTGACAAGTATCCCCATCTTGATTGTTATACTCACAGCCGTTGTAAGGTGTCTGTCATAGTGGATAACTACCAGGGAATTTTGAATTGAAACTTTGCTTGGTTCTCATCTTACTGAACATGTTTTAGAATTTCTTTGTGACAGTTAAATTCCTTTTGGTTTATTTGAAATTGTCTATTCTGCTGAAGAGTATGATTTGTCTTTTTTCACACTACCAGACGAAGAGATTGATCTCGGAACCAGTACTTTAATCCAGCAGATAGATCTGTCCTGTGAATATATCAAACTTTATTAAATCCTGGGAGACAGATCGTTCTCATCCTACTGGTCTCTTTTGTTATGATCCTTGTCAAGCTTTCCAACCTCCATATTGTTTTTGTCTCTTTTTTTTTTATCTTGACTGGATCAGTGTTTAATATTTTCCTACTGCGTAATTTATTTCCCCCCTCTCTTGTCTTTAGCGCAAGCGAACTTGATTCTGTTTACTGGCAGAATACGACAACCGCTAACATTTTGTCATTATGTTCACTCCCTTCGCCTCATTTCATGGTCGATATACATTAAGACATTATTACGTCCTGGGTTTATTTTTGTAGGATCCCTGTGAACATGTGGTATTGTGGTATATGTTGGATTGAATGGTGATGGATGAGTTCTTGTGGTGAACGTGCAAATTGTAATCAGTGAATGTATCGTGAATCTGATTAGCTCGGTCTAGGATAGTAAATGTTGACCAGACTCTCCCTACTTCCCCTTTGATTTTGTGCTAAAATTGTTGTATATACAGCAATAAATACACATGTCTTGATCTATATTTTAATATATTTTTGTAGAAAAAAAAGAAAGTTTAAAAAAAGGGAATTTTATACATATGAATTTTTTTTTATTTCATTGGTGTTTTTATTAGGATCCCAGAGAATATGAGGTATTGTGGTATTGATTAGACTGGATGGTGATGAATGAGTCCTTGTGGTAATTGAGTCAGTTGTAAGAATGAATGGGTCGTGAATCAGATTAGCTAAATGTAGGATAGTCACTGGCGACCAGACTTTCCTCACGCCTCCTTCGTCCTTGTACCAATAGAAATGAACATATTTAATTTCTAAATAAATCTTTTCCATTCTGCTGGTCATTCTTCGGGTTGGGGGTGATATTTCGTATTCAGTTAATCATATCGAGTTAATTCGTCTTTGTGATGCGGCTTCTCGATTCCATTGAAACAGCGGATATAAACCTTCTACCACAGATAAATCCAAGGATTGAACTCACGACTGTTTGAAAACGTATATAGTTCGACAGGAAACGCACATAGTGGGTAAGTGTTTTTTGTTTTTTTTTTGGGGGGGGGGTATTCAGCTGATCTAATTATCGTGAGTTTAAGTACGGCATTAAATCATTGTATCAGAGCAATAATTCATGAGCCGAAAAAAATCTGCTTAGTTGACATCGGTGTCGAATATCTCGTATATTACAAAGAATGAACATTGAAATCGAATTCTGAAAGTATAAATTTATTAAAAGAAATGCTACACAATAATATTCAAATGAAATATGTCGCTAGTTTCTATTGATAAATCATTGATTTTACTGTCTTCATCAACATCTACGAATTGTTTTGTCTCCCTATTCGATTCACCACCGCAGTAAGTAGACCTAGGGCAGACCTTTCTAGCGATATATTTCGTCAACCACTCCTTAGATATATTCTTTCCCCCTACGTTAGCTTACGGAAACGAAAATAAGGGGATTGAAATTGTTGCGTTGCTGTGAGAACAGTATTTACTTAATACACATCGTATGATGGTATGTCACAACTTACACGAAGGTGGTGCAGAACTATCCAATTCCATCGATATTTTCCTTTTGGGGACGCTTTGGGCATCAAGAATTAACCATGCCAAAGGCATGTTTTTAACTTGGTTATTCCTAGTAAGCATTGATTTGGGAACGAAAAAAATATTATTTATTTGAGGAAATGGCTTTCACGTAAGTCAAAATTAAAGTCTTTTCTTCTCGGATTTAAGGGGAATGTGTATAGACCAAATGTCTGGATAAGATCAGCCTCTGGAATTTGGTTTTGGTTAATTAACATTTCCGGATTTGTAAATGGATTATTACTAAGATGGCCTAATAAATTATTATTATTGTACCGAGTTAGATCCTCACTGCGTACTAACTAAATACCGTTGTAGTGCCTGATGCATTCTGGACGGGAATACTCCATTCGACCACAAGAGTGAAAATTAAATAAAATAGGTACTCTACAAAGCCGGTGAGATTATGTTCCCAAACTATCGATTATAAGAAAACCTAATTTTGATTTTTACATCAATGCAGATAACTTAGTTTGTTTGTTTTTTTACGATACATATATGAGAGAGAAATAATGAGATTGTTGTCTGATGTTGCAAATTGTTACTTAGCGATGTAAGACAAAACCAGAAACTGTAATTTGGGATACACGCTACGATATTCGAGAGGAAAAACCTTCATTTTGACTTTAGTGAAAGCCATTTCCTTAAATAAGTAATTTGATGTATTTCTCGTGCATAAAACCAGGTTGACTATGAAAAACCTCGTTAAAAGTTGCCTTTGGCAAACCAAAAGAAAATTAAAAGTATTAATTGTGAGTAGATATGTGTAAAGGGGGTTTGTCAAATGACAGCAACTTAAATTTACAATTTTTCGTATGATTCCACCGAGACTTCTCTCGTTTTATTACAACCCCTGCTCCTCGCTTTCACTTCCCGATTAGCTTTAATTTAAATTCACTTAAAATATTTTTTGTGTTCCCAATGATAATCTTATACTCCTGAATAGATTAACTTCAGTGTGGCTCATCTACGTTAAATTTTATTAAACCCACTTCGTTGTTTGACAAGTGGAAATGGTCGTAAAGTTACTTCATTTACTCATTTCAGTCGCTTTCAAGAAGCGAAATAGACTTTTTATATTAATTTCCTTATTTCACATTTGTTCGTTATAAAAGTTCATTCACTCTGCTTTTTAAGCAAAAATTGTTTGGTATGAGATCGTTAGAATAAGTTTTCTTCTCGATCTCTCTCATGCTCTAATACTCTCTCATATTCTCTCACTCTCACACACAGTATTTCTAATGACCAAATCGGAAACTAAATTCATATAAATTTTTGCAGCAGTCAGCGTTTGGGGACAATTACTACTATAATAATATTTATTAGGCACGTTTTTTTTTTCGTTTTCAACAGATCTGGCATTATGAGTGTTCTTAAAGTCGTACCACGTCAAACAGGTAGCACCTTTCGCAGACTTCTTAAGCGATGGGATATTCGGCTTAATTCATATTTACTTAATATAGATTTTTAGGTTCGACGGTGCAGACCCTACTGGTAATGACAACCTCAATCGGGTGTTTTCTTTTTGTGATGGAGTCGAAGCTTTTCAATTTCTTTTAAATTGATGTTATGGCCCCCAGGAAAAGCCACATTAATGAAATATTTTCTTGTTTCTTATTCAACTACTGTGCAATTTGTTTGGATATTGGAATCCAACAAGGTGATTTTTATCACCTTCTCTGGTTTGTGGAGGTATCATTTCTATTCAACTTCAAGTCCATACTTCCTACTTAAGCACCAAGGCAGATAGGAGACCAATTTAGTATGGTGGCGCTTGTATTCTTCCTGGGCAAGCATTCCACAACCTCTCCTGTTGTAAGTGACAATTTCCTCTTTCATGCCACGCACGCTGCACTTGTCCGAATCCGACTGTTGATAGATGTTCTTCCGGAGAGAATTAGGATTCAGAGTTTGAACTTGGATGGCTATCAGTATTATGATGATGATCTTGTTCTTTTATGTGTTGGCAGCAGTTACTGCTTTAACCAATTGGACCGTTAAGCATTACTGGAAGCACTTGTGGTAAGTAGTCAAGAAACCACGATTCAGTTGCAACATACAACGAACTCCGAAGCTTCTCAAGTGTGAATGTGCTTGTCTGCACTGGTACGAACTGCAGGTGCTCCGATCAACTGTTAATGAAACCGGAACTTTAGTGGAGCAATCATGTCTAATGTCGGTGTTCATGTGTTTAGCAGCTTGTGTTGCAACTGAATACGGTGAGGTTATCATGGTGTACAAACAAACGCGATGATGGCGGGGGAAGGTATGAAAGTCAGAAGGCAGCAAACGAGCTGGATAACCTTTACAAAGATGTCCTAGTAATGGCAAGTGGAGACTACGATGACCTAACGTTAAAACCAATATGACAAACAAAAGAATTGCCATGCAATCGGACTGCATATGTGTGCATGGCGCTTAAACGCTACCGGGCGGGTTATCCACTGGACCTCCGTGTAGGTTATGTTTCTAGCACAGTTGTTGGGAGAGTAAATTAAAACCATGTCGTTAGACCCAACTCGTGAGCACCCAACGTAAAGTGGGTCGTGAGAGAAGCACTTCTCACGTAAATGCAGAACCGCGATGCTAAGCGTCTGTCCTTGTGATTTGTTAATGGACATAGCAAAGCAAAGCTTCACGGGAAATTGTGAGCGACGAAAGTTGATTGGTATGCTTGCGTCTGACAGAAGAAGATACATCCTGGGAATCAGAACGACTTCCCCCTTGCCGCAACCAGTTGCAATGGTCGCCTCAGTCAGGTTCGGAAAAAGGGATTTAATAATGAGGAGAGTCCCGTTGCACTGTTTAGGTGGGAGCAAATTCCTGATTAGCATAATCTGAGCACCAACTTTGAGCCGAAGAATATGAGGTGGGAGTCCGGACGGCTGAAGGGAGTTCAAAACTCCTATGGGATACTCAGCTTCAGATGGATCGGAAGTTCTGTCGATGGACTTATAAACATGACATTGCCCGGGAATGCAATCCAACAGTTTAAGGTTGATGGAATCAACTGTACAGTTCTTCGGTGCCAATATGGCCCTCCCGGCAAGCCAATCGGCAAAATTAGTGGATAGGTTGTAGAAGACTGCATTCATCAATTCATCCGGTGATTCAACAATGTTGGCAAGCTGATCCATCTGCACAAATCCCTGTGTGTCAGATGGCATTTTCCCCTCCCCAAGAGCAAGAAGGTCCTGTGCGAAGTCAGTGGATCTGGAGTCCCCATTCAAGTAGGCACGCATGTTCGTGCTCAGTTTAAGTCTCCACGTGGCGCTAAAAGGCAGACGACTTCAGGCAGGCGTGTACCTTTAGGAATAACAGGTAAAGTCTGCCTAAAGTCGCCTGCGAGGAGAAGGGTTACTCCGCCCATGGGGTCGGAGGAATCGCGGATGTCTTGGAGACTTCGGTCAAGTAACTCAAGGGCGCTCTTGTGTGCCATCGTGCACTCATCCCAAACTATAAGTTTGAATCTCTGTAGAACTTCAGTCTGGGTTTTATAAGTATGATGATCATCTGTCCATGCATTGACCATTGCTGTTACATTTGGTCTGGTGCTTCTACTATGTAATTAGAGATTCTTGGTAACATCTAACGAATAATCTGCAATCTGTTCTGACCTGCTTCAGTCACTAACGTGTGACATTTTTATAAATATTTTCATGATAATTGTTTTGATGAGCTTTCTTATTCGGTGCCTCGACTTTACGAATTTAAGTTCAGTATTAGGTTGGCAGTTAGATATTTATAGTTGAAATTGCTAGGTGTAGCCGTAAGTTCTATGCTATCTTGTTCTTCTCTCGAACTTCTCGCTTGTGGGATTCTCTTTCGGCATTTTGTTTCCAGTCAACTTTGATCTTCAAAAATTTAAATGCAATATCAATCGTCATCTCCTGTTTCATTAATTCCTCTTTCTTTTACTGACCACTCTCCTTGATGTTTTTTTTTTTTTAATCTCAGATTTGTTCACATTCAGTAATCCATTTTGTCTTAGTGGCTTTATCATCTAATCTGGGCTGAAATGATTTTAAAAGAAAAAAGATTCACTCATTTCCCCTTTGTGGATGGTTCAGATACCTGGGATTAAGCATAACCCTCCCTCTCGAGGACGTATAAAGAAGAAAAAGAATAAGGATAATAATAATGATAATCATGCGAGCGGGTTTTATACTATTTATCCATACGCCCACCTGAATAGAATATATCACAAAGCTAAAATAAAAAGGAGATTCGTATGCCTACATGAGACAAACGACAAAAACTGCACAATATTCTTCATTATTTACCTATTTAGACGCCTCATATGCATGGGAAAGGTATTGCCTAAGAGTATGGCTCCCTGGAGATAAGCCAAATAATGATAGTAATGTTGCATTCCGTGTCGCCACTAGTTTGTCTTTCCATCTCAACGCCACATCATACACTATCTCAACGAAGGACGATTTCTTTTTATTATTCGCTTTATTATACGAGAGGGACAGCCGTGGTAGCATCGATTCAAGGAGTTAGCAGGAGGAAGATCTTCAGGGAAACACCTGCACACTCATTGGCTGAGCATTTCGCCATGTGCGGGCGAGTCTCTCTGAGGAATCTGGGTGCGGAATTCGTGTTGGCTGTTTACATTTTTTGCTTCCCTTTGATGTCTTCGCGTTGTTTGACTCTTATATTCAAAACTGAGATAAAGACAATCCGTCACTGTTTGATTTCCATGCTAACGGTAATTTTCTAATCTGTAGTTTGCGGAAGTCGGATTGGGATGACATTCTGTAATAGTAAATATGAATGTTTTATATCTTGCCCAACTGTGTGGTTTTTCACTTCATGGCCGTAACTAATTTGAATATGTGGTTTTAAATAGAATTTTTATAACTCTCTTTTGCGATTCATTTCCAATATTCTCGTGAATACGTATTGTCTTTTTTTTATTGATCGCTTTTATAATTAATCTCTTATTCAAAGAGAACAGTTCTGTGCTTTGATTGTGGTAACTACATTAGCATTCCGATCCCAATTTGGTAGTAAATGGAATTAAGCAATATATAAAGGGAATTAGGCAATGTTGACATTTTACTAGTAGGTTTTTAAAATCTAACAAATCTAATAAGTTATAATAGTATAAAATGTTGTACATAAGCGACTACTGGTATGTTTAAAGATATGCAGCGTTTTTAATTACGACAATTTTGCCAATACTGTTTTACAGTAAATGTAAATTTCGTAAAGAAATGACTACTGAACGACTTGGTGCAAAGGAAAGTCACTTGGCTTGCGCAATTTTCAATTAGTATAGAATAAATGAACAATTAAAGTCGAAAAAATATTATCTTTTATTTATTTTGGTTTGTTTTGTTTTACAGCATATCAACCTCAATGGGTTATTTAATGCCCACAGGATTTTTATTGCTGGTAATTTTTTTTTCAAATGTATTGTTGGTAATTTTTTTTCTTCAAAAATCTATTTCTGCTAATAATTTTTCTTGAAAAATGTATCGGTTGTAAATTTTTTTTCAAAAATTAATGTTGGTAATAATTTTTTTTTTACACGTTCAATGTGTTTTGACCCCAGTTTGGGGGTTAACTATTCGCCCATAGCTGGGACCCAAACAGGTGCTGCCACTCCGGGTCAGGGCTGACCTGGGAACAACAGCAATTAAGGTGGTTCCACGCTCCTCAAAACATCCTGATCAGAGGCCTTGCTGTTGGACGTATTTTATCGTCTTACCCAGAACGTGGATGTAGTTTATCGTCATACCCAGAACGGTTTATTTATTTTGGATATATTCAGATATGAATTAGATATTTCTGCGCTGGTGTGTACAAATTCCGTTACGGTATTCAGCAAATAACAAGGACTTGTTATACAAGTGTATCACTTATTTTCCGGTCCGGTACCTACTCTAATCCGGGCAAAATTACAAGCCAACATTTGAATTTCACGCGATAGCTAGACTAATTCACCGGACGGCCATAGGTTTGTGTTGTATTTAATGATAGCTTAATATAATTTTCTAAGAGTCACTGATGCTGTAGAGATACGAGAAGTATATAATTAGTGGGTGTGTAGTGTATTATTCAATTGTTATGACGCGACTTCTGTCGGTCCGGCAAAACGGATAAGCCATCATGCCCTTGAACAGATATGCCGGTTAATCAGTAGTTAATATTATTTTTATACCACTACGTCAACTGATAGTGCTAATGGTGAACGAAATTAGGAAGTTGTTATGGTTCAAGTTCCTTGTACCACGGTGATGGTCCAAGGTAGAACAAATGAAGAATAACTCAAACACTGGTATGGAATAACACAGATATATTATAAACAGAAATATATACAAAGAAGTAGAAGTATTAGTAATGACTATCAGATTTGGTTAGAGTGAACTATGTTGTCTCGACAAGTATCACTATTCAAATGTTCTTACAGTAATCCTCTGTCACTGACTCTGAACAGTATTTACTGTCCCCCCCACGAGGGATAGATGTGGCACAAGGCCTAGTTTACCGTGGGTATTCCCGAGCCCAAAAATGCCCGTAGAACCCGTATAAACGGGATCGGGTTGGTCAACCTCCGCGAACGAGGCTCTGTCCTTCGACGGAGCCTCTTCCGGGTTCCTCTCTGCCCAGAGGTAGAGAGTTCGACCATCTAGCCGAGTCGTCCAAAAACGACTGACTCTTGAGGCGCAGTATTTATGATGTATGGAATAGTTCATTATTATTATGGGTAAGTTCCCATAACAGAAGTAAAACCTCGAAGTGCGATGTATGCTTGGTAATTTTAAAGACGTATCAACAATGGTGTTACAGTGACTCAAAAACATTTGCCTTAATAGTAATTTTAGCACTATAATAGCCACTTTCTGTGACTAACGCTTGACAGAAATCCCCCTAACTACTGAATATACCTTCATTTTTAAGTTAAATGCATTAGTTTTATCTCTATCAGCGGTATTTAATTAGATAATGTGTGAAAAGGCTAACGCTTGATGAAGGTTTTAGTGAAATATCTGTTAAGTCACTCTAGTATGAGAAGAAAAATCGAAATCCTACCTAAACGTACTAAGTTTAAATGTAGTCAAACAATGGTTATTGCTTTTTTTCCCCTTCCGGTCACGTTTTGTTTTGTCACACTATGATGAGTGACTGAAGGTTTCGAAGCATTCGTTTAATAAAAGGCCCATGCCGCAGTCACTCGAATCCGAAGATGCCGGTCTACCAGAGCGACTGGCTAATCCCCATTACAGAAGCCTTGTTCAACACCTACAGAGCCCACCTGTGATTTATAACTTAGTTATAGTTTCCGTAGCGTGATCAACCCTGTTTATACCTTAGTTACAATTTATCTAGCGTGATCAGTAGTCTGAACAAGGTTAATTGGTTTCAGTAAAAAAATGAGAGAAAGAAGGGGAATATAGAAGTGGAGAAAGAGAGAATTCGATTAAACTGATAAAAACAAATACTACACTTGGTATCTACTTGACCCCCCACTGAGTCAGGTTGTGACACAAGGTCGGTTTTTAACGTGGGGAGGGAGGGGGGACCCGAGTGTTTCCACCCGGGCCGCTGGAATTTGCTAGTCTTAGCTTGTCCAAGCTGGTCAGAGCTTGTCATAGCTGGTCCTAGCTGGTCAAAGCAGGTCATAGCTAGACGTAGCCGCGATACTACCAGCGCAGGGACAAATCCCTGTGCCAGGCATGTATCAGTGATCGAATCTCAGCCAAAAGGCGATCATTAAGCGAGCGATCTGAGAACAAATACTACACTTTGATCTCAGCCAAAAGGCCGAGAAGTTATGGCAAACGCGATAAACGCGACATTTTTCGGATCCATAGTATCGAACGTTGGAAAACGAGTAAGGCAAAAAAACATAAATAAAATGACATCGTCTGTGGAAATATTTTAAAATTATTATTCAGAGAAATGTTCGTAAGACAGGGATTTGGCTAGAAAGAAAGGGAAGATAGAAGTGTTTAACTCCTGTCCATACCTTATAAATAATGGTCTATTCCGTTTTGATTGTGTAGAAAAACAGGACATACAAATGAAAAAAATGGAAGATAGTGTTTAGCGAAGTGACATTTTCACGGGTATTTCTAGTTATATAAGAAAGATTAAACTGAAAGAAACTGTATAAAACAAAAGCTACCGAAACTTTTGAACGAGGAAAGAAAATGACATCTGCTTCCAGTCGGAACTTTCAATCAGCCGACGAAGAATTTCAAGGACATTTATAATTAAGTCTATAATTAAATATTTTTTCTGGAAATGCTGTTAGTGACTATGTTGTACAATTTGATTCATAAAATTTATTGTTAATTTCTGGAACGATCATAATAGACATTTTGATTGCTGCACTAGCCAATTCAATTCACATTATTTTTTTTATTTCCCAGAATCTCTTTTAATAAATTACATACTGTATTTACTGTAGAGAACGGAATACAGTACTTGATATAATATTAGCCAATTAATAAATTACTATTTATTTTTACTGAGTCTAGAGAATCTTTTTGAAAAGAGACTATTAATGGATGCTATTATCAAATCTATGAAAGATTTTCCTCTTTCTTTTGAGAGTCAAAGCAATAGACTTTTATGTGCCGTGTTCTTTTTACCATCATCCCCAGTCTCGCTGTCCTGTCATCCATTTATATAATCTCGTTTGGTTGGTTACTTGCTGTTTCTCTCTGTATTCGACAGGACCTGTGAGTGTCAAATTTTTCAAGACTTATTTCCTCATTTTGTGTCCTAATAATTTCAACTCTCTGATTCTCAGTATACCAATCCTTTTTATTTCCTTTGTCATTAAAACTTCCTTATTACATACATGTTTAGTCTAGGGTATTCTCAGTATGCTGCTATATAACTACATTTCTGTTGCCTTACCTTCAAACCTGTTGTTGTTTCATTGAAATATAGGAGGATTGATATTACATAGCAGTCTTTCCTTTGTTTCTAATTAAATTTTCCTGTTTCTTGATACTTTACGTAGTGTTTGGAAAACATCTTTTGCAATTGCAATGCGCCTTCGGAATTCTGTGTCACATTTTCCGTCCTCTGTTAAAACACCAGATACAGTGTAACCCGGATATAAGAGAGTTGTCGGGACCGGAGAAGAAGTCTCTTATATCCGGGTTTGGTCTATTTTGTTTAGGTAAGTATGGCTCTAATTTGGGACCAGAGAAAATATACCTTATATCCGGGTTTCTCTTATATCCGGGTTACACTGAGATTTAAATTTTTGTACTTGTTTAATTTTGGTATCTCCAATTTGTAATTACTATGCCTAATTTATTTTTAAGATTTCGTGAAGCAAATAGGTTTTTGATCATACACTGAAATTGAGTTCCATTCTCAGCAAATACTCTTTAAATACAGATTAATGTCAGGCACAGATTAAACTAAGTATTTATTTTAACAAAAGTAGGTTTCACTTATTGTTGACCCTATTTTCATTGGATATGGATATTAGAGCAGGTTGATGTTTCACCTTTCTTTTAGAAAATATTGCACTCGATGAAAAAGCTGGGATTTGAAGTGATAAGTACTGACATAAATATTTAGATTGATAGCTTTACCAATTTTTGAGCGTTTCCCGTCTGAAAAAATGTACAGAAATATCACAAGGTTTTTGATTACAAACTGACTTCAAAATTTTACCATTTCCTGAATAAATCCAAATAAAGTTGATATCTTTTATAATAGATACATTGAATGGAAAATATAGTGAAACCAGAAATGTAATTATGAATCAGCCCAAGCAAAATAGGCATTTTGTTTTACTGTATTCGATAATTAAAACTGTAAAATGTGTAAAAGATTACAAAATGGCTACTCAAGGAATAATATTTGTGTGATCATTTAATAGATCATGATAATTAAAAAGAAAAATAGATAAAAGTGTATATAACACCTGTAATAAAAAAAAAGTACGCAGGTGTAGGCTTTAAGAAAGGTTTATTCAACTGAGAATACAAGGTTCGCGTATAGTGTCCTTTTATAGTCCCAGTAAACATAAATAGCCTTCTCAAAGAGGAGAGTAACGAAACAAGGGGTGACCCTTCTTGATTATTCATAATACCAAAATATTGTTGGGCACAAATTATAAGACAAAATGTTTTAAATTTGCATTGTTTTTGAAAGTCGCGCTAAAACTACTGCACTCTATAACATTAAATTATAATTGTTCTGTATAATTTCCCTTTGAAATAAATAAAATAAATCTTACTTATATGGCACAATGATTTAGTAATAATGAGCTTCTCCTATGCATCTTGCCCATATACAATTTGTAAAACTACAGTAAGTTATAAATTTTATAAGGCTGTGCTATAATGATAACTCTAAACATTAAATTCCAACGCTACGATTTTGAACCTAAACTTAATCTTTTAAACTTGTTTCCTCAAAAAACAGTAAGGAGTTGGAACATACCTTTTGTGCCAATATTTATCATGTCAAACACCAACTTTCAAATTGAGTGCAATACCACGGTTTTAAAATCAACCTGCCCTAATGGCTATTCCAGAAAACCAAACTGTTAGCTTTGAACAAAAAAAATATTTATTTCACTGGGTTATAGAAGAACAATTTAATGTTCTTTATCGTTTAAACATTTATAAGTTCAATAATCATGTGTTTAACATTTGGCTCAAGTGAATTCTAATTCTTCAATTAGGTAGTTGATTTTTCTTTCAAATGATGTCAAGTGTCTTTACATCGTAGTGTTGTTGAATAAAACACGTCACAGGCTCCACCACATAATTATCACTTTAAGGCATTAAAACAAAGCAATTATTTTGAAATAAATGCACAGGAGAAAATATCGTACACTAAAAAGAAAGAAAGCTTGACATGGTTGGAGAATGATTTTTACATTGCGCTCAACTGTCCATTTGTTCTGATAGAAAGTACATTTGAACTTTAATTAACTAACCTAGACACAAAGTCATCTTAAGGCATTTTCTCAATCACCAACATTAACAACGATGTATACTACAATTATCTTTCCTCTTTCTCGATCAGGCGGACTATATAAAGTTGCCTCTGTGTAACGTTTACTTTAAGCTACTTTTAAAAAAAATAGAAAGAAAAAAAACACAGATTGATAAACAAGCAATAGACTGACTGGGTTTAGATAATGTTTGTCATTGCTGTCATAATAAATCAGAAGACATACTGGCATATATATTTGAAGAGAATATGTTGACTGACTTTAGAGGTAAGGATAAGATCTAAATCTAGGGCCGTCTTACTCCTGTTGTCTTCAGGGGCGTAGTTGTACTCACCACGTTTGGACAATTGCGGGTTGATGAGGTTTTGAATTCTCCAACACAGGCTTCCACGCTGTCCTGATTTTTACTTATGGCTGTGGGGGAAATAAATACATTCACAAGAGTATTTGCACGTAAATGGATGTAACGAACTTTACTAGGATTCGAACTCGGCTCTTCGTTTCCACAATCAAATCCGCTATCCATTACTCCACCGGAGAGAATCTGTTATAAAAGAAATTAACATAAAAATAATATATCGTCTCTGAGTTTTAAATTGATATTCAAAGACTAGACAATACTTTCTTCCCACGAACCACTGCCTTGCTGAACCCGACTCCCAAGAGGTTGCTACCCCCCATCAATACAATCTTCATCTGTTCAAGTCTAGGTTTAACAGTTATCTTCCGTATATTTTCGCATAAGCTGTGTCTCCTACTCTGAATCCCTTTGCCTCAAAAAAACCCTCGGGCCTTGTACAGGGTGAACATCATTGTAAAAAAAAAAAGTTAGGAAATTTGTGTGATGCCGATAAACATTCCGAGGGAACACAAACGATGCATTAAGGAAAAGTGAACACCACATGACTTTGCACTGGCGAAATATTCCATCAGCCGTTTATGAGTACTGACTATTTTCACCTATACCATCGCCTTTATTTCTTTTTATTTTTAATTATTTTCTGATTTGCTACCAAAGGTTCAGAACATGCAAAAGACATCAACGTTCCTCAAAATGTATTTTCATTATTTACATATGGACTGATGTCTTCATTTTTGTTGTAATAATCACAAGGATTCGGCCATTGTGCCTTCCAGCCTTTAACAGGTGCCTATCGATCTAAGCAACCTTCGCGGTATTCATCACTCAGTTCTCATTTAGTTATTTCACGCTCCATTTCAACTGAGTTTAATTACACACTCTCTGGACCAGGGATTGAAATCTTTCTTTCTTTTTTTTTGCCATGTCCTTTCACGACGTAGGCGATCATGGATCTTCACCTCCCTCTATCCCTTTTCAGCACTCAACAAGTTCCTTCCCTCTGCTATACCTCCGCCAGACCACGTCCTCTCATCCACTTGCTTAACCCCGCCATGCGTTGTTTTCCCTTGTCTCTCTTTCCCTCTATTCGACCCGTCAGTATCAGATTCTCCAGGAACCTCTTTCCTCATTATGTGTCCCATAATCTTCAACTGCCTCTTCCTGATATTAAGTATAAGCCTCCTCCTTGTCCGCATCCTCTCTAAGACCTCATCGTTACTCACAGACTCGGTCCATGATATCCTTAGCATCTTTCTTCGTCCAACATTAACTTCCGTAAAGAAGGACAGATGTCACGTAACAGCTCACTATTTTTTTCTTTGTTACCAAAAAATATCCTCCTGCCTCGCAATACTCTGCCCAGCTTTTGGAATGCGTCCTTGACCGCCCCAGATCTCGGCGTCGCACTTACTGTCAAAGCGCCTCCCAGATATTTAAACTTCCGCATCTGCTTGTTTCTAGTGTTGCCAACCTGCAAATCGCATTTCGGGCTCATCCTTTTACTGATGACCATGCATTCTGTCTTCTTGTAGTTTATGCTTAGTCCTTTCTTCTTACTCTCCGTCACTACCTTCTGTAGGAGATTTTGTAATTTCTTTTTCTTGTCTGTTATCAGTACTGTGTCATCTGCGTATCTTATGTTGTTAAGATTGTGGCCGCCACTGCTAAATCCCGGTAGGGTTTACAATTCTCTCAGAATTGCCTCGCTGTATAGATTAAACAGGTCGGGTGAGAAGACGCATCCTTGCCTTACGCCCCTTTCTAATTTTGTATATTCACTGAACTCGTTCCCTATGCGTATGCATGCTGTTTACTGCCAGTATAGGTTCTAGATTATTCTGATATCTTTCCCGAATATACCAAGGTTGCTGAGCAGTTCCATCAGATCTTTGAGGCGTACTTTGTTGAAGTCCTTTACGTAGTCTATGAAACATGAATTGACGAACCAAAGCTTTGATCCACTAGGCTATCATCCTCAAAAGTATTATCACAGTGTTTTTTTCCAGTGAGCGTTGCCATTTTTAAATGTCAGGTTGTTATTTACGAAGCGCTGTCGTAATCCCATTTCCAAGCGATAGACAAAAATATCGGCACCTTTTGAAAACGTATATATGAGAGAGAGAGGGGGTTACCCCTTGTTTCCTGTTTAGGATTGGGTTTCCTGTTCCTTCGAAAGTCTGCTTCAGCTCTGTACTCCTAACGTCTGCGCTTGAAATTTTATTCACTATTTTATTTTTTATCTCTCTCTTACCAACAGGAATAGATAGGTTTGCCTATCGCCCGGTTCACACTCCTCCACGGTAGTTCGAACAGTAATAAATGTTTGTCACTTGTTTCCTGTTTAGGATTGGGTTCCTTCTAAAGTCTGCTTCAGCTCTATACTTCTAACACTTGTTCTTTCCTACGCTAATGTAAGACCACACAGTAACTCTCTACCATGAGCGACTCTTTGGCCTTGTAATTTGTGAAAATTAGCAAATAAATATAGATCTAGATCACGTTACCAGGGTGGGAAAATTAAATTAACTTATTCTCTGTAGAGTATAAATAGTTACAATATTTGTGAGGAATGAAGCGAAAAATGAGAAAGAATGAATAGAATCAAGAATACAATTGGTCAATTTTCTTTGTAGACTCACAATCATGTTCAAATCCCATGACGCTAACAGAATATAATAAATACACAGGTTGATCAAATCGTAACTCCCTATTTTATATATGATGGACTCTACCGTTTTGTAAATATTATAGCTCGATGTGAGTCCATCATACATAAAATAGGGAGTTACTTTTCAATCACTATATATATATATATATATATATATATATATATATATATATATGCGAATGGCATTATAACGCTCTCGAAAATCTTGAGAGATGGGCGAATTCTATTAACAGTAGCAGTCAGCGCTAACGAATCGCTCTTCATTAATCACTAGAGCATTTTTGGATGTCTGGCGTTTGTTTACATTCGTAGAAACAATACGCTAGAATTCGTCTTCTCACCCTATGACAGTCGGAGTTTCTATCCCTAAGCCATCTGCTCAGGGTAGAAAATCCGACTGACACTAAATCGGTTGGTTTTCCATCCTGGCTTGAAGCATTCGGTTGTCTAGTCACACTGATATTATTATATATGCGTGTGTGCGTGTGTATATATAAAATACATACACATATATATATATATATATATATATATATATATGTGTGTGTGTGTGTATGTATATATGTCATTCGCATACAGGCCTGTTTCGCTGTATCACAGCTCATCAGTCTGACTAGACAACTGAATGCTTCTAGCCAGGATGGAAACCCAACCGATTTGGTGTTCGTCGGAGTTTCTACCCCTAAGCCGATGGAGGGATAGAAACTCCGGCTGACATAGAAAAACGAATTGTTTTTACATATTGACACTCTAAAAATTCATATTGTTTTTACATATTGACACTCTAAAAATTCATATTGTTTTTACATATTGACACTCTAAAAATTCATATTGTTTTTACATATTGACACTCTAAAAATTCATATTGTTTTTACATATTGACACACTAAAAATTCATATTGTTTTTACATATTGTCACTCTAAAAATTCATATTGTTTTTACATATTCACACTCTAAAAATTCATATTGTTTTTACATATTGTCACTCTAAAAATTCATATTGTTTTTACATATTCACACTCTAAAAATTCATATTGTTTTTACATATTCACACTCTAAAAATTCATATTGTTTTTACATATTCACACTCTAAAAATTCATATTGTTTTTACATATTCACACTCTAAAAATTAATATTGAATATGCAGAAGTAACAATGTCAGCTTACTGCAAACGAATTCAGGTGAGTTATGTTTCAGAAAAGTAACCGATGGATTAAATTTAATTCGGATGTATTTCTTTCTTATGAAGGTATAATGCATTAGTTAGGTGTAGATAATCAAATGGATATTATCTCTAATTTCAATACTATTTCTGTGGAAGATTATCTCTAAGGGCTTCTAGGCCACCTCTTTCTTGCTAAAGTGTGGTTCAAACAACTTAGAGTATCGACGATCCCCAAGGAGGGAAATTAAGATGAAAGAATCCGTGAAAAGAAACCTCTTTTCTAGCCTACAATAAGTAAATATTTCCAGTGGAATTATTAAATATGAGGAACACCGAAACGAAATTCGAAGATTTTAAACCAAATTTTATATTGGTAAGGAAAAATTACTGAAATGTTATATAATATCAGTCCTTCTATGTGTCAGTGAATGCTGGGTAATGTTCCCACAAATGAAGAAGAGACTTGAAGCAACAGAAATGTGCTTTTTCAGAAGGATGCAAAGAATAACATGAAACGGACATGTGAGAAACGATGAAGTTAACATACTTATACTTAACCCCAGGAGGAGACGGTTGAATCTTATAGGGCACATAATGAGGAAAGAAGGTTTGGAAAATTTGTTACTCACAGGACAGACTGAAAGCAAGTAAGAAAAAACCTACCTAGCTATCTTGGATGTCGGAGCAAAGATTATGGGGATAAAAAAAAGACCAAATTTATTAAGAGCTACATAGGATATGAAACCGTAGAGAGCCATGATCGCTAACGTCCTAAAGGGACACGGCAAATAGAAGAAGGCAAAATAGGATGAAGTCACAGAGAAGATCAATTAACAAAATATTCTGAATTCCAATTTGTGGTAGAAAAAGGTGAGCTCTCGAAGATCAAAAATCCTAGGCTTATAAAATTTGCAACACACATTATAACCAATTATTAGAAAGGTGACTAGGTTCTTTTTAGAGATTATTGACAAACCATTTATCAGGCTTGACTTTACAGCTGTCAATAGATAAAAAAGGGCGATAACTGGCACTCATTCATAGTGACAATGATTGCTTGCCAAATGTTCATGACCTTTTCAGTTTGTAATCACAGGGTCATGAATATTATTACTAATGGATGAAATATACAGGTTTCACGGAATCTAAAGTCCGACAACGAGAATGTTTAGAGTGACTGATTTTGTGGAAAAATACAGCTGACATCCCAGGCTCTATAGGAAGGTAGGACTTTGAAGAGATCCAACCTTCTCGCTTTGTATTGGAAGTGAAAACTCTACAGAAGATGAACTTTGTCATTTTGGCTTCAATCTATGACAATAACATTGAGCTGAACTGTATCATTTGTCTAAAATTGTTACTGCAAATAATTTTCACAAAAAAATCTTATTTAAAACGAACAAAAAAAAACAGTTAAGCAGAAATAAAGTTGCCCCTGAAAAAATTGAAGCCGTATAGTGTAGTCTTGTGAGCCTACTTGACAATAACATCACATTATTAATTTGGCTGCGGAAACTAATCCGTTCAGGTGAATCCAATCATACAGCTATTTCTTTTCTCATTCAATTCTTCACGCCATTTTTTACTCTCCAATAGACATTTAAACACGTTTTATTAAAGACCACCGACAATTTGTATTGATTATATTTTAATAATCTCATTTATTTTCTTACAGGTTAACATATATTTCGTTCCCATATCGATTCAAAAATTAAATCAAATATATATTTTCCTTGCAGGGAAATGAGATACAAATCACTAAAACAATATCAAATCATATTCTGTTTATGGTCTTTAATGGTAATATTAGCCATTTCCTTACAATGGAACATTTGGTATTCATTGACGGGGCATCTAGTACTGTTTTCGTTTTAAATTTATAAAATCTTTCTTGTAGAACAATTTTTTTACGAAAAAAGATGTCTTAAGTCCAGTACTTATCACACTTTCCAGTATTGATGGGGCTTCCTTCTGAACCAACCATTTGAAGTGGTGTGGAATGTTAAAGTCTTTATTACGTCATTATTTTCTCTTCGATTTACATGTGCTATCCATTTTAATTGTTGCTGCTGTTGTTAGACTTCATTTAATGTGGCTGAATTTGCTTAAATAAAAAAAAATTAGTGCTAAAATATACATTATCGAGTAATAATTGTGGTAAGCACAAAAACGGAAGAAGAAATTGAACAGTTTTTTGGGGATTTTTTGTACGATAGACTATGCCAAAGCTCAATGTAGATCACGGGAAATTACAATTGTCTTGGGAGAACTGAATGCCAAAGTAGAGAAGGATAGAGATAGTGAAATAGTTGTCAATTTCTGACTAGGAACTCGTAATGAACGCGGAGAAAAATGGTTTTCAATTGTGCTCAGCGAACGATCAAGTAATAAATACCTGGTTTTAACACACAAGATGTATATCGAAATGGAGGGAAAAGAATAACCAAATCGACTACGTAATGATCAGTAAGAGATTCAGGAATGATAGTGTTAAAAGTAGATACAATTAACTAAATGAGAATGGAAATTTTAAGTTGGACACATTAGTATAAACTTTAGCAAGATCAGAGAACGAGATAATCACAATGAAAACTAAAGAAAGAAAAAAATGAATGAATCACAGATGAAAAGACGACAAACAATGCTAAGATATGGCATATAATATAGGATATTGTACAAAGAATTTAAAAACAAATGCAAGCAGGTGAAATAGGAATGACTCAACGAAAAGAGTACAGAAATAAAAAGAATGAGCATTACAGATAAAGCAGATATGCATAAAAGAGTAAGAGAACAGAACAACGGACATGCTCATTAACAGGATGCATCAAATCCAAGGACAGAACATAGATAACAGAGAAAGAAAAAGTACTCCAGAGATGGAAAGAGTACATCGGAGAACACTGCTACGACGAAAGAGGACAAACTGCAATACGCAAAAATATCAAAAGACCAGGAATATTAAAATCTGAAGCGAAATCAGCACGGGACAAATTGGACAAGAACAAAACAGCAGTGTCATTGCAATAAAGCAGGAAATTGCAATAAAGATGCTGGCAGCTTTAGATGATTTCGACATTAACAAAATCACAAGCATGATAAATGAATTATACGACACTGTTGATATGCCGGAAACCTAAGTAGATTTATTTTCATAGCACATTGAGGTTGATATGCCGCTAAGCAAAACCAATCAAATTAAACAATTTCCATAGCACTGCCTAAGAAGCCAGGTGCAAACGAAAGCGACATCCATCAGACAATCGGCCTAATGAACCACATAACAAAGCTTATCAGAATTCTGCAGCAGCAATAGGAAAAGAACGATGGTTTCTGGCACTTCAACAAAGAATGTAATATTTATACTGAGAATGATATCAGAAAGATGAATAAAAATACAAAAGGATACATACCTACATTTTATAGGTTATGCAAAACCGGTTGATAAAATATGTCAAAGAATTGTATGAACTACTAGGTAAGCATTATTTGGGGAGGATATTACAATAATCCAGAGCTTATACTCTTAATATATACTGCATACGGGTAGAAAATGATTACTTGTATTATTTACATTATTCGGACTGTTATCCTCATCGCCATTTTCACAACGTTCCGGCCTTCTTCAGGTAACTGGAATTTCGAATTTCATCCACCGGGGTAGATTGATCTAGTTCCACGTGCCATGCCTCTTCCGGATGTCTCAGTTATTTCCCTTTAACTCAACTCTCCAAGTTTTGGTTCACCACTGCTCTAGCCTGGTATTGAACTCACAACTCTTTGGGTCTAGTCACTGGATCTAACCAACGTCTTTATCTACTGGGCCATGTGGCCTTGTGGACATCTGTGTATGAATTTCACAATATGGGTGGGTAGTGTGGCTGTTCCCTTCGAGCTACTGGACCCTACTACAATGAAAACGACGGGTTTTTCAGTTCTTTATATACCAGGTGTAACAACAACATTATCCAAATAGTGGAACAGCATGGAATAATTATCCATCCCACGGTATGTTTAATATCTTAAAACCACTGGACGAATTGAGTTTCTTTTTCCAGGTTTTCAGATGAAACGTTGTGCAGTCTTGACACCATTTGTTATAAGAGTCACTGAAAACCTTAGAAGCTAGAAAGAGAACAGGTTAATAGCATTTTGTGTTAGCTCCACTGTGTCTCCCCAAATGAGCAATTATGAGAGGAACCGATCATTCAGGGCTTCAGTAATGACACCAACATTCATACACAAAGTTCATTCAAGAACTATCAAGAGAACGATGAAATGTTTTTAAAAAAAGGACATAGTAGAGAGAAAAACTGAATCAGGAGGTGACCACAGGAAGAGTCATTTCAACTTAGAGCTAAAGAGTTTAATTTTAAAAGATTCAACTCAATTCATAAGATTTTGGTTCACCACTGCTGTAGCCTGGTATTGAACTCACAACTCTAACCAACATCTTTATCCACTGGGCCATGTGTCCTTAAGGACACCTGTGTATGAATTTCTGGGATTTATAAACCTAATGTCTCAGCAAACATTTTTGCCAGTGGTCATATTGCAATTTTTTGTTATTATTAATTCATTTTTTTACCAGAGCTTATAAGAAGGCCGGAGCGTACAACGGCCGAAAACTTTTGAATATGGCAATGAAGATAAGAGATCAAATATGCAGGCAGATACTGGATAGAAAATGAATTCAGTAAATCAAGGGCGTATAATATGGATGTGCTTTTTCACCAGAATTATTCAGTCATTGCAGTGAACGAATCCTGTGAGAATCCTGCCAATATTAAATATGCAGCTAACACAGTGGGGATAGCACATACAAAAAGGAAACTACAGGACCTCATAAAGAAAATAGTAAAGGAAAGCGAAGAAATGATTAAACATCAATTGTAAGAAGACGGAATATATTGTTGCCATCAAATACAAAAGGAATGGCTCAACATACAAATTGGAGACATCAAAATGAAGCATGTACAAAAATGTAAATATCGAGGAAGTGTTCTAACAGGGGACGGGAAAATGCGACATCGAAATCTGAACGTCCATTGGAATAGCGAAAGATGCATTCCAAAAGCTAAGCAAAGTATTAAGAAACAAGAAAATCTCGTCGGAAAAAATGAAAATTATTGCATTGTTATTTAATATCGGCCCTTATATGTGTCAGTGAATGCTGGACAATCACAGGTGAAGAAGAGACTTGAGGCAACAGAAATGTGATTCTACAAAAGGAGGCTGATAACGCCATCAACCGAACATGGTAAACGTCGACGTCGACGTTTTAGAGAAAATTGAAACAAAAAAAGACACTTATACTTAGCACCAGAAAGAGAAAGTTGAAATTTCTATGGACGGAGAGCTTGGAAAATTTGACTCTCACATGAGGAAAGCTGCGCATGACCGACTAAACCAATACTCAGATTTCAAACTTTACAAACTTTACTAAAAGCTATAATAGACAGAAGATTGTAGAGAGCCATGATTGCCCTCGTCCCAAAGTGAAACAGTACACATCAGAAGTCGTCATGTGCGCTAAATTGTAAACACAGTTAAATTATTTGAATTACTTAGCCGAAATATTTTTAGACATTTTTGTTTTCATTAACGAATTTTTTCATTTTATTGTTGTTTGTATCGTTTTATATGCTGCGAATCGGAAATAAAAATGCTGATTTTTATTTTTGGTCCGTGTTAAATACTTTATAGTTTTAGTTTATAGAATATGAAAAACGACTTCAGCGTTGCCATGAAAAAGTAACAATATGATGGGAGATGAACAAGTTATATTTAATTACGAATATCAGTTACTTTTGAAAGGTACCGAGTTGAGCTATTAGAACTAGGAAATTCCCAACAATATGAAAAATACTAAAATGGGTGAATCATTGAATATTTCGGTGTTGGGGGTGTAACTGATCGAGACTTCGAGAAGAGAAATCGGAGAGCCGAGTTCGAATTCGAGTCTGGTTCGTTACATTCAATTAAGCGCAAATTACCTTGGAGAAAGGTATGAATCCATTTCCTCCCCTAGATATGGGTTAAATAGTAGGACTTGTTCAGGAAAATTCATTCAAAAATTGTTCATGCAATATTAACAAGTAAAAAAAAGAAATATTCTTATAATCCTAAATGCTTTGACTTTAAATAACACACAGTGTTAAGCCGTAAAAAAAGCAAATTCACAAGGTGATTATTTCGTGAAATACTAGCAATAAATATTTTCCTATTTTCGATTTAGTAATACTTGGTTATAGTTTTGCTTGAGAAACAATCGATGAAAATTACCTGTAAGTATAGTAATTTTAAGCTTGCTACTTGAGGGAAAATCCCTGTTTATGTTGTCAATAGATTTTTTCGCTTTGCAAGATAACGACATAGTGAAACATCATTCATGATATCTTACACCATTTCACTCAACAATAAATGCTTAATCGAGATATTTGTCGATGGTAGTCTATCAAAAAGATGTTAATTTTTAGGCCTGTGACAGACAATCAAAATGGTGACAGTATTTTGTTTTGGTATAAAAAGTTTTTAAAATATTTCTTATAAACAAACACATGGTTATACGTGTCATTACCTTGTTGGTATGAGGGCTTGGTTCTGAAAGCCACGAGAGTGCATATTCACACTCTAAAAAGTAAATTATGCCTATGGATAGGGCGTTAATATCATTCATAAATGTGGTTAAATTTTTTAACCCAGTTCGTTTCCTATTTTTTTTTTTTTTTTTTTTTGCTTTAGGGAGTTCAGTTTCACCAAAGTCATACCGTTAACAATTTTGTCCAAATGAAATCTGTGGGAAAATCACTTACAATCGTTGACATTTTTAAAAAATTCCATCTTAATCCCCGCTTCTAACGTAAAGGTCAATAGTTGGCGATTAATTTCCCTCCATAGCAAGAAGACCTACAAGTGCATTTCTAATTTACAGTAGTTAGAATGGAATTATGTCGTGCAATTCTTGCTTATTTTTATTTTTGTTTTTTTATTCGTTTTTCACTCGATTTTGACATAAAAATATTTAAAAAGTGAAAGGTAACTTAGCAAAACCTCCCTAAGAAAATGATAGCACACAGAAGTATTTTGCTTTAAAATTCAAACTGGGTACAGACATTTGACCCTTAGAATATGTGGTACAGTGAATTTTAATATGTCTTCATTTTAGACGACTAGGTCTCAATCAGGGCTTTACTTGTCTAACTAATTCTGGAGCAACTCCGACTGAGGCTCCAATGCAAAAATTGGAGTAGACTCCTTTTTATTAAAAAAAAATGTGCCACTCCAACTCATATTCTTTTAAAAAAGTTTTGTTCAATTTTTTTTTTTCAATACTTCACCTCCAGTCACTTTCTCATCGCCGTAAGGTTGCCTCTCTATGACTGTTCTATAAATACTTTCGGATAAACTCTTCGCTATGGTTCCTAGAGTTTTTTTTTTTAATATAAGTGCGGCTCTAGACTTACATCGCGATCTCATCAATTTAGAGTTAAGCTGGCTAGATGTAGCCGTAATTTCTATACTAACAGTTTTTCTCTTGCACTTTTCGCTTGTGGAACTCACGGCTCCATGCTTTCCAACCAACTTTAATTTGCAAAAATTTAAATGCAATGTCATTCGCTATCTGTTGTTCTCATGATTACTCTCTTCTCTTTCTGTTCATCATTATTGTATCTATTCCTAATTCTTCTAATTTTCCCTTGTTTTTTAGTGGCATTACTGCCTTGGTTGGGGCAATACAGATTAAACAATACTTGTAGTTCAGGCTAATTTATACAAAATGACGTACTGAAATGTTCTTCGTTTGACTCATCTCCCCAAATCAGTAACCAATATTTGAATTCTGATTTTGTAAAGTGATTCGAGCAGTGAGTTTTTAAACGTCTATCACTTAAGTAAAGAGAACTTCGATTGTTAATTAATCTCAAGTTGTCGCTTTCTCCTTATTTTCTGGATTAAGTTCTAATTCTATAAATCTTTATTGTTTTTTCTTCCATTGGGCTATGTTTTCATATACAAACAGGAAATCGATAAAGAGTTATATACTGAATCAGTGTAATAATTTCCATGACTATTCCTCGTTTACCGTCGGCAGTAACAATTCTTCCAAATTCAATACTTGCGTTGTAATCTCCGTTACCTTTTTTTAGTCAGATTTCAAACTTGCCGCGAAATATGTTTACAACGCTGGAACATTGTATCCTAAAATTTAATACAAATGTCATGATTGATTTGAAGCCAATGAGCGACGACGACGACGACATGGTGGTTTCAATCTAAGCGGTTTTCATTTGATCTTATTATATACTAACGCCTAAAAATAATTTTAAAAATCCTGCTCACTCAAAGAAACACTTTCATACTCTGTACATAATTCATGGTTTCACTGCAAATACGTCAACTTACAAACTAAATTGCATAGAAAAAGAATTTAAAAGTAACCGGTATATATTTTTCAACCCTGTCGGAACTAGATTACATCGATTGTATCACCTAGAGCGGAATAAGAACCCCCAAAACCAAAATAGACCACCTACTGAGTATATACATGCGATCAAGTATAAACCCGACCAATGTTTCCTTTTTAATAATACTAGTCTGTTACCTAACAAGAAATAACTCGATAAGGGTTGATATATTGTCAAATCCACCAATCCAAACCCATATATTTTTATCAAGATATTCGACAATCTCCTGTTCCATAATTAGATTATATAATTCAGGAGATAACAAAATTGCGAACAAGGAATCCATTACATAAAATCGTACAGCAGTATCATTATGGAATCTGAGTATTTAGAAAAATCCTCGCAAATAATTCTACAATGTTATATTATGTTGCTGCAATAACATTTGAAAAATTTGCCATTATGTAACAACAGACTGTTCAGGATTTCTTCGCCATTATGCGTTGGAAAAATCGACCACAGTAGAGGACTCAAGGACTCTGGTCACTTTTCACAGACTTCATTGCTTCTGTCATGTTACTACCTATGGCAACCCCCATTGGTTCTCGAGGGAATGACTAGTTACGAATGCTACCACACAAGCCGTAATATGTCCCCGATATATTTCAACTAGCTACGATTGTCATAAAGGATGCACCTCTGTTCGCTACTATATTGCAACTGGTGCTGTTTTAGCTGTCGAAGTTGATTCTGAACGGCCTCTGGTAAACATTTTAGTTTAAAACTAATTAAAAGCACAACTTCGTTCCCATAATAACAAACAAGTATTTAATATGGCAATTACTACAAAATTGTGTCTTCATTTTGTTTTGTTTGGGGCGAATGCTCGTCTCTACACAAGGACTGCTCTCCTTTCAGACATCTTACCATGAACGGTCAGTCAACCAACCAATTTCTTTCGTCTCCGTTCTTTCTATTAAGTCATTTTCTTCCTTTTTCTACGTTCTTCTAACTCCAGTAAAAGTTATCTTTTAACGATCAAGAAACAAAACCTGCAAGTGTGGAACTTTCTTTTTATTAAGTATTCGGACACTGGGATTGTCACATAGTCCTTTTCTTCAGACAAAGATTCAGATTCACTTGACAAAAACAAGATGCCATTAGCTTCCAAGCTTTAACCCATGAATATATTTTTTTATTTCCCGAAGTAGTGTGGAGCAATGAAAAATAACATGTATTTCGAGATAATAGAAAATTATTCCCGTAATTCTTTCTCGTCTGGTCATTCGAAGATTTCGTCACGTACACACCTTTTTTAATTTTGTAATACGGTTTCACCAATCCTTAACCCTTTAAGCCCTGACTACCGCTTTACCGGTGGTAGAGAAAATGACGTAATGCTCAGCCACCGGTTGAACAGTGGTAGAGAAAAAAATGACTTAATGTTCAGCTACTGGTTGAACGGTGGGTAAACATTTGTAGCTAAAGTGTGTTCCAATAACTTGGACCGATTTTAAATGAGAATTAAGTTTAACTGTCTAATGATTTTTTTCTTGTTCTTTCAGATTTAACAACTTAAGTCTTTTATCAATTTCAACCATGGAAAGAGTAACAATCAAACAACGTATTCAATTTTCAAGAGTGGAGATATTGTTCGTAAATTTAAACAAACTGGGTCGGTAGCAGATGTGAAAACACCATTGTGTGCTCGTTTACGCCGTTCAGCTGAAAACATTGCTGCAGTGCACGAGAATCTGGCCGAAAATCCAGACACCTCTATTCGTCATCGCACGCAGGAATTTAACCTCCCCACAGCAACGTTACATCGTTTCCAATTGCACTCGCGGTTGGTCCATTATGTTAACCAAAACATGGCGAAGTGCGCGAAATGCATTTCTGTTTGATCGTCCATTTTCGTAATAGGTTTCGATAACTTTAACACGTTGTTTGATTGTTAACCTTTCCATGGTTGAAATTGCCAAAGATTTAAGTTCTTAAATCTGAAAGAAAAAGAAAAATGATCATTAGACGCTTAAACTTAATTCACTTCTAAAACCGATTAAAGTTATTGGGACACCCATTATTTTTATTTCTACCGTGAAGCATTACATGCCAATTATTTGCGAATTTTGACTCTGGAGCTCAGGCAGGGCTTAAAGGGTTAATCAAGCGTTTTATCTGCTTTCTTTTTCCATTATAATTTCCTCAAAATTTCTGTATTCTCAAACTCACTTTCATTTATTTAGTATAACTAATTCGTTCGCTACAGTTATGAAATAGGAATGGAAGATTTTGGAGTGACTTCCTGTTGATTTCTCTTCAAACCCGTATTAATATCATCTCTATGAAAATATTAAAGGGTTGTCCGGAAAATAATGTCCGATTAGAATCAACTATTTTTTTCTTGAATTAATGTATTTAAACAGTGTTTAAATCAGTCAAAATTGGAGCTTTAAACTTTGATTACTGCACATAGATTTCTGCTGTTGAGTCACAAGGTTATTTATGTCTTTATGATAAAACTCTGAGCGTCTGCGTGCCAAGAGATCTTCGAATGTATTTTCTGCATCTTTGCCGCAGAATGTCTTTTACAAAATTGTTAAGATGCTTGAAAATTGATAGTCAGTGGACGAAAGATTAGGGGAATATGGTGGATGTTATAATACAGTGTAACTCCGATATAAGAGAGTTGTCGGGACCGGAGAAGTCTCTTATATCCGGATTTATCTTATATCCGGGTTTGGTCTATTTTGTTTTATTAACACAGGCTCTAATTTCGGACCAGAGAAAATCTCTCTTATATCAGGGTTTATCTTATATCAGAGTCTCTTATATCCGGGTTACACTGTATCTCGTATCCCAAGTTGGTGAGTTTTTGCAGTGCCATCCTGGCAACATGTGGACGAGCATTGTCATGAAGCAGAAATGGACCTCGCCGATTAACCAGTGCCGGTCGTGTTATGCTAAATTGAATGTGCATTTCATCTAGATGCTGGAAGTAAACTTTTGCACTGATGCTCTGGTTAGATTCCAGAAAGTGTTTAGGTTCTTCGTCATAATCAAGCCATTCAGCTGATCGTCTACGATTGTCACAAAAGATCCACTTCTCCCCTCACAAGTCACCATTCGATCAAGAAATGGAACATTCGAATTTTGCAGGTGTTGCATCGAACACACTTCAAAACATCGACCTTTCCCTGTGTTCATGTGAAACCTATTGAGTTTCTTCATCTTGCTAATTTTCTTGAGATGGTTCGATATTGTTGAAAAGCTGACACCCATTATCCGAGACATTTCTCTGATACTTTGACGTGGGTTTTACTCGAAGTGTATTTACAGACGATGGTTGTCAATTGCAGATGGTCGTCCTCTACCACATTGAACTTCAAGACTCGTCTCCCCACTGCGGAACTTCAGAAGGCAGTGGCGTATTGCCTGATCAGAAGATTGATCCTTCCTACCCCATGTTAATGTTGGTAGCCGTTTATGAAACATTATGACCAAACTTGAACTCACGCAAAAAATTAAACGTATCTCTTATTTTTATGTTCGAAACGAGGATTGTATAATGTTTTAAGTTTAATTCTGAAACATATTGATATAAAATTAACAACGAAGACACTTTAATCATCAGGAATGTGTATTTTCGTGCAACTGTTATAAATATATATTAGAACATAATTAAAAAGGTTTATTCTAAAATCTGACATTATTTTCCGAACAACCTAGTAAGATTCCTCCCCCGATGAAATGTTTTCATAAGTAGTACTCACTTTGTCTTGTCTCATATTTTTTGGCCGGTAAAGTTTACGATGTAAAATAAATAAATCTAATTCCTTTTATATTTCATGTGAGTTGTTGGTGACTTTCGTTAACACACAATTACTTCGAATGACATGGCCATCTGAAAATTGTGTCAAATAGTCTGTTTGCTATTAGCCAACTTAGTGGTCGTAAAGTACCAATCCTTCACTGATAAAACTGTAAAATATAGGTTAGAATAAAAGCAGACTACAACAGCAGAGAATTACACGGTTTCATCCTAGCTTTTGGGGCGAGTAGCCTCGATTTCACACACATACAAACTGAAATATTCGATGAAAAAACATGATAAATGTCCTTTTTAGTAAGCCTATGATACTAACCACCATTAACAGTCACCAAAAAAAGTTTTGCCCTTCAAAAAAAAATACCTTGTATACTTTCATCATGATTCTCTCATATTCATTGTTAAAATTCTAAAAATTGGATATATTTAAAAAATAAAAATATAAAAAACGTGACCAGGTAAGCAAAAGAAAATTATATGTTTAACGCTAAAATGAAGCACAAAAGCCTTTTTGTGTGAAATGACCAGACAGCTTTGTATCATTGCTAGTTGTGAACAAAAAAAGAAAGGTCTTCGAAAGACTTGTTTGTGAAGATAGTGAAACATATTCTTTGAAGGATACGAGTATTTTACTCGCGCATGCGAATTACAGGTTATATATTAAACTAAGTAAAATATTATAGCAGCCCAGTTTATCCGTATGTCAAAATGTCAGCAAAATTTAAGTAATTTTCCATTTGATTGGTTATATTTCCCGAATGAGTAGTCTTTTGTGTCTCGTGTCCCTTCAGAATATGGGAAACTATGGCTTTCCACAGCTTCCTATCTTTAGTAGCCCTAAGCAACTTTTATTCTTTTACTAATCATCCCTGCCCATGTTCTGCTATCCACTAACAAAATGTCGTTAGATAATTTTACTAGATGTTTCCCTCTTGCTTTCAATATGTTGTGTGAGTGTCAAATTCTCCAAGCCCTGTTTTCTCATATGTCCAAGAAATTTGAACTTTTTCCTTTTCTAAGCATAAATACTATTTTCATTGGTACTCACTCACTAACGATCTTCATTAATAAATATAGAGACATCCATAATACCGTTTCCTGATCTTAAGCATAAGCGCAACTTTCGTTCGCATTTTCCTGTTAACTTCCTCGTTCCTCGCATGCTCTGTCCGTGGAATTCTCAGCTTTTAGAACCATACCTCTATTGTCTTTAGTCTCCTCATCATCTGCGAGGAAATGTTCCAATATTTACTGCCATATCAGGTGATTGATATTACATCACATTTTCTTTCTAACGAAATTTTACCGATTCTTAATACTTTGTTCAGTTTTTGGAAGGTATCTTTCGCTACTTCTGTGTCACATCCTCCCTCGTCTTTTAAAAATATTTCCCAAATAGTCAAGGCTTGCGGTCATATCACAAGGAAACACCGGTTCCCGTACGATCACCGAAGTTAAACAATGTCGATCCTGGTTAGACCTAGATGGAGGACCACCTCGGAATACTAGGTGCTGTAAGCATGGATGTGCAGGTGGTGTAACGGGTAATGTCTCGGAATTGTTAATCGGCGAATCAAGTCCAATTCCAGTTGTGTTCGTTATATTTACATAGGCACAAATACCCTTGGGAAAGGTATGAATCCACCATTTCCCCCCCACCAGAGATAGGTCAATTAGTACCTTCGTAATCCCCATTAGACTCGTACAACTCTTTCTGAATCCTCTGCATTGTCATCAGATTGACACACAAACACATTAAAATGTTCGTATTGGAGCTTCCGGCGCGAATGCCAAGGAGTACAGCATGGCGTTTCCAAATTTCTGGCGGAGTGAATTGCGCCACGGTGCTCTTTTTTCTCACAGACAGTGCCCAACTGACCCTACTATACGGTAGAGTCGACAAAATTAAAAGCAAACAACGAGGATGTGCGAAATAAAAATATAAAATAGCGACAATTTACCTATCGCACCCTGCATATTCCCCAATTAATCGACTCTTTTCAATTCTTCTTTATTACGCCACTTTTTAAAAAATATGTTTTCTCTTTCCACGTTCTTAATCCTTTTCTCGTCTCCTCAACGTTTCTTTTCTCTCTCTCTCTCTCTCCCTTCCCCCTCGCAATTTAAATGTCCTCCTGCGAACATATATTTTCACCGATAGCAACCACAGCGACAAACAGAACTTACCATTAATTGACTTTTTTTTACGCTATTTAGCATTTAATTACTTTCATTGCTATTCGAGTTTTCTTTCTCTGTGGCGATTTCGCGTGGTTTGCATCTGATAAATCCAGCGAATACGAACATTCTCCCTTGAGTTCATGAACTATTCATTACATCAACAACACTAGATGCGACTAACACGCAAGTGCAAACGACCGGTACACATGCACCATGAACGTAGAGAGATATATTGTGTGTATTGTTTTGAGTAGACACTCCTATTTCTCTTTAGCAGATACACTTGCACATACAACACGACTGCTGAAAAGTTCCGAGCTTAAAAATGGC
>OZ038475.1:41065844-41113344 GCA_964036315.1 Acanthosepion esculentum | reverse complement strand
ACCGCATCCTTTCAAGGGGGTCCTACAAAACGCGCCCCATGCCATAAAAATTTAATGATAATTATTATATATAAAAATCTAAAGATGAAAAATGAGAGGGGAGGAAATGAACCCAATAACAAACTAAATATTAACACAAAATAACTAAACATAACGGATGTTAGTAGGGCCGGTCCAACCCTCAAAAAGAGAGGCCGCTGTATTCTGCCCATTGGACAAAATCAAGAAGCTCTCTCGCTAAGGGAGTGGGAACCGTGCCGATAACCTTTATGTTACTAGCAAATCTGTTATTTACTTATAAGCTGACAGTGCGGAAGATGCGACGATTTACATTGTTTACACGGCACAATAACCTTATTAAAAGTGGAACTTGTTTTTTTTTTAATTGGTCGGCATATTAATTAAGAATTCAATCCCTGGGCCGGGTAGTAGAAACATAAATTCAATGGAAACAGGCCGAGGCATGACTGAACAGTACAAAAATGAACACGATGTGATATTACTAGACAGTAGAATGACAACAATCTGTCCCTTTAGAATAAATAAAAGGTTCTGTTTAAAATTGACTGAAGGTATCTGGATGGACAAACACCTGAAAAGGCGGGGGCAATGGCCGAAATATCGTGATAGCAATATCAACTAAAACGAGGATATTGGTCTGAATGTAAAAGAGAACTTCGCATTCTAGAAATTCAAACAAACTGAAGATGCGATATAAAGCAACAAAAATAAGTTTGTTTTTTTGTTTTTTTAAATTAATAATATTTGCAAAATTTACCTCGCGGCAGAGCATTGTTTAACTTTTTTTCCAGAAAACGGCATGCAGACATTTTAATTCTGTGTAAGGCGCCCTTAATGAACTTAATAAATAAAAACCCTTTCACCGAGTAAATTTAAAAAAGGGGTAAACAAGAATACAAACCACATTTTTTAAAATAAATATATATCATTTCAATGTGAACCTTATGTGCACGACAAATATTTCATCGACTATTTACGCCCGCCACCATTTTTAAGTACTTGAATACTCAAGGCAAGTGAATGGAAATATATGGTTGTGGAACGTATTCTTAGCGTGTGAAATTCCATCTCCTAGAGTGTGTTCTATTCAACTCCACCCGATGTATTTTCTGAAATATTCGTGGTCAAAAAAAAAAAAAATCAGGAATGTCGAGTTTAATTGAAATCGCAAAATACAACCTGCAACGCACTGGAGGCGAAGAACTTCTAATTCAAAATCCTTTTGCGATGGAAGTGTTTCTAAAAAATGAAAAAGAAAAAAACGCATACAAGAGATTTCAGTTATGGGGTTGGGAACATTTTTTCTCTCGCTCTGGGTTATATAATGACAAACACCAAACAAAAAAAAACTCTCAGGGAATCCTAGTTTCACGCTCAAACGATTTTCATAGAAAAAAAAAGAAGCTGTTGAGCGCTTTTTGGTGTTTGTTATTGCTACATTTGTCTTAGATTTATTTCGAGGAGTATCGATCACTATAGACAGATGTCTGCTTTCTTTTTTATCTTCGTTGGCAGGTTTGGTATTGCTAGGGTTACTTTTGCCATTTCTCCTTTGCGGTCACTTATATATAATAGTTTGGGGGCGTGGAACGTCAAGGACACTAAATCAATGTCGCCAGCTAGAGATTATAAAACAGGAAATGAACAGGTTAAATATGAATATTTAGGTCTATGCGGACAGCGGAACACAGCGCTCCACTTACATACGACCTTGTGTAAATGGTTGACAGAACAAGGATTAAGAGATAAAGCAAAGGGACAAACCCTTACTAAGGGCTACAAAAAAACAGGAAATTGTGGAAAAACATGATAGTCCACGTCCTAAAGGGACTTGGTGCATAGAAGGATATAAATATAGTGTCTGTGTGTGCGCGTGTGTAAAATGTTTGCTCATCTGTAAAGTGGACGATTCTGGTGATAGTTGCTGTCTTCTGTGAGTACCGGACTGTTCTGTTGATGTCATTGAATAAGTATTTTATGCTATGTATAACTTGATAAATAAAATTGCATAATAGCAAATAGAATTTTATATTCTTAGTTTCGTATTAAGGAAATATTGAACTTAAAACGAAAAATCAAACGCACATAAATTTTTAGTATCTCAGTGCAATTGCAAAATTACTTGCTGTCATTTTTTAAGGTATGGGTAAATTAGTATAATCGTATAATTTGCTACAGGATTTCGCTTTCCAAAACAAATGTTACACTGACTTTGAACGTTAAATTTCTAAGGCATAACGCTTGAAAGGCTAATTCTTGAGTAGACTTTCCCATGTATAAATATATTCTACTTATAAAATAGTTAATTGAAATCGCTCGAATTTTCTCTCTTGTTATGTAATTATAAATATTACCGGCACTGTCTCAGATTGACTGCTTCATAAATTCATTTATTTTTTCTAGATGAAAATATGACAAAAAAACTTTTATAAAATAATAACACTATAGATTTGAAAATTTTATATTTTAACAATGATTGTCAATAGTTGTTTTTTTTTCATGAGAACCAAAAGTATTTCCATGTTGTAGAAATCCTGTGAAAAACTTATGCAAATAAAATGTTCATGAATTTTCAGTTTTTCTTTTTCTATTCTATTTTTTCTACAAATGAATTGATTGAATGGCTTCTGAAATTATACGTAGAGCTAGCATCTCTCATTGAAAGGTAAACTAACAGGTACACTACAGTTCAAAAGTTAGAAAACAACAGAATTAGCATGTGCTGAACTTAACAGAAGAGTGAAAAACACGAAAAAAGATCTTAGTCATTAAAAAAAGAATGGAATCAATTATCAAACTTATACTTTGAGAAACATTTGCAACAAATGCCAAAAATACGTGCTGCAGTAATCAAGGCTAAAGGAGGATGTTTTAACAAGAGCAAAATTTACTCATAAAATTATTTTTATTTTCTTTTAGTAATAATACAATTTCTAATATAAAATCATGTCTAACTTATTTTTAACAATCTGCAATAATATTCTACTTAAAGTACAAAACACCTACTTTCTGGACCATTTCAAATTACCAGGGCCAATTCAAACTTTTGGACTATAGTGTAATTAAACATACCATACAATGTGAAATATTACCTCTCTGAGAAGGGCACCTCGAGGCGGTGTAATGGTTAGCAAGCTTGGCTCGCTAAAACAATTACGACGTAGTGAGTTCGGTCCTCACTGAGTACCCCCTAATTTCGGCCTTGTGCCACATCTAAGCTACGCTTGGAAAATAAATATAACCACTCTGAGAAAGAATTGATATTTTATATAATAAATTATTACAAAGTGCTCGCAATAATAGTTGATTTTTTTCAAAATTTGTATGCGCCTGTGTCTAAACAGAAAATTGAATTAAAATTATTAAGTGAACAATAACATTTCGGTATTATAATATGACGCGGAAGACATGAGCAAAGAATAGACTACACGAAGAAAACCCCCTCTCTTTGACTAGGAAACTGGATTCGTAAATATTTTCGTATTAAGAAGTAAAAAATAATAATTTGACCGTAACCGCTTTTTATGTGGTGTGGTTTGGTTTGATTTGTTTTATGGCATATCAACATCTCAATGGGTTATTTAATGCCGACAAGATTTTTACTGCTGGTAATATTTTTCTTCAAAAATGTATTGCTGCTAAATTTTTTTTTTTTTCTTCAAAAATGTATTGCTGGTAATTTTTTCAAAAATGCATTGCTGATAATTATGTATTGCTGGTAATATTTTTTTTCTTCAAAAATTCATTACGAGTAATAATTTTTGCAAAAATATATTGATGGCATTAAAATCTATTTTTACACTTTCATACTGTTTTGAAACCTTTGGGGGGTAACTATTTGCCCATATAGCTGGAACACTAACAGGACCTGGGAACACCAGCAATTAAGAGGTGGTTTCACGCTCCTCAAAACCTCCTGATCAGAGGCGTTGCTGTTGGATGTAGTTTGTCGTCTTACCCAGGACACGGATGCAGTTTATCGTCTTACCCAGGTTTTATGCGGTTAGAAAAGCGCAGAGTAGTGAAACCAAACTATTTGGTATTTAATAGACTGTGCGGGATGTGATGATAGCATAAAGGTTACTGGCGTGGAAAGTGAAATCGGCAAATCGGGTTCAAATTCCCGCCTTGTCTATTCCGTTAACTTTCGCACAAATAGCCTTGAAATATAGCTCTTTCCCCCCTTTATAATAATAGGGTAAATAAGAGTAGAATGAGCTCTCTAGCGTTCGTAGGCCACCTGATTGGGAAGATGACTCTGAATGGAAAACCGTACAGAATTGTGATGAGAAAATCTCTACTGTCTTTCCCTAACATCAATGCCAATTCACAGATAATAAAGAAAAGAAATATATGAAGACACATGATCGCCTACATCCTGAAAGGAAAATGGCATTTAAGAAAAAATTTAAACATATTTGTTAGGCAGGAATGCTTCTTTGTCGACAAAGAATACATTCAACATTTTTTCACAGGAAATATTAACATTGTAAAAGTTTGTTTTGTATTGGTAACCGGCCACGTATAATGTTAATGAATATTTCATTGTTTGAATTAAATAGGATATATAATTAATCGTTGTGTGAAAGCGAGTTTAACTACTATTCTGGTTTTCTTTCAAATTCTTTGGGTCAGAGCATGAAAATGGTATACATTTAAAAGATGGACTATTTTTTTTAAAATATTACTATGATTTCTGACAATTACGTGAGGTCTTTTGTTAGAAAATATCTGAAAGTGAGTTCGTCTTTATATATCAACCCTTCTTCCTTCCTTATTTACTTTTTGCGGATTACATTCTTTCTTCTTGATCCTGATTGGATGACGTAAGCAGAGCCGAACAGCCGTATATATTGATCTGGAGTTCGTATTAATTTGACCTGACAGAGAAGTCAAAAATGACAATAAAATTTTAACTTGCTTTAATCAATTCACGCCAAGCAAGGTGATAATGCCTCTAAGTTGCTACTCGGAGTGAAAGAGAGTGAGGAGACTTTAGAAAAAACGGGAAACTCATTCTTATACAGGAAACAATAGATCTACGGCTGTTCAAAAGGCCGGTGAGGAGTGTGAACCGAACGATAGGCGAACCTATCTACTCCTATTCAGAATATAATTTCAATTTAGGCGGAGACGTTAGAAGTATAGAGTTGAAGTAGATTTTAGAAGAGCCCGGAATCGAAATCAAGCAAATCAAATATCTATCTATCTAGATGGATGGATCATGTGATACATAAATCTGAAGCAGATAGATGCCTTCCAAAAACTAGACGTATTAAAATATAGATGTTTGTTAGAAAAGTGAACTGAACTACTGTTATATATATATATATATATTCTCATATATAGGAATGAATGGTGGACAATTCTCTTACTAATGAGGAACACACGCGAAGACTCAGAGATGTGGCTTTGCAGTCGGGTGCCGAGAATAACATGGACTGAACTTGTAGCAACGAGGATTTTTTTCAATATCTGTCTATATCTCTCTGAGATAAAGTATTATGATTACTTTTTCGAACTGTTATCCTCTTCTTCATTGCCATATTCACAGCGTTTCGGCTGTTGTACGCTCCAACCTTCTTCAGTTGATTGGAATTTCGAACCGAACCCATTATTTCGTCCTCAAGGGCACATGGCACAGTGGATAAAGACGTTGGTTCGATCCAGTGACTAGACCCAAAGAGTTGGGTGTTCAATACCAGTCCCAAAATTGGAGAGTTGGGTTAAAGGGAAATAAGTGAGACATCTGGAAGAGGCATGACACGTGGAACTAGAACAATCTACCCCGGTGGACAAAATAAATGGTTCGGTTCGAAATTTCAATCACCTGGAGAAGACCGGAGCGTACAACGACCGAAAGGTTGTGAATATGGTAATGAAGATTAGGAAAACAGTCCGAATAATGTAAATAAAGAAAATGAAATCTAAAAGACACTTCTATTTAAAATCAGATGTTTCTGTGACGCATAATGAGGAAAGGAAGTTTGAAAATCTCAAAACATAGGAAATAGCGATGGTAGGAGACACTGGAAACAGAAAGTAATCTACGTAACGAATTTGTGTGAAAGGATGACAAAACGTAGATAAAGATGAGTGCTAGAATCAAACGTCACTTCGAGCTTCAGGGAATGGGAATTTGTGGGAAGCCGTGATCACCCAACTCCAGAAATGACAATGAGTATGTGAACACGCACAGTTTTGAGTTTAGTTAAATGCCCCTCAGCTGTGAAACTGAATAAAAAAAACAACAAATAAGCCAAAATGAATTATCAACAAAAGAGTAAGATTGTTTCATTGTTAACTCGAGTTTTATGATGTCTAAATCTAATGTAAAACTTTTAACGAAGAACTGCTAGATATTTCTCATTGATAAACGGTGTGTTTTACACTCTTTTATTGTGAATGGATTTAGGAAACGACAAGAGCTGTCAGCGAAACCGGGACAATGGTTTGTTCAGCATTTTTTATTTCAGATGTCCTCAATTATATACTCAGCTACTTAAATCACGCCACAGACACGCATGCGTACTCATCCAAATGTTCAATCAGAGATACCTATAATTACTTACGTAGATACTACGACATCTAGATAAGCATAAGTCTGCTACAAACAGCCACACCACATATAAGATTATGCAGATATTTTGGGGTTAAAGGAAATGCTAAGGAGAATATTAGCCGTTTCCCTATAAGGAAACATTTGGAATTAATTGTCCGAGCCGGTTTCGAATGAAATTTATAAAATCTTTCGATTAAAACAATTATTCAGAAAAATAGCTTTCTCAAGTCCAGTAGCTGGTATCGCTCTCTCCAGTATTAATGGGGTTGATTCCTAACATTTTATTTGAAGTACTTTGGAATGTCAGAATCTTGATTATCTCATTATTTTCTCTTCGAGTTACATGTGTTATCCGTTTTAGTTGTTGCCGCTGTTGGTAGTCTTCCAGTGATGGGAGAAGCCATCACTCACTTCAAAGCCAGTGATCTTAGAAAGTGGTTGTATACAGCAAACAATTTAGGTATTTATGAACAGGTTTGGCGTCATGTATGACATCCTTATAAAAGTTTCGATCTGACGAAACTATGTAATAACATGACTCGAATTTCCTGGTTAATGTTTTGGTTTTGTAGCAATTTGTGTAGGCGAAACTGTGTCTTGCACATCTTGAAGTGGGTATATTTTATATACCAAATATGCTATGGTATGTTGTATAGAAAGATTCATAATTTAAAATTTCTCAATGTGTTTTCGCTCACAAATTTCGTCATGCTAAAATGAGTTTTCTAACTATGTATCATGTTTATAGCTATTAAGATTTTTAAACGATATAAATCTAATTCTTAATATCTTTATATAACGATTTCAAGATGAGAATACTAAACTTTAACTAGATATGTACATTTTTAGCTTGTGGGCTCAAGTCGGGGTTCATAAAACCTTGGAAGTGGATCGTCGATTAGAGTAGAAAAAGGAACAGACTCTATTTAGAGATTGCTTGCTGCATCATGTAATACAGATTTGTTTTGGCGCATACTAAATGAATAACTCATGTAGGCCTAATGGCCCAGAGTTTAACACGCATTTCTTGTAATGTTCTTGGCAAAGGTACCAACCCAAAAATGTTTTGTTATAACTAGATATATAGACATACACCTATTTCTGCTCTTTCTGAAATTCGGGTTAAACTAAAAAAGAAAATCGAAGGATTTTGTCTCGTTTTGATTCAAATATTTTTTCTCTTTATTTTAACGTTATAGATATTGTATCCAACTGAATACATATTGGAAAATGGAAGAAGAAAAGGTAGAAAAGTTACGTGTGTCATAAAACAGTGAAGGCTGTATTCAAAAGTGAGTAACAAAAAATCATCTTTCTTTTTAAAAGAACAAGTCAGATGTAAATATTTTATTGTTTTTAACCCTTAGTACTAAAAGGCACATAACAAATCCAACAGTTGGTTTACAATCCCCTGTTGTGCCGTTAATTTTTTTTTATTTAACGTTGCCTCAATTTGTGCGTATTGTTCTGGCATTTTTTCCAATCATATTTTTGAGACTGAACATTCTCGTAATATCGATGTTTCTGCTATATTTACAATTTACTTTTATATATTCAAATTAGAGAGATTTATAGAGGAAAAAATATGTATGTTAGAAGAATTTAAAAATTCCCATTTCTTATAGAAACTGTAGAATTTAATACGGACCTACATTTTCAAACAAGAATTACCGGTTTGAAGTCAGTTATGTTCCATACAAGATACATATCTTTCGATACATGACTGACGAGGCAGATATTTTCCCGCAGTAGGTTGCCATTTCTTTCGGTGGTAGAGCAGTTGCTATCCATGGCTATAGAATTCGATCTGTCCTGCTATTTACCTATAGCTGGGGGGGGGGGAGAAGAGAATCCATACTTTTCCGAAGGGTATTAGCACGAAAGTAAATATAATGGATTCGACTGGAATTCGAACTCGGCTCTCCGATTCCTCCATCGGGTCCGTTATCCATTACTCCACCTTGCCTCCCCTTTGAAGTGTAGTATTTGCTGCCTGGATGTGTACAACTTTCACAATCAATCCGGATACGTTACATCATCAATATGTGATTACAGCGGGTACATCAGAACGTAATTTCACCTCCAAGAAGATGGGTAATTTTTGTGTGTCCGATATAGGCACGAATCAATACAATCCGGTATCTTCTCCCTTTCAGCACTTCTGTGATTACTCTTTTGGTAAACTTAATTCCATAAAGTACTTCTATCTATCGCTGATCACATTCTTTCAGGCTTGGCTGACAAAGTTTGTTATATATCTTGGGTGTTTTAAAAGTTGAATATATAATCTATTGCGGCTGCATCCGCCCGAATACACTACTTATCCTTCGCCTTTGTTTAATTGAGAACAATTTTACTCGTGTAGTTCCATTCCTGTCTAACCATAATTTTCAATAAAACATTTGTTCACAATATTTCTGATACTGGTAGATAGCGATTTTCCAAGCGTAGCTTAGATGCCGAAAGTATGGGGCACCCAGTGAGGATCGAACTCACTACTCATTCGTAATCGTGCTAGCGAGACAAGCTTGCTAACCATTACACCGCCTCGGGGTGCCCCTGATACTGGTAGATAGACTGTATAAAAAATGGTCGAGTTCGAATTCTGCATCGCGCGTTCTCTCTAAAAGCTTTCATAAACGGCATGCATCGATGCACTTTTTGCCATCATTTTCTAGCACAATATTTATAGATTGGGTTTTCACTATCTTATGCCTTTCTTAGTAATGGCCGACTCAGAAAGAAAACTACGGGACCTCCTAGACAGTATAGTAGAACAGAACAAGAAAAAAAAAAGGATTAACTGTCAACTGCAAGAAAACATAGTCATAAGCAAGAGAAAAAGTCCAAGACGTATGTTACAAATTGGAGATATAAACATTAAACATGTGCAAAAGTTTAAATATCTGTGGATATTTTCTTTTAACGGAGGATGGAAAATTCGACACCGAGATACGAACACACATTGGACGAGCGAAAAAAATTTTTTAAGCATGTCACCCCAAGCAAGGCGAGAGTACCTTTTGTACGCAAGGGAATACAGAGAGTGAAACTAAAAGAAAAGACTGGATATGGGAAGACTGATGAAAGGATAAAAAGAAGAACGGGAATCAAGGCATCAGAAGATGAGAATTGACGTTATGAGAATTTTTGAAGATTGTACTTATAAGGGAAGCAAGTAAGAGGAAGGGAATTCCACTGTCGGGAAGTGCGAGAGAAGACGCTGTTTAAGTAGAAGAGGCGGTCATATTTAACTGCTTCAACAGTAAAAGCGTGGGACCTAGATGCCAACCTAGTAGCACGCTTAAATTCATGAAGTCGGGGTACCAGGGAAAATAGCTCATCAGAGCAGTAGCCATTAAAATATTTGTAGAAAAGACAGAGGGAAGCCACATCACGTCTGTGGGAAAGTGACTGTAATCGAGATGCCAAGTCAGGACCGATCACATTGCAGATCCGTCTTTAGATTTTGTCGATAACCTCGAGATGAACAGTAGGTGTACCTGATTATATATGAGGACAGTATTCAATGCATGGACGAATGGTAGATTTGTAGATGTGTAGGGTCGACTCAGGAGTATTCCAAAAACTAAGCAAGGTGCTGAAAAAATGAAAAAATCGTTTGAAACAAAGAAAAGGGTGCTGGATTGCTGTTATCCATCCTCTTATGTGACAATTAAAGCTGAACAATCTTCGCACGGATGAGGATAAAACTAGAGGAAGCAAAAATGTGGTTCTACAGAAGGATACTGAAAATTCCATGGACAATGTGAGTAAGCAGAAAGAGTGAGTCTTAAAGAAAATGGCAACAGAAAGAACACTTTTACTCAGAATCGGGAAAAGACAGCCGAAATTCTTTCTACCTCTAAGGAAGAAGAGCTTGGATAATTTAACCCTCACGGGGCATATTGTGGGTAAGAGAAATAGGGAAAGACAGCGAACCATTTAATTGACAAGCTTGTGTGAATGGGTGAGAAAAAGAATTCATCAGAACAGTTACCATGAAAGTATTTATAGAAAAGGTAGAGGAAAGCTACATTACAGCAATGGGAAAGTGACTGAAGCCGAGACGCCAGGTCAAGACCAATAATATTGCTGACTCTTCTTTGGATTTTGTCAAGAATCTCTTAATATACAGCAGGAGCATCGAATCATATGTGGCAGGGTTAAAATCAAGATTATGGTCAATGTGGATGTGCGTGATCATTTTTTTAAATTTATTTATATGTCCGCTTTCCTTAATGTGTAGCTCCTAGCTAGGCTGTTTACTTAAACAATCCCCCATTCTCTGTCCTGCAACATAAATTACACAAGCTTTTATGCAGGCTACTTACTGTCCCCTTCTTGTCTTCAATATGCCTTGTGAGTGTTAAATTCTCCATGCCATCTATCCTCATTATGTGTCTAGAAACTTTAAACGGTGTCTTTCCTATTGTCAGTGTAAGTGTATTTGTTTTTTTCCTTAAAAATTTCCTCGTTTCTCATTTTCCCTGGCGATGGGATTCTTCAGTCAAACCACATCTGTGTTTCCTCAAGTTTCCTCTTTGTCTTTGATGAAATTTCCCAGCATTCACAGACATAAACGAAGACTGGTATTGCATAGCAGTTCAGCTCTCTTTTCTTTGTTTCTAATGAAATTCTCTTATTTCTTAATACTTCGTTTAAGTTTTAGAAGAATGTTTCCGCTATTCCAATGAACCTTCATATTTCACTGTCACATCTTCTGTCATCTTTTAACAACGAGAAGACGACAGGGCCGATCTATCGGCCAAAAACTCGAATGACGAAGAAGACTGTGCCGATCAGTTGCCTTAATAATATAAATCCCAGGATAATACAAGTCTCGAGATTGCTTGCATTTCTTGGCCTTTCAGTGGCAGTGTTTGTAATAGTTTGCTCAGTTCTGTGATTTTACATAGAGTTTTGTGTTCCAAATGAGGGCATGAGAAGATGGCTCCTTCTTGGCCCTGAAGCTCCAAATGAGATTCAGTCTTCAAAGGGTCAAAATACTTCTTCGAAATTTAAATTCTGTATTTTCTCCGATCTCTAGCTCGCATCTTTTGATGTTCCTCTTGCTGACGAATCATAGGTTCTATCTTCTTATAGCTGATGATCTGGAATTCTGGTTTCCTGAAGCGCTATACTTATGTGCATTTTATTAGTAAAAAAAGGTTTCTTTACACTATTTACACTGTTCTAACTATTGTCCTCATCTTTAATGCCATATTCACGACGTTTCGGCCGTTATACGCTCTGGCCTTCTTAAGATAAGACTGTAGGAACACCGTAAAGCTGTAACACGGCGGAAAATAGAAAAATCAGGCGTGGCTAATCATATATGGAGGTAAAAAGGAGATCACCCTTGTAGGATATGGTTGAAATAATAGACAGAGAACATCACTGGAAAATGAGAAAACTTAAGGACTCAGTGCATATGCTATGCCACAAAAATCTCCTAAGCCGGCCAAGCATAGACATGAATGCAATATGGGAACCAGTAATACAGAGTGCTAGAGAAAGCAACAAAAACTAAAAAAATGGTTACTGAGACATTAGGTTTATAAATCCACAATTTCATTCGCTGGCGTCTCCATGGACACATGGGCCAATGGTTGAAATAATCCAGTGACTTGACCCAAAGAGTTGTGAGTTCAATACCTGGCCACGGGAGATTTGAGCGAAAATTGAGTTACTAAAAGGAAATACCTGAAACTAAAATATCCAGAAAAGGCATGGCACGTGGAACAAGAACAATTTTTCTCAGTATACAAAATAAACATTCGATTCGAAATTTCAACGTACAATGGCCAAAACGCCGTGAATAGGACAATTAAGATGAAAACAACAGTCCGAACAATGAAAATCGTGTAAATAGTTCCAATACGTCATCTCAAAAATATAGACAAAAGATTTATTTGCATTTATTACAGAACATTTTTCCTCTGTTACAAAACTTAATTTTGTCTTTGCGTATATGTTCAAAAATGTTTCATTCACCGCCTATACAGTTACAACCGTAGCATTTTTTTTTTAGTTTTTTTATTTTACAAAAATGCAAGCCACTCGAGATGGTTACCGAGTAGGATTATAGTGATCGGGGAAGCATCCTCTTGGGAGTTGGTTCAACAATGTCTGTGAGAAGAAACTGCTCAAGTGTAATTAACATCTTACCAATGCAATACGAAAGGAATGGGGGTGGTTAGCTACAATGTACGTGGCATGGCTGGTCTTAGCACTGAAGGTTAGAAATGGCGGAATTAAAAAATGTAGTGCGTCTGAACAATTTTCCATGGGAATAGTGACAGAGTAGTGAGAGACTTTTCACTACGTTTCGTCTGTGGAGAAATGGCTTGAAGGGTTGGAATATTTCATCAACAGTAAGATACCAATGAAAATATGTCTACGTACATTCGTTTTATTTTTTTCTGCAAAGAATGCATAACGCTGTTTGTCATGTTTCAAGAAGTATCAAACTGTTAGTAAAATTAGTAACCTAAAATTACCTTTATTTACCATTTTTATTGTTTTTAGATTTAATGAAAGTGAAACTAAGTACAAAAACTACCCTTTAACAAACCCGTTCAGCGTGCAAGGTCGTGCAAAATTTCTCCACAGTTAACGGTAAAAAAAACACTGATATTTTCTGAATGTCTAAAAATAAAACATATGTAGAATTAGAATTAGTAATGAATCGTTTTGGAAATCTTACTTGATTAATTCTTTTCAAAGAATCGTTTCTGGCGTTAGTGTCCCTTAGAAATTGACGCAAAATCGTCGCCATACTTTTTATGGAGAGCAATTTATCGTCTGAACATTTTTTTTCCTAGTGATAATTAAATACTCACACGGCATAAAGATCTCCGAGGCTGTATACAGCGAAGCAAAAGGGCCTCATGGGATTCGAGCTGAAAATTATTCATTACACTTTCACACAGGAAAGCATACCCAAAATATAAGTTAAAAGTCTAGAGACGGAGTTTTATATGCAAAATATATCTGGAATAGATCTTCTTTTTTTTCTATATTTTCTAAAAGTTACTCCAAATAGTTTTACATTTATAAATGATTTCTTATTTGAAAGATCATTTACACAACATGTGAAAGAACTTGTCTTTCAATTTACACACGTTTTGAATAGAAGTCGTTGTTTCTGCATGGTAAGCGGTCGTACCGAAAGACATTTTTCATTTTTATTAGTGTACGAACAAGTATAGATTCAGTGAAAGATGTGGCATTGGGAAAACATGATTTATAGATTTGATTTTTGTACATTTAAACAGAAACCACAAAACACATACTGAAGAACAACGGTTGATAAACACAAACACACAAAAACACACACACACATATATATATATATAGAGAGAGAGAGAGAGAGACAGACAGACAGAGAATGAGAGAGAGAGAGGTTAGAACAACTTTTTGACAACACGTTTGGGAGTTTATTAGGTCGTTAAGTAGACGTCGTCAGGTCAGAATAAAGCTTTCGCACTATTTTCATTTCTCCGTTTTTGTTCGGACTCTGTAGTCTGCTAACACGCATCTATCTATCTATCTATCTATCTATCACGTACACACACACACACACACTCTCTCTCTCTCTCTCTCTCTCTCGCTCTCTTATTTATATATATATATATATATATAATATATATATAGGAGAGAGAGAGAACCGACGAAAGAGATATGGCTATGATAAAAAACATACGTATACGCACATATACTTGCACGTGCATATTTTTTTTCATGTGTTATAAAAACAGTGCTCAAGGTTATATAACATACCTCTTAAGTATATATTAATGAATATATATATATTATCCCACGTAGATAACACGACTCGGTTTCATACGGATAAGCAATCTTCAGGTCCAAGGTACTCACTGACCGTTAGGCGTTATGAAATTTGCGTTCTCGTTGTCTTGATTCGTGTGTTAAGACAGAAATTGTTCCAGAAATTTCACTTGTTTCGTTCTCTGTAAGTAGAGGTATCATTGTATTTACAATAATCCTTAAAACTTCCTCGTTGTTCGTATGTTCTGCCCATGTTATTTTCAGAATTAGTCAGTAGGACCACGTTTCTGTTGTTAGAATTTTCTTCGTATTTAAAGAAATTTTACTGTTATATAAGAGATTATGCATAAAGAGAAGACAATTGAAAAGTATACTTCTCAGTCATTGCCGACGCGTTTCGTCAATCTGACTTTATCAAGGCAAGTTTAAAAGCGTAATGTTTTTAGTTACATTAAATTCAAAATATTAAAAAGTGAACGCTCCTGTGTAAGCCTCCTTCTGGATATTGATAACTTTTTTTTACTAAGAATTTGTTTTAGTTTACCATGTCAGCATATTTTTTAAATTTCTCAGAATAATTCTGAAGAGAAGACAATTTGGATAAAAGAAGACAATTGGAAAATATATTTCTTAGGCATTGCTAACGCGTTTCATTTTGCTTTTAAACTTGCCTTGATAAAGTCGAATTGAGGAAACATGTCGGCAATGACTAAGAAATATATTTTCCAATTGTCTTCTTTTTATCCAAATTGTCTTATCTTCAGAATTATCCTGAGAAATGTAACAATAGGAGATTATATATTAAAGTCCAACAGAGTTTTCTTTGTTTCTCGCGATATCTTCCTATTTTTATTTTCTGGAAGATACTTTTTCTCTATTTTTCAAATTTTTTTTTTGTGTCCCATTTTCTGTCGTCTGTTTCCACACAGATGATGAAATTGTCCTACCAGCTTCATTTTTACTTTAGCCAAGGCCCTACATTGAGCTCTTTCTTTTGCTTGCGATAAGAGAGTTCATGGCAGTGAAAATTCTGATTGACAAAACAATACAACTAATATATAAAAAGTAATTCACCAATTTTAAGTTAAGGAAAAACTTACGCACTCTTACCTTTTGGAAAAATTATTTTGTTTGATAAAAAGAAACAATGGAAGATTTGGATATATAACTTCAGATATCAGATCAATGTTGGGTAACTGAATGAGAAAATGCGAAAGAAATTCAATGTAACATGTTTCGACCTCTAAAAGTACTTCCTCAGACTAAAATAATGTTCTTATTGATGGGATTATATATATTTAGTGGGGAGAATATAAGGCAAACGTAAACTTCAGTTATAATTATGCACAAAGGGAGAACGCTGTAAATGAAGAATTTAGGCGTCCGACGGGTCTAGATCAACGTTTCTCAAACATTTTACCCTTGTGGAACCCTTGAAATAGTTTTCATGTCTCTGGGAATCCTGCATAAAAATTATTATATATCATTATTAATGGTTCCGCCATGTGTGACCACCTCTTAAATAGCAGAAAGTGTGCAGCTAACTTTAGTGCGGACCGGTTCACGGTGTTGTCCCGGTCGCACTCTTTATTTCACCTCAAGGTGCTGGAGGCACTTTACATCGAGTCCGCAAGCCTTCCATGTGTAAACAGCGTGAGTGTTTGTTGGGACTCGATGTCATTTGCCTCTAGCTCCTTTTGTTCATAATTTTTTTTCTCCTCCACATTTCATTGTACATTTTAAATTAAATCTCCCATTGGGAGCCTGAAGAGCGCGAGCGAAACCGGTTGCTTCGCCCGTTTTTAATATGTCTGGTAATATCAAACTTCACACTTTTAATTCTGTGATAAAATTTTGTACCTTCAAAAATATCATTATTAATATCTATCTCTTATATTTTTATCGTAGTTCAGGTGGTTAACATAACATCCGGACACCGTGGATGCGTCACTCAATAATACACAAATCTGCCACGTATAGGTTCTGTCCACCAATCAGTAATCATAATGACGTCATATAGAAATCGCTAAATATATTCCTTGTGATTATCAGAATTTAAATAATATAAAAGACTGAAGCCTTTACTATAATAACCAAGGATTTTCCAACAATATGCCGTACGTTTATAGTAAAATTACGGATATAAAATTAAACAAAAATTACTTAATATTGCTTTAGCCTATTTATCACTTTCAGGCGGAACCTCTTGTGACCTCTTGCGGAACCCTAGAATTAGTGGGGACACGCCGGTTGAGAAACACTGGTCTAGATGCAGAGTTCAGCTGACCTCATTTGCTTTCTAAACGCTTTTGTTTTTGTTTTTATTGTTTTTGTTGTTGTTTTTTTTACCGAGGATGATTCAGAAACAGTGTACTTTCTATAAATTTTCGCTTCATTAAATTTACGCCTAGGTTCTTAGAACATTTTCACCTTTTTTAAAAAAGTTCTGTTATTGCAGTGTGTAATATTTAAAAACAATAGAGATAAAAACAAAAGCGTCAAGAAATCAAATAAGATCGACCGAACGATGCGTCTGAACACGTTGGATGCCAGAATTTAACGTTTCTGCGTCTTTTTTTTTTAAGGAGGTACTGTGGAGCGGCTCGGATTGAGGAATCGCAGAGCAGAGTTCGAATTCCAGTCGGATGCTTTATATTCACTTACTTTCACTTTAGAAAGTTATGAATCCTCTTCTTAACCCCCCCCCCCAACTGTGGGTAAATAGGAGGACAGACTGGGTGAAGGAAAAACTCTGAATTCAAAACCGGTCTGGAGAGCTCGGTTTTGGGGAGAGTTAGGCTACGTCAGGCTATCTTACCCAAGAAACACCTCTACTGCGCTTGCAGTACATGTGGTGCCCTATGGGGGGAAAAACTCTTTATTGTTTCCGCTTAGTGCATAGTTTTATTGTTCTTGTCTCCCGCTACATATATATAAGAACATTACTTTAGTCTGATGAAGTCCATTTAGAGGACGAAACGTGTTACTTAGAATTTTTTCCCATTTCCTCATACAATTACCAAAAAAAAAAAAAGAAAAATCACAATCTAGATATAACCTCACACCAATTCACATGCTTTATATATTATTCCCCACTGAAAAAGTTATATACTGAAGTATAAGCGTAGATGTCAAACATTGTCTCGCTTGGAGATCACGTTGCCAACATAGCATCATGACATTGTCATCTGGTCAGTTAATTCAAAAATGGCTCAAAGAATTGTATTGCCGATCGCTTTTATTTTTTATTTATTCTTTTTTTTTTTTTTAGAACAATGCTGACTGTGCCCATTAATGTAAACTGGAGAAGTATGAATGAGAGAAGAAAGCAGGAAACATGGCAGAATAGCGGATATATTTCAAACTAAATGTGTTTTTTATCGCAAACAAATCTATGATATAATGGATTAAACTTAAATACTATACTTCATTTAAACTGGTGCTTTTGAAAGGACAAACACTTTGAGGTTACAACAGATTTTTCAATGGATTTTTTTCTGTTAATTCCACCCAAAATATTAATCCACCACAAAATAAAAATAATTTATATTTACTAAAATTCACATCAAATTCTCCCAGCGCGAGACCCTACCATTGCACTCCGGTTGGGGTGACCTTTGCGATCGCCCCAAATGTGGGCGACTCGGGTGCGCTAAGTGTGGGATCAGCATTCACGCTCACACCGATAATCAAAATACGAAATATCACTCCCTGATTTTTGTTAATTTTTCATTCTGCGAGTTGGAGTTTTTTTTTGGGGGGGTGGTGGCAAGCTAAACAAATATTGATTTAAAATTTATGACTTCAAAAGAGCGCCAAAAATGTAATAAAAATTATCTTGGGGTGAATTAATATTTGCGATGAGTAACTTTAAATTATTTGGGGTGAATCAACGGAAAGGATTCTTTTCCTTTCTCATTTAAAAATAATACTTTATTTACATAGTCGAATTTGTAGTAACGTTATTTTTCCCTACTGTCAAATTAGTAGCGTCATGTTAAAAATTTATACCAAACCTAGGGATTCCGCTAGTGATCATTTCAGACACACTTTGCCACTGGCAATTTCCCAGTGATTATTTGCTTATTACGAGACCAAATTTCCGGCTCCGCTTAGATGGCTGAAAAAGTTGGATCTAGTTGGGAAATTGCTAATGGCGAAATAGAAAAAGGACTACGTTTGCGTTCTGTACATATATAGTGTATCTGTGTATGTATGCGAGGCATTACTAGTTATGTGATTAAAATATGGAAGAAGCAGATTTGCCATCTGTGCCGATTCGTTCAATGAAGTGATGTCAAGGAATAAATGCGACAACTGACAGGATAAAGAAATATATATATATATTGTGTGTGCGTGTACAATTTGTAAGAATTCCGCTTAAGGTGATTTGTAATTTTTACACTGACGTCACTCTAATTCAAAATGAATTAAGCTTTATTCCAAATTAAATAATTCTCCCTCTAGTATGTATATCTTAAGTCATCTACCATATGCTTCCCTTCCAGAGAATAGCATTACACACACACACAAACATATATATATAACGAGGGTTACTGTAATTATTTGGCAAATATTTAAAAAGATGATTTGGGGAAATAGGTCATAGCAAACATATTTCAGTAGCAACTTTTATATGCAGCTACTTCGACAGATCCGTTGTCGGATGAGCGGGAGGAATTTATTAAAGAGTGAAAATATTTACTTTTCAACATTATCTTATCCCTTGTTGATGTACGTAAATCCCTCGTAAATATTAATAACAGAGGCGAAATTTTATGAAGAGAAATGTTGGGTTTTTTAATAAAATTTCTAATATCTACATGCATCCAACTAGTTTGGATATCTCGAGAACTACCTGGGTGAACTTGATGTAAATTGGCATCCCACCAGGCGGGACCTTATTGTATATATGTGAACAGGCACTCTCCTGTTGGGTTACACAGTCAGTAGTGAGGACCTATTGAGTCAGTCCATGCACTGTGTGACCCTTACCTTTGCTCAACGAGTAGATTCCTCACGGCTTTGAGAGGGGACATTGTGTCATCTAGATCTCTCATGGCCCATACAATCCAAATTCCGTTGATATTCTGTGGAAGAAATGAAGGAGAATGCAACATGGCAGATTATGGTACTCCCGAAAGAATGTGTGCACACTGCTTAAAAGCGGTAAGGAGGTTATGTATGGGCCACCAGTTAGAGTAGTTTGAAGCGGACTAAGGCACCACTGCCCTGGGTAGGCTACTTTTCTTCATTAATAGTTGGATGCCTTATAATATATATCTCATCACCATCCTTCGACCTCCAAGTTGATGTCTGGCGCGGGATAATTCACTTCATGTCTTGAAAGAACTCTTTAGCCTTGGGTGGCAGTCTTTTTAGAGATGGTATCTCGACAAAAACATTCAGATGTAACGTTGGCGTCCCATATTTTGTATCATCTACCGAAAAAAAAGAAGAAATATATATATATATATATATATATATATATAAAGTGAATATTGAAGTCAACATGCAGAGGCAATAGGCTGTTTCATGCTAGACGCAATCGTCAGGCCGCATGACGATTGCGTCTGGCATGAAACAGCCTATCGCCTCTGAGTGTTGACTTCAATGTTCACTTTTATATTTATATTAACATACGCTCTATCTCTGATATTGAGCACTTTATCCCATAAATATAGCACACCTTCAAACTATATATATATATATATATATATATATATATATATATTTTGTGTATTTAGGCAGCCATCCCTCTTTCACATGTTTCATTATTGACAACAAACAAGGGACTGCGATTAAGCTTTTTGTTTCATTTTTCTTGTGTTGGCTCAAGTGATTTTGTTTTCTGGGTACAGAGTGTGTAGAAACTGTCCAAATGTTCTCTGATCCCGAGCGCTTTCGTCTATACTTTTAGCCATTATCAAGTACGGTTTTATGTTTATGTTTTAACTGGATGTATGAGTTGTGAGTATGTATCTAGTTATAGGGATGTTTTATTTTCCGAACACATTCAGTTTATTGCGGTCGTGTTCGTAGTAAATATTACTGAGTGTTGGCTTTTTCTTTCTTATTATTAAGGATTCCATTATTTTTAATCTTTTTATTATGCTTGCATTTTCTACTAGTATGTTTCCGAAGGAGTCTGGTTTGTTTGTGCCTGTGTTTAAATGGGTTCTGATGGAGCTGTCGTTGGATAGGTGACTCGGACGGCGTCTGGATAAGGATGTAGTAGTATGACCGATGTAATTATTTATGAATTCGGTTTGATCAGGAACACAGTTCTTAAGGGGCATTTGAACTTGTAAATAATGTTCGTTTTTTGTAGTTTTGATTTTACAGGTGTGTTGTTATTTTTGAGGATAAGGTTAGCTGTTTTAAATTTTTTTGTAGTAGATAATTTAATCTTTTTGTTCGGGTTAACTGAAGTAGTGTATTTCTTTATGATATTTGTAAGTGAAGATTCATCTTATTTATAGTTGACGTGCCTTTGGCTTTTGTAGCAAATATGTATGTTATTTTTGTCTGTGGGTTCGGTATCGTTATTATTTACTTTGGAAAGGAATAGTCTAATCTGGTGGTCGATGAAGTGGTCAGGAAAACCATTGTTAACTAGTATTTGTTTTGCATTGCTGAGTTCTTTAAGGAAGGAAGGAATTTTCGTGTATTCTCTTTAGGTTTTTTCTCACTGCTATTTTGTATCCGAGCGGGCATTCACTCTTCAATTTAAGGTGGCAAGAGTTTCTACTAGTAGGTTTTTAAACAATGAGGTGGTAAAAGTGTTGTTACTGTATTCTACGAGAACGTCTAAGAATGGGAGTTTATTTTTTGACTAAGTTCGTAGGTAAAGTTAAGGACAGATTTTTCAAATGTGGTTTTAAGGATATCGATTTTTTTGGTTTTCACTGAAATAAAAAATAGCGGGCATATATTCTAGATTTACAGGCCTGTTTAAATATCGTGTTTTCTACATGAGACATGTAGTAATTGGAGAAACTAAAATCACTCGGACAGCTTGTGTGACCACAAGAAAAATTAAATAAAAATCTTAATCGCAGTACCTTGTCTGTCGTTTTTAACGAAAGACGTGTATATATTTATATATATATATATATATATATAGTTAAATTCCCAGATCAATTCTGTGGACAAGACAGATTGGTATAAAATGACAATTGGAAAAATCTTAGATTTTGCCGATGCGTTTCGTCTTCCGACTTTTTCAAGGCAAAAATGAAATCGAAATATCTCTGTTGTTATAGTTACATTAAAAATCCAAATTTAAAAAGATAGACGCTTCTGTCCAAGGCTTTTTTCTGGTTAATGTAATTTACCTTTATAGTAAGAGTTTGTTTTTTTTATTCATAAAATTTCAATTAATTGTATCACAAAGCATGCATCAAAGAGATCCAATTAGACGACTGCCCGGTTATTCGAAGCAACATATAAACAAATTGAATACACGTATTTTCAGTTTTAGAATAAAGTATGTTTGGTAAAGAGCATAAACACATTTGGTCGATTTTGCTCTTAATATAAATACTAAACAAATTAAATGCTTAAACAAAAACATTTTGAATATTTTTTTAATTACAAAACGTTTACTGTTTAATTGCACTGTTATTGTCTTTTAACCGACTGAACGTGAACAGAAACATTAAAGGCTGCACGTAAAAACAACGGAAAGCCCTCATTACCTTCTTGCCTAAAATAGCATCCTAATCCATCGACATGCTTTATTTCTCTCTGGTTGGTCACCTCGTATTTTTAGTAGCTTAGAATTGTGCATCCAAGAAATGATACTTGTTGAGTATTTCTTACCTGACTGAAGTTGACAACGATGACAAAGCAAAATGTTGACTCTTAAGTCTACGCTGCCTTCCACGCACCCCCAAAATAAGAGTTTTGTGGTTCAAATAAGCGGAGGAAAATTACGATTTGTTTCGATTTCGCAAAAATAAGCACAGATGGGTATCAGCCGTTTAATCTGATCAGGCGAAATCACTGATAAATAGGATATATATATATATATAATATATATATATATATATATATATATATATATATATATACACTTTTTTATAATAATAAAGAATATGGCTCTAATATTGCATTGGATTGAGCCCTATTTGCAATTAATGTTATGAACGTTTGAATATATATATATATGTGTGAGTGTGTGCGTGTATGAAATGAGAACGAATTGAATATAAATATGAAAATACATATAACTTGTTTATATGTGTGAATGAAAAAGAGGGTAAGATCCTTTAGCAATGTTTTAGCAACAGCTGTCCATGGCTAGAATACTATTTTCTAAAGTATGAATGACATTATAATTTGTTCATAATAACCGGAGCACTTATAGTCTACGTAGGTGAAATTAATGACCCTTCTTTATGAACACAGGAAAAACTCCTGCGGAGCCTTTAGATGATGGATAACCAGTTTAAAAACTTCAGCGTCTGCAAATAAAAGAAAGAAAGAAATTAGAGGAAATATTCGCCCCTATTTAGGATCAATTAGGCGTACGTAAAATCCATTAAAACTTTAAACTGAATAGGGACGATGTATGACTGCTATGGCTATCAGAAATGAGCCAGATATTTATAACGTGAATATATGAGAGATGCTTTACGTGCCTACAGAAGGGCAATGGTTAATTAGAGCCTTACAAATTTTCCATCTTCTGAAATAGTTTCTTAACCTTTCTTATTCTTCCGATACTTAGAGACGCAGATAACTGCTACCGTGTTGCAAGAAACATGTTCGCACATTTGTTTGTTTGATTGCTTCTGTTGAGAAGAGATGATAACGTTAATCATCAAAATACAGGGTCTCCATAAAGTTCATGTGCACTTTAAAAAATTTATAATTTTACTTGTATTTGCGATAGAAATAATCTATCTGTAAAAAATGTTATAAAGTTTAATGTACCTAGTTTTAAGTATACCTAAAATAACTACTGCTATTTCAGGCATTAATGTAAATCAGTTGGCAAATGTTTTCCATGAACTGCAAAATCGTATTACCTTTTGTATTGCTAATGATGGAGGACATGTGGAAACTTAAATAAAATTTCAATAAAACCTTAAAAAATATGAATTTACTTCTTTCTAATCCTTTTTACAAATTATTTCTATCGCAAATACAAATAAAGTTATAAATTTTTTAAAGTGCACACGAACTTTATGAACACCCTGTATGTAATAATTATTAATGTGTATTTATATATTTCCTGCCCTATCTGAGGGCCTAATAAGACAGACTGAAATACAAGTTGTAATAATAAGCATTTATTTACAAGTAACATTAACTTTCAAGCAAATATATCACTTTTTTGTTTTCTTTTTTTTTGTTTTTTTCGAAACAAGTTCCAATATTGAATTTTCTAAACAATTCTTCTGGAACCGACTATAAGTTTTTTACCGACTAGACCTCCGACTATATGTGTTTTACCGACTAGACCTCCGACTATATGTGTTTTACCGACTAGACCTCCGACTATATGTGTTTTACCGACTAGACCTCCGACTATATGTGTTTTACCGACTAGACCTCCGACTATATGTGTTTTACCGACTAGACCTCCGACTATATGTGTTTTACCGACTAGACCTCCGACTATATGTGTTTTACCGACTAGACCTCCGACTATATGTGTTTTACCGACTAGACCTCCGACTATATGTGTTTTACCGACTAGACCTCCGACTATAATTTTTTACCGTTTATGTCTGGTTCTTGAATTTGAGACATTCTTTTTTTGTTATGAGAGTTATTTTTTTCTCTCTGCAGGCCACAAAATCCATCCTAATGTCCGCAGCAAGAGCAAAACTGGCAGATATTTTTTGAGCGGTCAATAAAGTGCATAATGCCATCCGCCGCACGGCAAGCAACGAGTGGGTGATTGTTTTTAATTGTAATTGAAGATTTTCTTCCAACTCGAATATTACCGGTAACAGATGGTTTAGCAGTCTGTTGCACTGTAAGAGTGTCCAGCATGAGGTTAATCCCATTCGACGTGTCCAGCTTGAGGTTGATCACATTCGATCGTCAGCGCTTTGACCGTTATGTCTTTGTATTGTTCGAGTTTAGACACCAACCGTGTCCGAATGTCGACATCGTTCGGTAATTGTAACCTAGCAATAAAAATGAGGCACTTAAACTGGTTCTTCGTGAGCGATTTCAGTTGAGATTTCTCGCATTTATGGTTAACAATATCTGCAAAAGTGACATCGTCTTCCACATTTCGCTTATTCAAATTCAAACAATTATATCTAACATTGAACAAGGAAAATGACTCACCGAATATGTCTGTTAAGTGATCAATGATCTCCGCAAAAGTAAAATATTTAATCTATTTTGGCAATATAAATTGGTGAATCGCTCGATTCTCTAATACCAAGCTTTGTCATCAATAGACAGGACTTCCAAGTTTCATCTTTGCTAGGGAATTCATGTTAGAAAGTGTCCTTCCAACGTTTGAACCATGAGTCAAACGTGTTTCCCGATGTTGGGTCGAAGTGGAAATCTGAAATTGTAACTACTATTTGGCCGACTACGTTTTCCAAGCTTTTTACAGTCACATTTGTTGCCGTGTCTAACTGCCTTTGGAAACGTTGTGGGAGAATTTATCAGAATTCATCATCTATATTTCTGAGATAAGGTATTGTAATTATTTACATTTTCACCTTTATTGCCATATTCACGACGTTTCGGCCGTTGTACGTTGCAGCCTTCTTCAAGTGATTGGAATTTCGAACTGAACCCTTTATTTCGTCCACCGAGGTAGATAGTTCTGTTTCCACGTGCCATGCCTCTTCCGAATGTTTCAGTTATCTTCGTTTAACTCAATTCTCCAAATTTTTGTTCACCACTGCAGTAGCCACGTTTTTACCCACTAGTCCATATTTACTTGAGGATCCCAATCATCTGAAGAAGGCCGGTGCGAACAACGGGCGAAACGTCGTGAATACGGCAATAAAGATGAGGTCAACAGCCCGAACAATGTAAATAATTAATCAGTTGTGGCTGTGCTCTTTCAAACATTCCTGCTGTTGACGTAATATGTCTTTCAGAACTTCTGGCCATGTTGATTCTTTTACGTAATGTCCGTTGGTTATTGACGCACATGGTTGAGCACTTGTTAAAAACCTTGTCGCTAGTGTTATGCCTGTGTGTGCAATTATGTGTGCCAAATAAGAACGAAGACGCAATTCGAACTTTATTCACTATTGGTTAACAACAGATATAAAAACATCACCAGTGGATTACTGGTGGATTAAGAGTGTCCTTATAGGTAACATGAGAGAATGCATGACAGCCATCTTGAAATCTCTTTTCTTCTCTGTACTAGAGAGTTCTGAGCAAGGGGCATAACTCGATTCCCATCTAGGGAGCGAGTTAACTCACTTGTTAGGACGTCCGTCTTAACAACGATAACTGAAAGGACAATTATGAATTAGAAAATGAGAAACTATTAAGACATGTTTCCTAAGAACAGACGTGACTATGCACAGTTTTCTGATATTAAAAGAGAAGCTGTGAAGAACTGTGACCACCTAGGCTTTGAAGGGACCTGATAAAATAGTTTTATAGTTAGTTACTAATCGTGGCACAAAGCCAAGTCGTTAAATTTTAAGTAGATCTTTTAAGTTAATTTTTCTAAGGAGGTGAGTTTGTTGTTTTTGTGAGATTGCTCCACCTGCCTGCCAAAGAATCTCTGCTAATGATCAGTAGATGGAGTTGCCAAATACAGTATATATGTGTGCAAAATCTCATTTCCGTTATTCTTAGCTGAGAGGAGAAAAAATGGATTCATAACTTATATATATATATATATAGAGAGAGAGAGAGAGAGCTATCCACATACAAGCCTGTTTCGCTGTATTACAGCTCATCAGTGTAAATAGACGTCCAAGTGCTTCAAGCCGGGGTCGAAACTCGACAGATTTGGCATTAGTCAGAGATTTTACACCTAAGTTATCGGTGAATGTCAGAGAAAGGGAAATTTTTAAACGTATTATGTACGGAATATACGGTGCGATGGATAAATTGGCGCCATATTGTATTTTTTTTAAATTTTCGCGCATGCGCAGTATAGTAGGGTCAGTTGGTCGCTGTTTATGAGAAAAAGAGCATCATGACCCAATTAACTTCGCAAGAAATTTGGAATCGGCATGCTATTCTGCTTGGCATTTGTGTCGGAAGCATTTCATTTCGGAGTGTTTGGGTGTCAATCTGAGGACATTTCAGAGCATTTGGAAAGAGTTGGATGAGTCTGATTGTGATTACGAAGGTCTTTGTAGTGATCACCAGTAACGGCGACGTTATACTTAACAGGGCATCAAACTCAGCACCAAGGCCTACATCAAGCGCCTTGAGAAGGTAGTGCTGGCCTGCGTCAAGAGAGTGGCTACTGGAAAATCCTATATCTGGCAACAGGAATCTGCACCATGCCACACAAGTAGGAGAACGCAGTCATGACTGTCAGACAATTTCTGCAACCACATCACACCTTACGCCTGGCCAACTATATCCTCAGACACCAACCCCCTTGATTATTATGTATGGGGCACAGCTGAGCGAGAGAACAACAAAACTCCTTATAACATCAAAGATTAACTGACGGTAAGGATTATGGCCGCATTCACGAACTTAAGGAAGCAGACCGTCCAGAAGAGTTGCAGGATATTCCGAAGTCGTCTGGAGGCCGTGGTTGAAGCCAATGGCCATTTTATTGAATATATTTACTCTTTAATATTCCAAGATATTTTTGTGTAATTTTGGTAAATATATCTGTCAAAATGAGTTGTCAGTGTTATTTTTCATTTTTACGTAATTTAGATGACAGTCTACCCATCACACCTTGGAAAAAAGGTAAAAATAGTTTTATGTTATATTTATGGGCAAAAGCGTTGTTTCATGCTTGAATACGATCTTCAGATTGCGTTCAAGCATGAAATACACTGTCGCCGCTCAGGGTTGATCTTAGATGTCCATTTTTATTATTATATACTATCTATCTCTCCCTGTCTCTCATTATATATATATATATATATATATGTGTGTAACACCTTTGATTAAAAAGAACCGACAAGCTATGTCTATTTAATTGCTTATAGTATCTTTTTAATTTTCGAAAAGATGAATATTTTGAACAACATAATTGAAAAACTGTCCGAAGTTCATGTGATGCTATTCGTTCAAGTACTATTGATTGTCTCAGTCATTTTCAAGAACCAATATGGTGTCTGTGTGGTAGGTTCTTAATGATGACTGAAAGCATCAAAAGTACTTGAACATATAACACGAACTTCGGACATAATTTTCTTCACGTTATTCGAAAATTGGTAAAAATAAATTATGCAGATAGACCTTGTCAGTTATTTTTTTTAAAAAATGATGATGAATACTTACTGCCTAAACACACACACACACACACACACACACACACACACACACACACACACACACACACACACACACACACACACACACACACTCTCTCTCTCTCTCTCTCTTTATATATATACACATATATATATATCGATGCGCGGGTGGTGTCGTTGATATCGACTCGGAATGAAAAATCATGGAGTAGAGTTCGAATTCGAGTCAAGTTACATTCACTTACGCGCAAATACCCTTGGGAAAGGCATGAATCCATCCCTTCTCCTCCTCCAGGTAGACGTGGCCTTATAGCCTTGGTTGGCGACCAGTCAAGAAGAAGTAAAACTCAGAATTCAGACCAGACTAGAGAGAGTTGGCAAATGGCTGTTGAGATTTTTATAAGAGCCAATGGCCAGAATAGAAAACTCCTTTCCAAAAACGCCGTCGAATGTAGCATCATCTACCATGTGGCACACAGTGCACCAGTACAGGACACTTATACATGTTATTAAGTAAAAAAATCCGTTCTTCTCAACGTGGCAATCCATCCATCCATCCTCACACATACATACATACATAGTGATTTTCCAAGCGTAGCTTAGATGTGGCACAAGGCCGAAAGTAGGGGCACCCAGTGAGGATCGAACTCACTACTCAGTCGTAATCGTTTTAGCGAGACAAGCTCGCTAACCATTACACCGCCTCGAGGTGCCCGAGATTTTCCAAGCATAGCTTAGATGTGGCACAAGGCCGAAAGTATGGGGCACCCAATGAGGATCGAACTCACTACTCAGTCGTAATTGTTCTAACCATTACACTACGCCGAGGTGCCCTAAACACATAAATGCACACACACACACACACACATATATATATATATATATACATATATATATATATATATATATATATATATATATATATATATATATATATATATATATATATATTGTGTATTTGGGTAGCATTCCCTCTTTTATACATACAAGTTTCGTTAAAAACGACTGAAAAGATACTGCGGTTTAATTTCCTTGTTGGCTGCCGGGTCATGTAATTTAATAATTGTGTATTTCGGCAGCAATCCCTCTTTTATACAAGTTTTAAAATAATTAAACTGCAGTAATTTGTATCCCCCCCCATACAAAGCAGTAAAGCCACAAAGACACAAGGAGTTTCTGGACGTGGAAGAATTAGAAACAGAAAGATTACTAATGAGCGGGAACAAAAAAAAGTAATCAGGAGGACAGTAGATAGCGATTGACATTGCATTTAAGTTTTTGAAAATTAAAGTTGGCTGGAAAGCATGGAACCGGAAGGGCATTCCACAAGCGAGACGTGCGAGAAAAGAAACTGTTAGCATAGAATTTACGGTTACATCTAGCCAGCTCAGCTGTAAGTTAATGAAAACTCGACGATAATCTAGTACTGCGCTTAAATTCATAAAGTCTAAGTGCTATAGCAAAGAGCTCATGCAAACAATTAACATTAAAGTATTTATAGAAAAGATACGGCGGGAAGGAGCAACTTTACGGCAGTGGGAAAGTGACTGAAGCCGAGTCGCCAGATCAAGACCAATAATATTGCAGATTCTTCTTTGGATCTTAACAAGAAGCTCAAGGTAAATAACAGGAGACCGGACCATATGTGGTAGCAATATTCTAAGCATGAATAAATAGTAGACTTATAGTTATGTATGATAGATTATGGAAAGAAAAATTGTCTCGCACAACACAATGAACCCTTTTTCTTAGCAGCTGACCTATATATGTATCTGTTGTGGCCTTGTTAGTGCCAGAAATAAAGACACAAGAGAGGAATTGAGTTAAACAAATATATTAACAGAAACACTAATCCAAACATACAAACGAGAGTGTTACAGCAAGAATGTTCGGTCCGACTGTCAGAGCTGACTGCTGGAAACTTCCCTCAATCCAAAAGGCAGTACCTGTTCCTATTTATAGCTGGGAGAGTCCATGCATGCGTGGGTAAATTACCATAACAGTATCAAACTTATCCCAGAAATAAAATCGTTATTAGTCGGAAAAAGTACAATCTCGGAACGAAACGTGTCCCTAAAACTTCGTCCATTTTGTTATTTACTATTTTCTCATATGTGAATAAATGATATGCGAATACTAATACAGTATCACGCTTCTACGAGCATTGGGGACTGACGCTACATAATCACAAACAATGAACGTTACCAAATAACATAAACCGCGTCACTTAAGGATTTACAGCAACAGCTAAAATGGATATCACATGCAAATCGAAGAGTATATAATGAGTTAATCAAGATACTAACATCCCACACCACTTCGAATAAAAGGTTAGGAAGGAAGCACTCATCAGTACTGGGGAAAGTGAGAGAGAGAGAGAGAGAGCAGCTACTAGACATCAGAAATCAATTTTACTGAAAATTTGTTTAACAAAAAAGAATTTCAACCAATAATAGTACAAGCTGCACGGACAATGAATATCGAATGTTTTCTTATAAAGAAAAGACTAATATCACCATTACCACATGACATCATTGAGTCAAAAAAAGTCTTTTACTCTCTTAGTTAATCCATATGATAAGGATGATTTGAATTTTGTTACATAAGTAATGAAAGAAATGAAGTAGAAAGTACAAACTTATAAAATTGAAGTGAACTTTCATAATATGGCGACCAGCAAAGCACCGAAAACCTATTGAAAATCAAAGACCAGTTTCCAGTTGAGGATCTTCTGAGGTTTGTTAGTCCAAACTCTTCGAAATAGAAAACTCAACATTTCAATGCAATATAAAGGCTTTTTTTTTTCTCGTTTTTCCATTTAAAAGTGATTCTGTAATTCTGATCATTTTCAAAAGCCTACTGAAGAGCGCATTTCAATAAAGTTTGACTTTTAATTTTATCAACAGTCAGATTATCGATATGCCGATTTTCCAGATTGTATCCATTTTTGCTTAAATATTTCCGTGCACACCCCGTCTGTCTTTTTGTTGCACTCATTCTCTGTCTCTTTCAGTCTCTCTTTCTCTATTTAAATCTATGATATCGTTTCAACCGTAAACAGTTTAATTCTCTCTCTCTCTCTCTCTCTCTCTCTACAAAGTTAGTACTTTTCTTTGACCTTTCTCTCTTTTGCACTCTCTCTCTCAATCTCTCTTCATGTTTTCTCTCTATATATTTTTCGTTTTACTCTTTTTTTCCTGTTTTTCTCTATCTTTTAATGTTTCTCTCTCTCTCTCTCTCACTCTCTTCGTTTTTCTCTTTCTTTATCTTCATATCTCACTTTGTCCGTGTTTTTCTTCTCTCACTCTCCCTCTTTCTCTCTCTCTTACTCTCTCTCCTCTAAGCTTCCTATACGTTGTTTCTCACTTAGCATGAGGTGTCCACCTTTCGATCTATGATTCAAACCCGCCAAACTCTTGTTTTCGTTTTGTTTCTGTATGAGAGAATTTCAATTAACAAATTAATACCTGCTATGCTTTTTACATATTCAGTTCTTAAGTGTTTCCATTCTCCGATTTGGTTTACCTTGTTGTCTGTGGCAGCGACCGAGAACTGATCTGCCATTGAATGTGACTTTAAGTCGTGTGCCCTATCGATTCTCCTCCCACGTGAATAGATAAAACCATGTGCCACGCCCTATCAGTGAGGGTGACTGACAACTACTTATATTATTTTTACCTGTGTACATTCCTCCTCCTCCTCCTTCTCCTCCACTTTCACGGTGCAATGCTTTTCAATCTACTCGCCAAAGTAACTTTTTAAAAACATTCTGGTAGCAGTTTCATTATTATTAAAATCCTACCCAACTCAACTCGGCTCCATTCTTCTTTTCTTTCCCTTTCCTATCTTTCGAAATTTTCTAATAAACAGCAGTCTCTCTCTCTCTTTCTCTCTCTCTCTCTCTCTCTCTCTCTCTCTCTCTCTCAATCGGCGTCTCATTTTCTCGTTTCTCTTTTTCTCTATTTTATCCCCTCTCTCATTCTTTGATTATTTAATTGCGTTCTCCTTTCTCCCTCAACAATTATTTAGAATGTCATAAGTAGTTTTAATTTTGTTTCCCCTTTTTATTTTCTATACGTTTTAACGAGCTAGCGTTTTGTCTTTTTCTTCCTTTCTTTTATTCTATATTTTACTTTTCTTTTTCTTTTTTACTTTTTCTTTTTTTGTAATCATTTCACCCCTAAGCAGGGCAATAAAGCCACTAAGACACAAGAGGTTACTGAGTGTTAGAGAATATGAGGAAAATAAATGAACAAAAATTAAGACAAAAGATAATGATTTTTTTTTCTTTCAATTTTATTTTTTTCCTTTTTAGATTTTTTTTCCATTCTTTTCATTTTTTTCTCTCTCTCTCTATCGTTTGCTCTCGTTAAACTAATTGCTTCTCTCCTATACACAGGCCTAATTTTGTCGTCTGCTTCTGTTGAATATATTTTTCTTCCTTCTATCATTTATTTATGTATTTATTTCATTTTATTACTCTTTTTCTTCATTTTATTTCTACAGATATTTTTTTTCTTTTTTATGCTCAGTCATTTCTCTATCCCTCTTCGCTTATTTATTCATATATATATATATATATATATATATATATTATAAAGATTATATATATATATATATATATATGTATATATATATAATCTTTTTCTTTTCTCTCTTTTTCTCTTCTTTCTTGTTTTCAACATCCTTACATTTTTTTACTTTCCCCCATTTGCCAATAATTTCATAACTATTAATATCTTTTCATTCCTTACCCTTTTCCTTTATTCCCCTCCTATTGTTTGCTTTCACTATTTTTGTCTCAGTGTATTTTCTGCTTATTCCACTTAATTTTTACACGTTCGCTTTCATCCATACACCAACACCATTGATTTTCCTTTTTCTTCTTTTCGTGTCTTTCTTTTACTCATTTCTTCTTTCTGTCTTTCTCTTTTTCTCTCACACACCCTTTCCTTTATTTCTTGTACCTTTTCTTTCTACATTACGATGTCTCGGATCATCGTGACGTTCTTTTTTTTTTCCTACCGCGATTAAAATTCCCTTTTTTTTCTTTCTCTCTCTATTCGTCTTTCATATATTTCCTTTCCTTAATCTCTCCTCCCTCTCATCGTTTCCAAACTTTCTCTTAACCACAGTCACGGCTGCTGACGGCCTTTTAGTGATGTTATCACCGCCTCCAAACCAGCTGGTTGTTACTTAGCCTCTATCCACTCACTAATGCCAGGTCGGCCGCAAACTGCTCCCGCCCGCATAGAAATGTGTGGTTAGCCCCAGTGAGAAAAGAAAAAAAAAAAGAAGGGAAAAAAAAAGACCGCCACTACTTTCCTACTACAGTTAACTATTGCCACTACCACAGCTACTACATTTTCTTTTAAGTGCTACAACTACAGCTGAAGTACTATCTCTCAATCAAAGACATTAGTAGTCGTAGTATAATCGGTGTTATTAAACTTACGTCAGAACGGACCGGTTCCATACGACGAATCCGAAAGTACACTGAGGGATATATATTTTTTTAATGATAGTTCATATAATCGTACATTATTCCTAAGGAAAGATCTATGTATCTATAGTATAAAAATGAAATTCAGGTAAGTGAATTATTTCCTTTCATTTTCATATTTATTTACTTCTGATAAACGCATATAAAATCATACACATTTTTCAGTACAGTTGTGCGTACATATGAACAAGACTTGTTGAGTTGTGGTGTATTATTTTCTAACGTAGTTAAAAATTTAAAAAAATAAAAAATAATAATGAACAGTAATATATGAATGTTTAGTTAAAATTTATGATATCCTAACATAAAAGTGTTGCAAATTGAATTAAAAACAGCTAGAAAAAAAACTTTTTATAATCTTTCTAATTCAAGTAAAAATTGTTGAAATTAGAAAAAGAATTAATTAACAAACAACCGCTTCGTTTATTTGTTTTAAAACTTATTTCCGAAATGGGTTATTTAAAACGACGTAACAACATTTAAACTTTGTCATTACAGTCATAAAAATATTTGTTCTGTTAGTAAGTGAGCTCAATGTAAAATTTTAAGTAGATTCTCTTAAATTCCCATTTGGTTGAACTATGTGGTGTTTTCCTTTCTTTTTATGTTTGCATACTTTCGCTTATTTGCCTTTATCCGCGCTCTTGTTTATGTGTGCTTACATGAAATCTTAGATTGTTTTCTTCTGGGTTCGAGCAACATGTTCTATAACAAAATATCGACCCGTGAAAGTGTGCCCTCGATGTGGTTAAATCATTATCGAGTTGGTCTAGTTGACCATTGCTAGTGATGGCAATCCTCACTGGGTGCTCTGTACTTTTTTCTTTGCGCCCAATTTAAGCTACGGTTGGTAAATAACAACATCGACCGGTGTACGCCTATTTTCATAACTCACATGTTGACTAACAATAATAACACAAATACTACACATATTCTTTCTTTTTCATGACGATGTTTGTGTTTGCTTTGTTTTGTTTTTATTTTTTGTTTTGTTTTTATTTTTTGTTGTGTTTTTATTTTTTGTTTGTTTTTGCTTTTTGTTTGTTTTTGTTTTTATTTTGTTTTTATTTCCTAGCGTCACTTTACCGGCGAATTACATTCTCTGAATAACATGAGTTTGTTGGTAAAATGCTGGATATTTAAAAGTCGTTCATTGATAAACATTAAAACCAGACTATATCAATAATATTATCTTTTTGTTTTATGGTTTTCATTTTATTTATTTACGATATTCTGCAACACTGACATGTATTTTTACTCTCTGAATGATAAATATTATTATGGAGTTGTAAAGTAAGTATTGCAACCAGAAATAATCTATTTTTCTTTCTTTTTTTTAATTTTAAGCACTCTAGAGCAAGAATATAAATAAATTAACGTTTATAAACGTTAATAAGGTGGTCTATAGTTCGCTATGTGAAAAAGAATTATGAAATTCTTAAAAGATAATATGAAAAAAAAACAGATAATGAATTTAATTATTTTTTTTTAATCTTAGGAAAACACGTGGTATGCAGATATTTTGTTTAGTGTCCGTAGGGGGGGTCCAATTTACAAAGCAAACAGGACACTCTGTTAAATTTTATAAAAGTTAACGTTTTTTCACAGTGAAGTTCATCCTGTACAATGTCCTTGAGACACTCAAAGTAGAGGGTTGCAAAGTAAAATAGGTGAGAAAGATAATGGTTAACTCTAGACTTGAACAGACTAAGATTGTAGCAATCGGGGAAGCATCCTCTTGGGAGTTGGTTCCACAGTTTTTTCATTATATGGATTGCATTAATCTATAATATAAAAATAACTGAAAAAATTATTTCTGAACTCAGTGCCATTTGTAAATTCCGTAATTGTTATTATTTTAATAGTAAAACCTTTAATTGATTATCATTTATTTTATTTAAGTTTAATTTTGTACTGTTTTAATTAATATTTTTGTTTTATCTTTTCCTTATTTAGCAAAAATATTGCATAACCATTTTTACTTGCTGATTTGATTCAAATGAACATGATTTCTTCAACTTATTGACAATATTTTTCAGCACTGACGTCTCTAAAATGGCTGCTAAATTTATAATTTGCCACCGTGACACTATTCCGTATCAATTAACCTATTTTCTATGATCTTATCAGGGGACATATAATTTTCTTTAAACGTAAATAAATTACAATACTTTGTCTCTGGAACTCGCACTTAAAGATAGAAACACATGCTTCCGTGCATCCATACACATCCACACAAATGATTTTGGTCAAGTTTTACTATTCCAGAAAGATCTTTTTATACATATATGTTATGTGACACACTTTCCAAAATCCGTACTTCAATGAGCAACTATTAAAGAATACTGATTTGGGGAAGAAGATCCGGTTGAGATCATTTCCTTACTATCACCCCCGCACTTATATTTCCATCAAATGTTCAATATTTAAAAAAAAAAAACATTATCTTTTTCATTTGACCTGTAATGGGCTTCCACTTTCTAAAATAAATTTACTAATTATTTTCTTACTTTTCCATTAGTTTCAAGTGCCTAGCATTATTTAATGCAACCAATGAACGATTTAAAATAAAATTGTTGCAACAACCACGTGCCAATGGATCCGCTTAAACAGCCAATGTAATGGACGAAATCGTCCATTAATGGTTGATGTTTCTTTGCTAATATATTATTATCGATATTTACCAGAATAAGTGAAAGCGGTGATGTAGAAAGATTGTGTTGCATCAATCCGCTAAATGGAAAGAGATATAAAAGTCAGCATCAGGAATCCAGACTTTCTACAAACGAGAAAGCAAAGCAAGAGAAAATGATAACAAGAGAGGAAAAATTGCATTTTCTTGTACTATTGGGAAATATACAACTCTTTCAACAAGGAAGCAATCTCTATAAGCTTATTCTCTTATAAGGCTACGTTGGTCTTCAGCTAGAATCATATTCGCTCTACTAAGTTTCTCGTCGTCATGCGACGATAGAATTAGTTACTTGATTAATTATTCTATTTATATTTAACCCCTCATCATGCACCCAAGCAATAGAACAAGTACTAGTGAATTAATAGTGTGTACTATTCCTAGTATGTAGTTTGATCCTCATTGTTAGCTTCATTACTGAAATTTCAGATAAGCACTATTGCAATAATAGCTATTTAAATCATTTATTCCTGTCAGTTCAGTAATAGTTCGTTAAGAAACTTATCCAAATGTACAAAGATAAATATTGAACATCACCAATCCAAATTCTCTTGGTGATAAGCCTTCTACATGAAACTAAAAAAATCAAGAGAGCACTTTAAATTTAGGATCCTAAATTTTGTATGTTGACTTAAGCAAATTTGTTGCTTTACGTACTTTCTGTTGTTCCCTTAAAAAAAAAACTAAAAGTAATGACTACATCCTGTAAAATTATAGTTGTCTAAACCTTTTAGCAAACTCATATGAACACAATTAAAAAGAAACACATTTTTTCTGCGGCATTGTCTAAATGTGTGTTTGCTTCGATAGCAAGGCAAGAATAGACACTCCCCGCTAACTTTCGAAATGTTGCTAGATAAGTGTAGACCCTCACCGTTTGTAAGAGGTTAAATTGATAAAATGACATTTCAATAACTTTATATCCTTTTCAAACTTTGTTTGTTATAAATATCATTTGATAAATATTAGTATCCGAAATAACAATGGAAATATCTTGGAAATTACAATGGAAACATTTTGCGCTTTATACTAAGTATACATTTTACGTTTCTTTTTTTAATAAATTTCATCTCGAACGAGACAGTAAAGCCACTAAGACACAAGGGTTACTGGGTGTAGAAGAATTAGGAAGAGAAACATTATTAGTAAAAGAGAAAAGAGTAACCAGGAGGACAGTAGATAGCGATTTACATTGCGTTTAATTTTTGGAGATCAAAGTTGGCCGGAAAGCATGAAGCCGGAAGAGAGTTCCATAAGCGAGAAGAGCCAGAAAATAAACTATTACCATAGAAATTACGGTTATATCTAGCCAATTCAACTGTAAGTTAATGAGACCTTGCCGACAATCTAGTACTGCGTTTAAATTCCTGAAGTCTAGCTACCATAGTGAAGAGTTCATTCGGACAGTTACCATGAAAGAATGTAGGCTTAGCGAAGCTACATTACGGTGGTGGGAAAATAAATGAATCCGAGACGCAAGGTCAGAACCTATGATATTGCTGAATCTTCTCTTGGATTTTATAAAGAATCTCTTAATATACAGCAGGAGCATCAAACCATATGTTTTTTTTTTTTTTTTTAAGCTTATCACCCCAAGCAAGGCTGAAAGCCACTAGCACGCAAGGGGTTACAGAAGGTTTGGAGGAAGAGCAGATAGGAGTGGTAAAGGAGAGGATGTGTAGAAAGATAGTGGATCGATCAAGGCAAGGGGGTTACAGAAGATTTGGAGCGAGAGCCGATAGGAATGAAAGGTGAAAGGATGTGGAGAAGGGAAGTGTGATAGATCAAGGCAACTTGAGATGTCGATTGACGTTACACTTAAATAGTTGGAGATTGTATTTGTCAGGGAAACAGGAATAGGGAAGGGAGTTCCACAGGCGAGATGTGCGAGACATCAAGCTATTGGAGTAGAAGAGACGTCTACATCTAACAGTTTCAACGGTGAAGGGGTGGGAACGGGATGCCAGCCTCGTAGGACGTTTAAATTCATGAGGCCTAGGAACCAGCGAAAGCAGCTCCTCGGAGCAATTACCGTGAAAGTATTTGTAAAAAAGACAGAGCTAGGCAACGTCGCGTCTGTGAGAGAGCGACTGCAGACGAGATGACAGATCAGGGCCAATTACATTGCATATCCGTCTCTCGATCTTATCAAGAATCCTGAGGCAAACAGTAGGGGCTCCAGACCATGATTCAGAAGAGAAAAATTGTCTGGCACGACACAGTGAACCAACTTACTTAGCAAAAAAGAATTAGGAAAAGAAACATCTCTTCCCGCTCGTTAGTAATCAGTAGGACAGTAAATAGCGATTTACATTGCATTTAAATTTTTGTAGATTAAAGTTGGCTGGAAAACATGGAACCGGAAGGGAGTTCCACCAGCGAGAATTGCGAGAAATGTAACACTTAGCATAGAATTTACAGCTACATCTAGCCAGCTCAACTAATACTGCGCTTAAATTTTTAAAAAGTTTAGGTACCATAGCGAAGAGATCATCCGAACAATTACAATGAAAGGATTTATAGAAAAGACACAGGGAGGCAACCGTACGGTGGTGGGGAAAGTGACTGAAGCCGAGCCGCCAGATCAGGACCGATAATAATTTACCGATAATATTGCTGGGTTTACTATACTGTACTAGAAACTTCTCTCTTACATTGCGCTAGTGTACATGTATTTTGCATGCAATTTGCTTTTGCAACTTGTCGTTGATAAATGCTGAAATGTTACATCCCATTTTAATATTCTATCTTAATTTATATTATTAAATATATTTTCTTTTAATCATTATCTGTATCGTGCAGTTTTTCTTGTTTTTCCTTTGACTATTCAACTGACACGAAAACAAGTCTTTTCTTTTATTTCAAAATTAGACTTTCATCATTTACATAAGAAACTTACGACCACATCACGTTGAAAAACCGGTTCCCGTTCGATCACCGAAATTAAATAACGTCGATCCTGGTCAGTTCTTAGATGGTTGGCCGCTTGGGAATACCAGATGCTCTGCGCCGAGATGTGCGGGTGATGTAATGGACAATAGCTCGGAATTGTTAATCAATGAGCCGAGTTCAAATTACAGTTGGGTTATATTTACTTACGCGCAAGTACCCTTGGGAAAGGTATGAATCCACCCATAGCTATGGGTTAATTAGTAACTCTAGTATCGCTAAACCATTATTTCCCAACCAAAAAAAATTCTTACAATCGAAAAATATTTCTTGACTTTAAATAACCTGAAAAGGTTTGATAATTTGTACAAAACGAATCAATCAATTTTACGTAAAGACCATTTGTGCCACAACTGGTAACCCTGAACAAACATTGTCAACAAAAATATTGCGAATACGGCAATCTTTCCTTTACAATTGCATACAGAAGAGCGTACGAAGATGTGGAAGCAATTTTTGATTTCCTGAACTGTTAATATCATTAATTCTACATAAATTACTAGACTTTTTTTAAAAAATTAACAACGAATTTTAGATGATTGCAAAACAACTAAGTTTCATTAGTGGTAATAACACCAAGATTTTTGTTTAAAATAGAAGAAATCAAAAATCTGACTAAAATATAACAAAGCGAGAAAGATTTGTCAATCAAATAGATACACATGTTTCTTAGCTGAATAATTTGTAAGACGATAAAGGAATAATACCCTTTATTAAACGTATATTTGAAGACTACAGAAAACACCCCCACACTTTCATTGGGGGATATGATATACAATTCTACATATTAGACTATAATCGAGTGTAATTGACTAACACGTAAAAAGAATCTTATGCGTTTCATCCTTCAAAAGACTTCTACAGACTAATCATTTTTATCGATGGAAATATAGATAGGTAAGTAAAATACGTCTTTCGTCTTTCGAAAGGTCTTGTAATTTAGGCGTTTATTGCAACTTTCGCTCAATTACCCGCTAATACTTTCCTTTCAAATTCTAATTTACCAGGCTGAAAAATAGGGAATTACAAAATGTAAATTTAACGATCCACCAAATTGACTTCTAGAGTCACGTTTTCTTACTAGGATAATATTTTATTATTACACCGGTCTCGTTTATTGACCTAATGCACATGATCAGTTCCGTTCTTATTTCACCGTCATTGGCCAAGTGACTTCTTAAAGAGCATAAAATAATAGTCGAGGAATAGACGAGTTGAATAATGAAATAATACCCTTGTGGTTATTGTTTAAACCCCAATAAAAAGGCGAAACTTTATATCAGAATTTTAGAGATGATGCATTATCATATATTTATGTTTTAATCTTCAGACCAGCATTCTCCATATGTTCAGATGTCTGAAGTAAACATATTCTGTTGAAGATTTCTAAAAAAAAAAAAGAAAAACTAGCTCGTTATAAGAATATATCGTATAGAACGGTAAATTGGTGAACATGGCATTTCGAACGAAATGAACTAACTTGCAAAAATCGTCTGTGTCTTCTTTTTCGCTAAAACAAATGGATCCAACTTAACATTCAAACGATAATCTTGACGGAGTGGTATATTAGTTCAATACGTTAAACTTTGGCAGGCATTTCTTACAAGATTAGTTTTGACCCTATACTTGATATATTTTATCCACGTGTATCAAAAGGAAATGCAAAAATACACTTGAAGTTATTAATACTCGAATTCATACGAGCTATAACCATATTTCTGAATGTATGCAACATTTTCTTATTAGCATCTGTTATTTTAAAATGTTACTCTATTTTAAAACTGGCTTAATTGCGTGAACTCATTTCAAGGAGTATTGGACATTCACAGTTTGCGATGAACAAAGTAATTATTAAGGCTAAATGATACTGGAAACATTTTCTCAATAGACACTATGAAAAATGCTTTCTTCTGTAGATAAATGGTACACATTCAGGCAAGAAGAGAACTTTTAAAAGAAGTAACCTATAATAGTTTTAGGGTTGTATACAACAAAGACATTCCCTTTAGAGTTTAAACGCTGAGAACAATGATCATTTGCTAGCGAATACTCTGAAATACTCAATAAGTTTCAACAATCATAACCCCGATAAAATTCAAATTGATCATTAAATCATTGATATTGGCTAAACTGAGGTTACAATAGTAAAAGGTCACATGTGTAAGGCACCTAGTAAAAGTTGAATTCATTATAATCGTAATGGTTTCCGAAACTAGCTTGATATCCACTAGTACATATTGAGGAACCCAAGCATGTACGAAGGCTAGAAATCTGGAGAATCCAATGAAGATTAAACTTTCTAGAGTAGCAATTGTCTCTGAGACAGTTTAGCTATCTACTGCTCTCCTTGGCGAGATGTGCTTTATATTTTCTAAGCTCACCTGAGTATAGTACTAGACCACATGAGAAAGAACATTGGGTTGCGCTAACCTTTCAAATCAACTGGGCCTTGCCTTGAAAACTAGCTTTCAACATCGCTTATTTTACTCAAGCTCATATTCTGACCACTTTTTTCTTTCAAGGCGTTGGTGATCGTGGCTCTCCACGTTTTCCTGTCCTTTCTAGTTCTTAATGAATTTTGTCTTTTTGTTATCTCTCCTAAACCCTGTTCCGTCATCTGTTTACTCAAGCTCACTAAGTAGGTTATCTGCTTCTTTCCCCTGTCTCTCTTTTCTTCAATTTTTCTGAGTATCAAATTTTCCAAGCCCTCTTTCCTCATTAAGTATCTTAGAAATTTCAACTGTCTCTTCCTGATGTTAAGTATGTGTCTTTTTCGTTTCTATTTTTTCTGAAACTTCGTCGTTTCTCACATAATTGTCACATGGTATTCTCAGCATCTTCCTGTAGAACCACATTTCTGTTGCAAGTCTCTTCTTTATCAGTAGTAGACTGCCCGGCATTCACCGCCATACAGAAGGACTGATATTACGTAACTATTCAGTAACCCTTGCCTTTGTTTCAAACGAAATTTTCCTGTTTCTTAATATTTAGCTGTTGGAAGGCATCGTTCGCTATCTAAATGCGCCTTTGGATAGCGACCACTAGTAACTATCTAATGTTTTGAATCCGAATCAGTCTTATTGAGTTTTGATGAATAACTTTTTAAATATTTAGACGCAATTAGCTATGGCATAACATTGGTATGACATAATAACTATGCAGGCTGATTATATCTTGTTTGCAACCAGACACCACTAATAATAAGACAGGCTTTTTAAAGCTATTTCCCTTCAGGACGTAGGGGATTATGACCCTCCACAGATTCCTTTCATTGTTATCTGTGAACTGCTATGCATTCTTTGGAAAGACTGTGGAGGGGTTTCCCACTGCCTTCTACTCGGTTTGAACTTAAGAGTTTATTTATTTCTGTCTGAATTTCCGGAATGAGAAATTATCATTATTTACACTATTTGCATATTTGCTGTTATCACAACGTTTCGGTCGTTTTGAACTCCGGCCTTCGTCAGGTGTATCTCGATCCGGGTAACCGACAAGGAATTCCGAGCTAAACCTTTTATTTACTCTATGGGGGTAGGCTGTTCCCTGTATCGGAATATCTCGTCTAGTTTTTTTGTTTTTTTTAACTGCTTAGTTATTTTACTACAGAGTTCAAGTACATACTGCCCGGCTCATGTATTGAACTCAAAATTACTATGTCACCAAATTCATTTCTTCTCTTGAATTAGACGCAACCGACGCTTAGAGAGACCTGTTTCTACTATTTAACCCTTTAGTGGTGGGGGTGAAAGGAGATGGATTCATCACTTTCCTAAGGGCATTTCTGTGAAAGCAAATCCAACAACGGAACCTGGAATTTGAACACGTCTCACTGATTCCACTCATCACCGATAACCGTTACACCATCTGCACATCCAGTTAAACCTATTGGTTATAGCAACTCTAAAATACCTCTCAATATCACCTGTTGATGAATGTGTCTGTAATAAGATAGTCAAGAAACGAAGTGAAGTTTGCTTCAAAGAACGATGAATATTCATAAAGCCCTACAATATATGCGGTTAGAAAATATGTGAGAAAAATAAAAATGTTGAGGAAGTGAAATCATTAGCATTCACAGTTGGGTCAATTTACCCATCAAAAGATGTGAGTCAGAAAAACTAAAAATGTATTAGGAAAACCTAAATTTTTAATAAAACTGACGCGAAAGCGATTGGAGAATTTGAAAATTACAAAACGGAAGCGAAGAATGTCATGGAAAATAACTCCAGGACATTTAAATAGACAAGAGTAATGTCCATATAAGATTATACGTATTTTGTTGCGATAAGGAAAGAAAGTGAATCTGTATTAAGGGTTTTCCAGAACTATTCTATACGATCAAACTATACTAAACTATATTATATTCTACTGTAGACGCACAAAAGCTTTTGAACTCTATCAAGGCTAGAAAATTACGATTGAGCGGCTTCCGCCCAAATGTGGCAGCATTTATCACATTTTTGTTTTGTCTGATCTAGTTCCCGTAAAATCAGAGCATGTCAGAAGGTATCATTCCAACCACCTGAAGAAGGCCGGAACGTTGTGATAAATATGGCAACAGAGATGAGGACAATATTCCGAATAATGTAAATAATGTCAGAAGATGTCAGGTATTTTCTGATGACGATATGCAAGCGAATGGATGTTGACGATTTAAACCAATGCACAGACAAAACTCTGCTTTAGAAAATTAAAATCGTACAAATTGTTAGGATTTAGAAAACCAAATGAATCACCCAATGTGGACCAGAAGACAAGATCACGTCATCGTAAAGAAGAAAATCTGTCATGTAACAAATATCGTTGTTCCAGACGATCATTGAATAAAAATTGACAGAAGGTGAAAATCTGCAAATAAAAAAACTAAAGATTGTCGGATGGTTTGAAAAATTTTGTGGAACGATTTTACTTATCATTCATTATCGGTATTCTTCAAACACTTTCGAAGAGGCTTGCAAATAAGGAGCAAGAAGTGGAAATCCGAATAAAAATCGAAGCCATATACGAGTGTGATTTCGAAAGAATTTTCTCCTGCTTTATTAGATCATTAGAAAAGTTCGTACCCGATAGAAAATTAAAAACAAAATTCTACGCATCCTGGGTAAACACAATAAACTACATCCGACAGCAAGTTCTCTGTTTAGGAGATTTTGAGGATCATGGAACCACCTCTTATTTACTGGTGTTTCCAGGTCCACCCTGACCCAAAGTGGTTACACCTGTTTGGGTCCCAGCTATGGACAATTACTTAACTCCTAAACTGGGATCAAAACACTATGAAAGTGTAAAAATAGGTTTTAATACCAGCAATACATTTTTTTGAGGAAAAATTATTACCAGGATTATATTATTACCAGCAATATGTATTTGAAAGAAAAAAAGATTATCAACAAAACATTTTTTTACCAGCAATATATTTTTGAGGAAAAAATATTAAAAAAAAAAAATTACCAGCAATACATTTTTGAAGGAAAAATATTACCAGCCATAAAAATCTTGTCGGCATTAAACAACTCACTGAGGTTGATATGCCGTAAAACAAACCAAAATTGTACATACTCACAAAAATATTTGTAATGTACATAGTCTCCATCGTTTTTAGCAATTGTCTCCCATCGTTCAACAAGCTTATTAATGCCATTCTTGTAAGGAAATTCTTCTTTTTCTTGGAAGATTGTTGTGAGGTAGTTTTCAATTAACTGTACAAAATCAAATTGTTTGTTATTTATATTGTTCTATAGAGAGCGGAACAAATGAAAATCCAAAGGAACTAAATCAGAAGAATACGGTGGATGCATGCTGGAGGGTTTCCCATTTCAACTCTTTAGCTTCTGAAAGGTCTGTTTTACAGCATGCCGTCTTGTGTTGTCGTGGTGGACAATGCCAACGTTTCGAATCGGTAGTTTTTCTTGAGCCCAAGCCTCTTCAAATGGTGAAAGGCAGTTGAGATATCGATTTTCAAACACTTAGCAGTCTCTTCCGTCGAAATATTCGGTTTATTCTTCACGACGCCAAGCAGAGCGTTTTCATCGACGCCGGAAAGTCGTCGGGAGCGGCATGGTTTATCGTTTAGGTTAAAATCGTCCTGAAGAAACGTGCGAGACCAATTTCGCAGTTCTATCCAAATAGACATTCTGAATGTTTTTTGTCACAGATCCGACGCTTACTACTTTTCGGAATTCATAGAACATAATATGGCGAAAGTACAACTTATCACCCTCTATCTTTAAGTCATTCGGTTGTGGACAAAATTTCAACATTCAACAAAGTTTGACTTGGCAAGTGAACGATGCAAGGTTTCAATCTAGAACAAACCAGACACCAAAACAAACGTCCGAGTCAAGTTGCGGTCATTTTACACTAGGAATGAAAATTAGGCACGAAATTTTGCAATGATCTGATAGTATCATGATTTCAGAAACGAACATTGACGATATGACAGGGGAGCTGAACTTTGCTGTTAATAATCCATCATTTATTTTGCATTATTATAGATTGTATTTGAACGGCAATCTACTTGAATTGTGTCTGGCATGGAAATACGTACTACTCGGTTATTGTTCGTCTCGGGCAGTGTATACTTGGACTTAGCAGAAACAAGGCCAGCCATAACTGAGTAGTATTAAAAGAAGAACTAGACGAGATATCCTTAGACATGGTAGGAGGGACGAGAACAGTCTACTCACGTTGATTAAATAAAGGATTCAGTTCAGAATTCCCTGTAGATTTCTCGGACCGATATACACCTGATGAGTGCAGAGGTCACGATGACCGAATCGTTTCGGTTATAACAACAAAGAAGGTAAATAATTTAAATAAAGATATCTAGTTCTTTGCACAAGTATGAACGAATTATAGAATATGAAAGTAACTATTGCCCTTATAACTATCGGAGATAATTCCAAAGAGCATTGCCAAAAGACTGGGTCTGGCAGTGGGGGAGATTTGAACTCATCAAGAGGATAGCATTACTAAAACAAGCAAATATACTGACAGGCATAAAATCTGTCGCTATTTGGTCTGCAATGAGGGCTATTTTAAAGTTCTACTTAGAAAACCTGACCAGTACAAAATGATGACAATAATGGTACAAAGCTTCTCGTCCTGAGTAATAAAGAAAATGATTGTAACGGGCCTTGATAATTCAATTAAAATTCAATTAAAAATATAACGTCTATGTTAATGTATTTCTTTCTTTCTTTTCCTTTTTCTTTTTCTTCTTTTTCATTATTATATTCCACATCTTACAAGTAGTTGAAATTTATAGAGTAGAAAGTGTAAAAGATGGTCTGCAAAATTTGACACACATGACATATTGAAAGTAAGTGGGGCAAAGGGAAACAAAGAGTAACATACCTCATGGGTTTGTGAAATTAGACAGCAGAACAGAAGCACAGTAAAGAGACGAATGTTGCTTAACGCTAAAATAGAAGGAAGTTGTGGAGAGCTATTATCGGGAACGTGTTGAAGACACACGGTACAATAAATATGCTTTGAAGCGTTTTTTTTTATTATTTGTTGTTACTTTTATATTCTGTAATAATTAGTGCAATTCTGCAGATACATTAAACATCAAAGAAATGTACATTGTGATTCCTTACCAAATTATTGAAGCATACAAATATTCTTCCAGCAGTGTTTTTAATCACAGAGCTCCTATACGTTCTATAATAATTTCTCTGATTACATATTTCGCTTCGTTCGAGAGATTATCTGCTGAAACCTAGTAATCTCTCACTGTTAGAGAATTTTCAAGACAGAATGATGAATTAGGAATCATGAGATCTGAAATCGAGTCCGCCACCCATACTCCTCTGTGATTCCTACTCAAGACTCTTAGGACTAGGCAGTGCTATCCCAGCCATCTTCGTCAACGCCACAAGAGGAGAGAAAGGGAATAAGGACAGAGGATGACGATCCCGATGCTTGAATGCGAGTGGGTGCTGACGACGACGATCTGGAAGCAGAATGCAGTCTTGTTTATTATCTGTCGTCGATTTCTTAGTTTGGACCCATCTCTTCGTTAGGCAACTTCAAGTTTTCCAACCGAATAGGAAGAGGCGATCTTGAGACCGACTGACGCCATGAATTGGAAGCTTTTACTAACAAGCTCCTCTAATTATGTAAACGTATTCCAGACTTATTTGCGCTGGTGATATTTTAATTGCTTTTACAGATCAAGAGATTGTTTTGCAACTGTGTCTATTGAGACGTGAATTGACAATTACGCACATGTGCCAATTAACAGTAGACAAATGAATGCCACTAAGTGCGGTTTCGAACTGGGGTATACAGACTTCATCACATCTACGGCGCTGCAAGCTCAGCTAAGGGACTTCAGTCTTCCTCCTCGGTTACTTGATCTGAGAATTAAACAGAAGACAAAATTCGTCTTCTTGGCGTCGGTTTATGATAATGCGATTATGTTGAGCGGTATAATTTGTCTAAAATCATTACATCCATTAATCTTCAAATAAATCAGAAGATTTCATTTTACGTTTTTTTTTCTTTCATTTCTTATCGCATCTTTAGATTCTCAATGTTTGAAATATTAGCTTCTCTAAATTTTATAAGTCTTGTAT
>OZ038475.1:41045844-41060844 GCA_964036315.1 Acanthosepion esculentum | reverse complement strand
GAATATTTACAGCTGATGTGTCTAATATATGTTCCATGAGTTCTAAAGCTAAATTCTATTTCATGGTTATTTAATCATACGAGATTGCGCAAAATTTTCAGAATTCGTATTTGTTGATTCAACCCAATATTGAATGGGACACATGCTTGCATACGCAATACGTTTTTATAAGCAACGTAGAATTTTGTCTCGTACTGGGTTTGCATAATTTTTCACAAAGATTAGTACTCAATTTGCTTAAATGCTAGCGTAATATTTTTACGCCTGGGTTTATAAAATAGAAAAAAGACATTTTAATGTGACTAAATTTGGTAGAATTTGTCAAATTTCTGAATAGAGTATAAAATAACGTTTTCAATAACTTCCTTTTGCTTAATTTTGCATTTTTAACTTTTGTGATTTGCTTAAGCTACACGGACATCAATAAATGGGTTGATTAAGATTTAATAAAATTCAAATCAGTCAGTTATGTGCCATACATAATACACGCTTAGGCGATCATGTATCTTTCGATACATGACTGACGAGGCATACTTTTTCCCGCAGTAGGTTGCCATTTGTTTCTGCGGTAGATCAGTTGCCATTCAAGGGTAGAGAACCCGGTTTGTCCTGAGCTAAGGGGAGACGAAGCGGATTCCAAGGGTATTAGCACGTAAGTGAATGTAATGGATTCGACTAGAATTCGAACTCGGCTCTTCGATTCCTTAATCCGAGTGGCTATCCATCACTCCACTGTAACCATATAACACATTATTTTATACTAGTCGACAGTCACAGTTAACCTCGGCCCAAAGAACCACAAAGGTGTAATCAAATTGCCCTTCCCCTATGTGTTGCAGCGTGGTTTAATTGTTAGAGTGACTCGTCTGGATAACCATTACTTCCGAGTATTGAGTTCGATTGCCATTAGCTGGCCCATAAAACATTTCGACATTAACTCAACCAGGCTTGACACGTAGGATAATCAACAGACCCTCCTTTATACTTAATATTACCCAAGTCCAGAAATGTTCTTTTCACTGATTGTTCATATGCAACAAAATGTCTGCAACATCAACCTTACGGACCACCCGAAAAATGCGATGCCTAAGCTTTAAAATTAATTTTTAAACATGAAAAATTTTCTTGAAGCTTTCTTTTTAGTTTTAATGTCAATCTTATAGATGAAGTTTAATATTTCCAATAAGCAAAATACTTTTCTGTATTTCAAACACTAATTTAAATTGACTGGAAGGCGGTATCTACTCAAACTGAATACTTATTTTTCCTTCTTAGTTAAGTTTTGCAAGATACAGAATATAGTTTAATCACTTGACATAATGTTTTCTCTTTTAATAAAACAATACAATTTTAACCAAAAACATCAAATAACAAATACGTTGGCTTCCTTTCGGTGTGTGACAGAACTAATTTCAACTCGAGGGTAATTTGCCGTTCAAGCCCCGCGCTCAGTTTCTAATAAAAATTTCACGAAAAGTTCCATTTAAGTGTAAATTTACATGTTTAATTCGAAAATAACAAAGAAATTTTGATAGAATTTACCGTTTTGGAGTTATTGACAATAAAAGTTCGTACTTATTCGCGTCGCGGTGGGTGAAGTTGAAATTAACGCTGCACCCCTTTTCGATGGTTTGATTATATAATATTATCAATGAGTCTTAATTTTTCAGTTACTTTTTCACCCATTACATTATTAACTAAATATCGCACTCTATCTCTCTCTCTCTCTCTGGTATCTATCTATCTTCTTTTCCTCTTTCGTTCTCACTGTATGCATACATTTACCTCTCGCCTTTGACTAAGATTCGCGCCCTTTCGAGGAAACACATGCAAATAGAATATCTTCCAGGATATTTGGAATTTAATATCCCAGATGTGCATAGCTATCTTTTCTTTTATTTTTAAATTAACAAGATAGTTCTATACAAAGTAAAGCTGCTTTAAATTCCTGTTCTGAAGTTTACTCACAATACGATTATTTAAAAACAATAATTTCATTCTTTTCTCTTGACACGTATTGTTGTTAAAGGGCTAACATAGATTTTGCAAATAATTGAAATGACTGTCGTGAGCAACAGACGTGAAAGATTTATCACACCCTGTCTCTACTAGACAAATGATCGTCGAGGAATGTCTATACAAGTCGAACCACGATTCCTACCTGAAATTCCTTTTGTACTTCTTTTGATTTACCACCCCCTTTTCTTTTCTTTTTTTTGTCCAGCTAATTATCAATGCGCAACGTATCTGATGCGTATTCATATTTGAAGCTTCTGTGGAATATTCACGTCAATGAATAAAATCTCTTAGATTGTAACAGCACCATTACTATGCTGTTGTGGTCATGTAATAGCGGTATTGACGTAAAGATTTTATTTTAAGCTTACATAGTAAAGGTGTTTAATCTTACCGAATTTAGTAGTTAGGAACAAAGAAGAAACGCATACGATTTATACTATAATTTATATTCATGAATCTTCTAAAGTGATAGCTTACTGGTTAGCGAATTTAACTGGAAATTGTCAGATATGTATTGGTTTGGTTTGGTTTGTTTTACGACATATCAACCTCAATGGGTTATTTAATGCCGAGAAAAATTTTTATTGCTTGTAATATTTTGTTTTGTCAAAAATCTGTTTCTGGCAATATTTTTCCTTCAAAAATGTATTGCTGGTAATAATTTTTTTTCTAAAAAGTATTGCTGGTGATATTTGTTTTCAAAGATGTATTGCTGGTAATAGTTACCTATTTGCCCAAAGCTGGGACCCTAACAGGTGCTACCACTCCGGGTCAGGGTGGACCTGGGAACACCAGCAATTAAGAGGTGGTTCCACACTCCTCAAAACCTCCTGATCAGAGGCCTTGCTGCTGGACGTAGTTTTTCCTCTTACCCAGGACGCGGATATAGTTTATCGTCATACCCAGGACAGGTCAGATATGGAACTTGATGCATTTAAACCAATACTGGCTAATACTTTATTGGCTGAAAATATTCTCTTTACATTTATATTAATTTTCTGATTGGAGATTTTATATTAAATCTATTTATGCTCATGAGTTTTCTAAAGTAATGGCTTACTAATTAGTGAGTTGAACTGTGCGGGTGGCTGGGTAGTTAATTAGATAAGTGTCACTTGGGGATAACTTCTGTCGTCTCAGACTAATATATCAGCGTTTTCTCACAACCAGTTGGAACTCTGACATTTTCCTAACAACTCTCAGCCCATCTATACATCACGACACGCAGCTGGCACCTCTATCGAGCGGTATCGGAAATACATGGACACCAAGTCCTGTTCTCCTTCAATCAAAAGTATTAAATATAACCCTACGACAGGAAGTTTGTTACCACTTGTTTATCAAAGGTTATCATTTATTTATCTATTATTATCCTCACTGGTCATAAAAAGCACGAAACACCGATGACCGAGATAAAATCACATATCATCTCCTATGCGCATCCGAATCATACTGTCAGACCTCATCAGCGTCGACGATTGCCTCAGCTCCTCCGTCAAGTTTCTTGTAGACATAAAACAGAGCTAAGAGAGACTAATTACAACATCCAAAAGCTTTCATGAGAACTAAAATGGAAAACAAATAGGCAACTAGAAAACACCAAAATGAGAAATTAAAACAAAAATTGGCGAAAATCAAGTAAATGGATATTTCTGAAAACAAACTAAAAATCGCTGAGGACAAAAGACATATATGGATATGAAGTGTTCTAACAGAGGACGAAACGTGTGACGCTGTGAGCCGAGGACATATTGGGATGGCCGAAAATGCATTTAAAAAGATAAGAAGAGTATTAAGAGATAGACAAATTTCGTTAGAAACAATTACGTAATATATGTCCTCCAATATGGCAGCGAATGCTGGACAATCTCCTCAAAGATGAAGAAAAGACTTGAAGCAACAGAAATATGGTTCTACAGAAAGATTCTGAGGATAACATGAACGGAACATGTGAGCAACAACGAGGTTCTGAAGAAAATGGAAACAAAAAGGAAATGTATACTTAACAAGAGGTAGTTGAAATTATAGAGCAGGTAATGAGGAAGGAGAGCTTGGAAAATGTGATACTCACAGGACATGTTCAGAAAAAGGGAGACGGAGGAAACCAGCACGTAACATATTTGATGAGCTTGAGTAAATGGATTGTAGATCAGGGTTTGGGAGAAATGACCGACAAAACTTATCAACAGATACAAGGGACAGGAAGATGTGGAGGGCCATTTTCGTCACGTCCTAAAGATACAGAACAGAAAATATCAAATACAGCGTATACGAAGCTAGAACCGAAACAATCACCCACATAATAAGCGAATGCTGAGATAACGTATAAAAAGACACGAGTGGGTGGGAACGGTGAACTACTGAGAACAGTTGAACGGAACTATAATTCTACCAGACAGAACGATGGTATATACATAAAACAAAATGTGTCTTATATGTTAGAGAAAGTAAAACACTTTGAAATTCAAATGTATCGTCCAATCTACGCTAGAATATACGCTCCAGTTTTCATGGTCACTGACAAGAAACATGTATTTCTCTGTTACAGCTGACCACAGATTTAAATTAAAAGAAAAGAAAAAAACTAGGTAAGCATTTGAACATGATGGAGCAGTTAAGAAACCCTATGGTACATGACGGTAGCTGTAGCAGCCATCGTAGTTGGGTCAAAGGGAAAAATCACAAAAATGAGCAGGAAAAAAGACGGTGGTAACTCAAGGGAAATCGAGATTATCCTGATACTTGTATGAATTAAAATTAAAATACCGAGGCGTTTACTGGATTATTACAACGACTGTCACTTTATCCACTGGATAAGCTGCCAATTACTATTAACGTGAAATAAAATAAGCACAATAAGAAAAAGCAAAACAGAAACGTAATAATAATAATAATAAGTTGTTCAGTGAAATGATGCGTAGATATACAGACCCCACCCTAATGAAAAATGTATTTTCTATTCCAGTCTCCATAAAAAATGCGGATGTAGTTTATATACATAAGTATAAGCTTTGGGTTTGGTATTTTTACTGATAAGTGAACGATTGTTCAGAAAATTCCGTTGTTGTTTGTGGTAATATTAATTCAGTCGCAGAAACCATTATATTAACCGGATCCTCGTATTTCAGCTTGAGCCAATCTAAGTTTCTTTTACAAAATAATTGTTGAAGATAGGATAAACACTAATAACACTGTGAACTAACCGTAGAATTAGTGTTGGAAATTTTTTAAAGAATATTTTCTTGGGAGGGAAAGAGTTAGCTGCACTTGACACCAAATTCAACAGTGTTGTTAAGCTTATATAAATGTACCAGGCATGGCGGAGTAGTGGCTAGCGGCTTAATTTGAGAAATCGGGGAACAGAGTTCGAATTCCAACTCTTCTCCCCTCCGCTGTGGGTAAGTAGTAGAACAGATTGGGCCCTATAGCCGTGGGTGGAAACTGGTCTCACTACTTCCATGGAAAGTGCGCGAACGAACTATATTCCTTGGTTCCGCCAGGTCTAACCTTCACGGTTAGGACCTGCCATGCCATGTACATTGTAACAAACCAGCAATATCCCCTCCACATTCCATGGTGATAAGTTCCACTCGAAGAGCTTCTTCCTGCTAACCACTGCTCTGTGGAACAAACTCACAAAAGGATGTTTCCTCCCGATCACTAAAATCTTACCTGTTCAAGTCTATCTTCCCCTCCAATCTGTATAAACTGCCCTTTTACATAACCTTCTACCTCGAATGGCTCTTTACAGGGTGTTGTAGCATACCTACGGACGATAATGGGTATGTCCCCGTTCACATAAATACAGTACTAAATGCTGTATGTTGGTCTGCAGTTGGAGATTCATCTGCAGTTGTGCTGGTCAAACCCGACTCCGTTTTATACGAGGTCTACGGGGAATTTTTGGCCGAGCCTACAGGCTCGGATACCCCCACATTAAACTCGACCTTGTGCCACATCTGACCACGTGGGGCGGTTGGTAGATATGCTGCAGTTGGAAATTCGTCTCCCGCTGTGCTAGTCAAACTCTCTGGACATAGAGGATCCCCAGACGAGACTATGTCGAAGGGCAGAGTCACGTCTCGGAAACCGCTATACGGGGTCTACGGGGATTTTTGGCCGAGCCTATGGGCTCGAATAACCCACGTTAAATTCGGCCTTGTGCCACATCTGACCGGGTGGGGTGGTTGGTAGATATCCTGCAGTTGGAGATTCATTTTGGAATTCACGTTACTCACTTCTAGCAATTGACTACTACTACGCATCGCTGGCGAATCTTATATGTGTTGTTCTTGTCCGAAGTATTATCGTCCATTACCAACCTTCGTTTGAGTATTCTGTTCAGTAACATTCCCTAGGTTACAACACATGGTGAACCTTACTGTAAAAAAGGAGGGCAACTTTTTATTCAAAACCTGAGGAGGGCGGGCTTCGGAGATGGGCACCGCCTCGCAATCTGAAAGGATCACGTATAAGAATCAAATGTAACACCATACCGGATCAATAGATCAGCCTAGAGGAGGTGGTCTATTACTTCTTAGGTTCACCACGACAATTGTAGCAGTCGAGAGACTTACGAGTATGAAATGTTTCGTCATCAACCATCATTCATTTTTGTTTAATATTTCTGTTATCTTAATTTCAGTTGCAACTACTCCGTTAGACCTTCTGAGCCCTTTCAAAGGTGATTACCGTAGCACGAAGCTAAGTAAACTCGTTTTGCTAGTGTTTTGTACACATCAGAAGATAGATTTCCATATGAAAGACATTGAATTAATCCGTGGTCTTTACTGGGAACAAATAGCCTGTGTGCGGACAGAGAATGATTTCAGTAAATAGACAAAAATAAAAAGAGATGTAACACAAAGATGCGTCTTTTCTCAGGATTTATTAACCTATATCATGAAACGTTGTAAAAGAACTAATAAACACAGTTTCAAACTTAAATATTAGGTAAGTCCAATAACTCTTTTAAAAGACAGGGATCAATTTTACACTCTATCGATATTATGGACAGCCACCACCACCCACTTCTAAATCGATAAAAAAATCAATATTTTTCTATTCTGACAAATACCCTGGCTGGAGGACTTTTTAAAAAAATTTCGCTGATAATCTTTGCAGAATAGCATATGTACAAAGACTATTCAACGATTTTTTTCTCTGTTCATTACGAGTGGGCCAGTTTAAGTCGTTCTATGATCTCTTTCTTGTTGACAATCAGTCCGCACCTACCATTGAATACCTCTGTAGGTCAAAGAAACAGACAAATCCCAAATTTTCTTCCGTAAAGTCATACTATGGGGATAATACAACTGTACATATACTACAAGGACTTCTTATTTTTTTATGTTTACAATTTCTAACTCTTAACCGTTCTGCTCGAACTTCATTGAATTTTATCTGCTGTGTGCTTGTCTCTTTTTGCGATCCGTCGCCAACGAGCACGAAACTACTGTCTTATGCCCGTCTCTTTTATTTTATCTCCAGTGTCATTCTGCATTTTTTCCATTATATTTTCAACCTATTTACTTTCATTATCTTCATTTTATTTTGTCTTCAATTTGAATTTATATATCACTTCTCCCAACTTTTCTTGTCAATCAACTCTATCCTTTAAATTCTCGACTTGGATACAAAAAAAAACAACATATTATCGGGATTTCTTCCATGTTCATCTCAAAACAATACATCAAATTCTTTGGTATAAAATGACAATTGGAAAAATCTTAGATCTTGCCGACGCGTTTCCTCTTCCGACTTTTTCAAGGCAAAAATGAAATCGAAATATCTTTTTCACTTTTGCCTTGAAAAAGTCAGAAGACGAAACGCGTCGGCAAGATTTAAAATTTTTCCAATTGTCATTTTATACCAATATGTCTTGTCCACAGAATTGATCTGGGAATTTAACTATATCAAATTCTTTATAAAATAATTTTATTTTACAACTGTAGTGTTTTGTGTGACGTAATGTGGTCTCGCTTTTTGCACATTATTGTCAGTTTTAACTAATTCAAACACAAATATTAGAGTTATTCTGCTTTTACTGTTGAAATTACTCGATGTAACTGCAGGTTTTATTCTAATGGTTTCTTCACTTACACTTCTCGACTGTGGAACATACAGCTTCTAGCTTCTTCCTTTCCTGTAAATTACGATCTTCAAAGAATTCAAATGTGACGTCAATCGTCAGCTTATTAATCCGTTGTTCTCTCTCAAATTTTTATCAGTTTCTTACACATTCAATAAATCCTTGCGTCTTAGTGGCTTTATCGCCTTGCCTGGGGCGAAACGATTAAAAAGATTAAATCCGTTAATGTGTCATTAATGCTTTTTCCAAAATAAGGCAGCCTGATCAGGGATAACGCTATATATTTTCAAGCCATGTGTATTCATGAGGACTTTAATTCACATTTCTCAAGCGCTGTTTGTATTGTTCTTCGTCATAGTTACTTTTTGGACCGTTAGATCTTCAACTGGATTAATTGGATATTAATTGGTTAAAATATTTAGCAATGTTTTAATCAATTAATACCCAAAAATGTAGCAATAATTTAACCAATTAATACCCAAACATTTAGCAATGATTTAACCGATTAATACCTACCGTAAAATCCAGTATCATTTATAAAATAAAAATCCGTTATCAATCATAGGTTTTTATCTATAATCTATTATTACTCACCATTCCATTTTTTTATATAATTAAATAAATTGTTGCATATAATAAACAATTCTACTTTTAAAACCATCAAATGTAAAGTGAGCCGAAAGGGAGATCGAAGAAATAAATAGAAATTATTATTGATATTAATTTGTTATGAAATATTCTGTTGTCATAGTAACACACAGAATGTTTGTTTATGGGTTTCGATTAAAGCCTCCTGTTAGCACAATAGAAAATCTTAGTACTTAGATTAGGTTGCGATAAATATATAAAGTTAAATTGTATTATAGCATATTATGCATTTGAAAATGTGCAAGAGTCTAAGCGAAAAAAATGTGCGCTATTCCATCGCCTTTTTTTATAATGCAGAGGATTTCGAATACTATCTTTCTATATTTCTGAGATGAGGTATTATGTACACTATTTACATTGCTCGGATTATCATCCTTATCTTTGTTGTCATATGTATCACAACGTTTCGGCCGTTGTATGATCCGGCCGTTGTATGCTCCGGCCTTCTTCAAGTGGTTGGAATGTCGAACTGAACCCTTTATTTCGCTCGCTGGGTTTGGTTTTGTTTGGTTTGTTTTACGGCATATCAACCTCAATGGGTCATTTAATGCCGAAAATTTTTTTATTTCTGGTAATATTTTTCCTTCAAGAATGTATAGCTGGTAACATCTTTTTCCCTCAAAAATGTATAGCTGGTAATATCATTTTTCAAAAACGTATAGCTGGTAATATTATTTTTTTAAAAACGTATAGCTGGTAATATTATTTTTTTAAAAACGTATAGTTGGTAATATTATTTTTTTAAAAACGTATAGTTGGTAATAATATTTTTCAAAAACATACAGCTGGTAATATTATTTTTCCAAAACGTATAGCTGGTAATATTATTTTTTTCAAAGATGTATAGCTAGTAATATTATTTCTTTTAAAAAATGTATAGCAGGTAATGTTATTTTTCCCAAAACATAGCTGGTAATATTATTTTTTCAAAAAACGTATAGCTGATAATATTTTTCAAATATGTATAGCCGGCAACAAAATATAGCCGGTAATATTTTTTTCAAAATTGTACAGCTGGCAACATTATTTTTCCAAAAACGTATTATCAGAGGCCTTGCTGTTGGACATAGTTTATCGTCATACCCAGGACGCGGATGTAGTTTATCGTCATACCCAGGACGCGGATGTAGTTTATCGTCATACCCAGACGCTCGCTGGGGTAAACTGTTCTATTCCATTTACCATGTCTGATGGATGTCAGTTAAAGGCGTTAGTTAGATCCAGTGTCAGGACCCAAAAAGTGTAAGTTCAATACCTGGATAAGACGGTGGAGAATTTGGAGAAGGGAATTAACAGGAGATAACTGATAACTGACATCCATTAGACATGGCACGTGGAAGTAGAACAGTCTACCCCAGCGAGCGAAATAAAGGTTTCAGCTCGACATTCCAACCACCTGAAGAAGGCCGGAGCGTACAACGGCCGAAACTTTGTGATAAGTATATCAACAAAGATGAGGATGATAGTCCGAGCAATGTAAATAGTGTACTATCAGACAACTAGAAATTTTTCTTCCTCGTTTCAAAGTACAGTTGTTTATGGTTTACTCAAAATTCGGTCTAAAATAAGATTGGGGTTGTTTTAATCTGAAACAAAAGAGTCTTTCTTGCGAATATTCCTGTAGGGAACCAACATCATTATCTTTCCACGATTACGCTTATAATCTCTTTCGTTAGGTTTCAGCTCGTAACGTTTTCGAATCAGTGTCTATGGGTTTACTACTTTTTCATATTTTGGTCGGCTAAAAATGAAAATAAAAACCAAAGTTATACTTGAAATCAGAAAGAGACAGCTGGAATTTCATTGACAGTTAATGAGGAAAGAGAATTTGAAACTCAGTGGACATGTCGAAGGCAAAGGGGATATAGGAGAGCAGCGGACCACCTATCTGACTGGCTTATGTGAAGGGATGGCAGGACAGGTTAAGAGGCTTGGCAAAGGGACACAAGTTGCATAGTATTGGAGGTTGTGGTGCGCCGCAATTTCCCACATCCCGAATAGACACGGCATATAAAATGTGAAGAAGATGTAGAGTTTAGAATATGTGCTTTTATTTAATAATGGTAAAAGTCAGATCAAGGGGAGGAATTCCTGCTGTGGTTGTTTTCTGTTTAACCCACCCATATAAAGCATAACTCTAATGTCTATCCTATCGGGATCTTGTCGCTGGCATGTCACAACGATTGACTTAGGACAAAATACTAATTTCTTTAATCATTTCAACCTAAGCAACTTTGGAAAATAGGTTTCTCAAGTCAAGTAACTGTTATCACTCTTTCCAGTATTGACGGGTGTTTCCTTCCTAACCTTTTATTTGAAAGAGTGTGGAACGTCAACATCTTCATTATGTCATTGTTTTCTCTTCGAGTTACATTTTAGCTTTTGCTGATGTTGAAAGTCCTTAAGGTATATAGATTCTGTTATCTTGATGCGGTTCTTTTGTTCGTGCTTCTGTAGCGTCAGTTGACAAGGTTCGAAGAAGGATGGTCCTCGCTAAGACCTACATACTTCATTCGCTGCAATTGTCAGTTTAAATATTTCTGAACGATTTGTGGACCAGACATGATATCCATATAAAAGCCTCTGTCTTCAATATAGCTCAGTATAGGTTATATAAGACATAATAATAGTCATAATAAGCATATGAAAATCAAATTAACCGTGCGAATTTTTGCGCGTTCTTTGCGTCGAAAGTAACATTAATGTAATGAAAATATTACAAATCGATATCGTACACTTTGCGCCAGTAAACTCGAAAATATCAATATCTACTACTTACTACTTACCAAATAGGGTTCAATTTTCATACTCAAGTATTTTATTTTTCTTATATTTTTCTAAGTCCTTTTCTATTCTTTTTATGTTCCGTGACATTTCAGGACGTAGGCGATCATGGCGCCCCACTCCCCCTATCCATTGTAGCTCTCAATAAGTTTCGTCCCTCTGTTACCTCCCCCAAACCACGTTCTGTCGTCCACTTGCTTAAGCTCGCCATGTATGTCATGCGTTACCTTCTCTTGTCTCTCTTTCCCTCTATTCGACCTGTGAGTATCAGATTCTCCAGGTCCTCCTTTCTTAGTACGTGTCCCAGAAATTTCATCTGCCTCTTCCTGATGTTAAGTAAAAGATTCCTTTTTGTTTGCATCCTCTCCAAGACCTCATCGTTGCTTACACGCTCGGTTCATAATATCCTTAGCATCCTTCTGTAGAACCACATCTCCGCTACCTCGAGCCTCTTCTTCATCTTTGAGGAGACCGTCCAACATTTGCTACCATATAGGGGGACAGATGTCACGTAGCGGCTCAGTACTCTCTTCTTTGTCACCAAAGAAATTCTCCTGTCTCGCAATACTCTGCCCAACTTTAGGAATGCATCCTTGGCCATGCCAATCCGTCTTTGCGGAACTGGTTAAAGGATCTTCAAGACATTTTCTTGGTATCTTAATGACATGTCTTCAGTAGGAATAGAATTTTAGTAAATGATTGAAGCGTTTTATTTTCATTTTTTTTTTTTAAATGATAATCACTCTCTACAATGCCCGGGAGCCATTCGAGGCAGAGATTTACAGAGTAAGAGACAGAGTATATGCGGATATAGGGATAATAAAACGGTTAAACCTAGTCGAACAGGTCAAGATTGTAATGAACGGGAAGCATCCTCTTGGGAAACAGTTACACAGAGCAGCGGTTGGTGGGAAATGCTCCTCGAGTGGAACTTACATCTCACCAATGGAATCCGAAGATAATGACGGTGGTTCGCTTCAATGTGCGTGGCATGGCAGATCGTAGTGTTCTTTTCGTTATGAGTATTGTAATCATTTACAAGTGTGGGATAAAGCTGGGTGAACAGCGAAATGATACTAAGTAAAATTTATTTTTCTTCGATTATGATAACATACAAAATTGTCTAAAATCTCTGATTATACGTTTCTCTCCCTCAAAACAGTATCTGCCACCAAGGAATTTTCAATCACTTCAATCACTAGGCCTCTTATTTTGTTTAATTGAAATGCTGTCCGCACATTTGCCAATCTTTACCGAACAACGCACTTAACAAAACTCAACGCTTCTCTCCATAAAGTGGTCTGTTTTTGAGAGATTTTTCTTCTTTAGATTTTTGTAAGACGGATTTAATATCTTTGAGAAATGTCCAGGGATTGGATGTATTATGCAAGCAATCAAAGTTTTCTGGAAGCAGGAGCCAAAGACTTTTTTTAGAAGTCCTTTGTCTCACAAGAATACTCGAAAAAACATTGATGGCAAGAAACAGATTTTCAAAAGAAATATTCAATTTTTAATTTTCTATAATGAAGGATTGTCAGTTATAATCAGTTCTTATTGGTATTTTTTTTATTTCTGTTGCCTTTTATTGCAACTCTCCGATGGTCGAACTATGAAGGCCGCTTCGAAAGTAATATATTCCACTTTATTGTGTTTTACATAAGGTCACAGCCAGATATTGATGGCTTAGTAGTAGAGTTTGAATGTCCCGACAATGACGCTTTTTTGTTTTGTTACGGACAGCAACTAAGCGAAAGTTTGGCAAAATGGTGCTTGATATGAAAGAGCATGCAAAGCTGAGATGTGTTACTGAATTCCTTTACGCAGAAAAATAAACATTTGTCGACGCTTACGGTGACCAAGCAGTGGACGGAAACACTTTAAGGCGGTGCGTAATGCGCCTCAGCAGTGGCGAAGTGTATGATGTCACATACCAGACCGATGAAAGTTGGACTACGTGTATAATCTTTTCCTAGCAACGTCGTCATTGCTGTTGTGAAAAGATTTAAAAATCTTTATTTGTAGTTGAAAAATAGCTCTATCGAACGGTGTTATTGTGATCCCAGTATATGTTGTATTTTTTCGGGGAGAGAATAAATAGGAGGCATTCCTTTCAGAGCACCCCACGTACTCTTTTTTTATTAAGTAGAATATACCAAAATAGACATTCAGGTAAGATTCGATCTCGTATCTCTTTTCGTCGGTAATATTATTTGCCAGTAGCAGCTGTTTTACAAAAATGGCCATGAAGAACACCGTTTACAGAATTCTCTGATACATCGATATGTATTTTATTCTTCATTCCGCAGAAAATCTCAATGATAACAAGCGTGTAAACCAGCCATTTGCCGTAATTCACGCCGTATAAAAGCTATATTGCTTGAGAAGTTTCATCCTTATCTAATGATTTCAGTCAGTTAAAAAATGTTTTATTTTTTTCGATATAAAAAAAAACAGTTCAAAATTTCGTCAATCGCCCATATTTATAAAGGACTCTTTTAGTTTTAATTAGGCGACACGAACTTCATTCATTTCATCTGTGTAAAAGTCCGGATTTAATGAGTGGAATGCATGTGAAAAATACAAAGACGAGGTGAAAAGTTTGGGATTCGACCTACTTTCCAAAATCTAACCCTTTATCTTTAATGTCAGCTTGACCTCAAAAGTCATCGGATCCTCCGTTTACAACAATGACGTCATGCAAATTTATAATAAATGATATTTACTAAAACATAATGCAGAACATAGTAAAAACGAAAGGAAATTTTATACGAAGATTTTGTAGAACCGATCTTCCGGGCGAAAAGGGACTGCCTATTTTGAAAAGCAGTTTTCAAGATCTTGGATTTTTATCTGCTCGATTATTAACATGGTTAGGAAAGACGCTAAGTAGACTTCAAAATGTATGTGTTTTTACATTTTCAAAATCGTCTAATTCAGCAATACTTTATCCTGGTAATTATTTTTCTTATCATTTTTGATCGGATTAAAATAGCAGCTATCTCTACCGTTATTTTTGTTTACTTTTCCGAACGCCTAAAAACGCTCCAACTTTTTTCTTAACCGCAAAAGATATCAGATTCCGCATCTTTCACAACAATAACGTAATGCAATATATACTTCCTGATATTTACTCAACTTATTAAAGACCAAGACCAAATAGAAATGAAATTGTGCCGGGAGACTGTGTTGCACCAATCTTCCTAGTGAGGATGACTTGACTGTTTTGAAAATCACTGCCCGAGATTTTAACTTTAGGCCAATATATATATATATATATATATATATATATATATATATATATATATATATATATATATATATATATATATACATGAAAATTATATATATATATATATATATATATACATGAAAATTATATATATATATATATATATATAAAAATTATATATATATATATAAATAAAAATAATATATATATATATATAAATAAAAATAAT
>OZ038475.1:41008344-41035844 GCA_964036315.1 Acanthosepion esculentum | reverse complement strand
GTTGTATCTATGAAAATAACGTATATATATATATATATATATATATATATATATATATATATATATATATATATAAGCTTAATCACATTATCAATACTTAATACTTCTCGTTTTCACTCTCGCGTGGTCATGTGTGACATCACGAGATACGACACTTTTTCCGCTTCCTTGGCTGGTAAATAAGAGTTTGTCTTTACTTTGAGCTTATTCAAAAAGCAAGGACGCGCCATTATTGTGGTTCCGTATATGTGTTGTTTGATTTATTAAAATTGTCATCTTTGATAATGGCTTATGTAAATGGCCGAAAGCTTATATTGGATTCAAACATGTGTCAATATGGTGTTTTCCTTTCGTCTTTCAATGATAATGTGATTAAGCTTATCAGACAATACGAAAGGAACTTAAAAATAAGTAGACAAAACTTGTCTATATTATTTCATGAAACGTGCATTAATGCCGAAATATACACAATATATATATATATATATATATATATATATATATATATATATATATATATATATTGTGTGTGTGTGTGTGTGTGTGTGTGTGTGTGTGTGTGTGGTTGTCTGTATTGCACATGCATTTGTACATGCTTGTCTGGATATATGAGCTTATGTCTTATGACCTGTGCATGCAAAAAACAGTTTACAATATTGCATCACAATTACATTTTCACTCAGTTGTGAATCAATTAAAATATTTTACTTACGAAATACCAAACGTAGCGATTTTGCTTCTCTTAACATTACCTGAGTTTTAATACGTTTGTGGGTCGATGACTTCTTTCCGAATTCCTCTATAACCATGTTCAGTTTGTCTCAGAAATTCACACGTAGATGCTATAACGACTCGTGTTTCCGGTTAAACGTATCTATTTATTTATCTAAGCAACAACATCTAATCAAGTATTCCTGTTCACAGTTAACTGGCACACACCTTAATGCCACACTGCATCCCTTTCTCATACAAACGTCTGGTGTGTTTTCCTCGATTACCTATTTTTATTATTTTAAAACAAATGTCTTCAACAGACTTTAGAAGCAATTTGTTCTACCATAGAGCTATAACTTTTATGTGCCATGTTCCTTCAGGACGTGGAAGATGATGGATCACCACAACCTCTTATCTTTTGTAGCTGTTAGCAATGTTCGCCATTTTGCTATCCCTCATAAACCCTGTTCTGCCACCCATTTACACAAGCTTGTTAGATGTTTTATACGCTGCTTTCCCGTGTCTCTTTTGCCTTCAGTGTTTCCTGTAAGCGTCAAATTCTCCAAGCTCTTTTTTCTCTTTATGTGCCTTATCAATTGTAATTGTCTCTTTCTGATTCTTAGTATAAGTGTCATTTTTGTTTTCATTTTAAAAAAAACTTCGTCGTTGCCCACATGTTCAATGCATGGTATTCTCAGCATCCTGCTGTAGGACTACATTTGTGTTACCTCAAGGCTTTTCTTAATCTATGAGAAAATTGCATAACTGTCACTAAGTTGGGTGAAAAAAATACCCAAAGATGTAAAAATAAACTGAAACTATTTTGGAAACTTAAAAGAATGAGCTGATATCCATCATAAACTTTTTTACTAAAATGTACACTTTATACAAGGCCTAAGAGCTACTCAAGATAGAGGGTTACTGAATGAGATTGTTATATAGTCGTAAGAGGATGTATGTGAAATTATGAGGACGGACGATTGATAACAGATGGCCATAGACTGGAAGGGATTAAAAATCTAATGGTCGGGGAAGTATTCTCTCGGGAGGCTCTTTCACAAAGTAACATTTTTTTTGTGATGAATGTTTGAGTGAAACTTGTCAATGAAATAAGTTGATTCGACTCAGTGTACATGGCATGGCGGGTTCTAGCTGTAAAACGTCGGAACTGGTAGAAATATGGAATGTAAATGCGATATTTACCATGGAATTAGCGATAGAACAGTGATAGGTTTGCGACGTTTAGGTTATAGGGTTAAAAATAATCCATCACCTACAAGGCCGCTTAAATACTTTTTAAACTGCGTCAAATATGTAATGTTAGTATTTTGCAGTTCCAGCCTTAATTTTGCAGCTCTATTTCATTTTTGGTTTGACATAAAGCTTAAAATTGTTTGAGTTGTAGTTATTTTTAATTTAAAATATCATTCTTTCGCAATAGACAGAAATTCAGCAAAAAACTGTTTTAATTAACCATACACATTGGTTTCGTAGATGAAGCGTTTTCAATTATTATTAATAAAGAGAAATTTTATATCTGATGGCATGCAGGAGATACCGTTTATTCTGATCGGCCATGCTTATTTATAAACATAGAATGACGATATGAGTTGCGACAAAAAAAGGTAAATACTAGATGCAATAATAATAATAAAATTAATACTTTAATAAAATAATAGATTAACAGAAAACATTTTTTTAACACTGAAACAAAGAATAAAATAATTAAACCCGTCTACGCTCAATTTAGGCATTAAAATGTAATAAATACGTTCGAGTATATCTTCCGGTATATCTGTATGATATCCTTCTTTTAAGTGCCGTGTCCCTTCAGGAAGCAGACGGTAATGGCTCTCCACATCTTCCTATCCTTTGTAGCTCTTAGCAATATTTGTCTTTTTTTCCCGACCCTCCTAGCCCCTGTTCTGCTATCCATTTACACAACATTGTCACGTAGCTTAATCACTGTTTTCATCTGTCCTCTTTCCTTCAATATGCCCGCTGCGTGTCAGATTATCCAAGCCCTCTTTCCCCATTACTAGAACAGTTTCAACTGTTCCTTTCTGATTACAAGTTACAAATTAATCAGCAAGTTTTACATTTTCTTTTTATTTAAATGATTTAAAGATGAACTCTGTTGGGGCAAATTGAGTATAAATGAACTATTCTTCTTCTATATGCTAAATCCTTTTAGGACTTAAGCGGTTAGAGCTCTCCACAACTTCCAGTTTTTGTTCCTCTAAGAAATTTCAAAACTTTTACCACCCTTCTTTGTCCCAGCCCATCCATTCGTTCACATAGGCTCGTTATGTCGATTACTCGCTGTATTCCTTGTTTCTCTTGCCTTCAGTATATCTTGTCAGTGTTATATTCTCTAAGCACTCTCTTCTCCCTATGCATCCCAGAAATTTCAACTGTCTCTTTCTTATTGTAGGTATACGATTCTATTTTGTTCATGCTTTTTCTTAAGGTTTCCTCGTTTATCACATATTCTGCACTTGGTAGTTTTAGCAATTGTTAATACAACATCTGTATCGCTTTAAGTCTGTTCTTCATCCATGAAGAAATTCTCCAGCATTCGCTGCCATATTGGAGATTAGATATTGCATAGTAATTCAGCGCTATTTTGTTGCTGTTTCTTGCTATATTTTATTGTGTCTTAATACTTATTTTATAAACGACTACTGTAAGTAACCTCGCACAATTCGAAATAAGTTTCGGCTTTAAATAACCACGAATGGTTGATAAGCCATAAGAAGCAAATCAATCAATTCTAGAAGACATCTCTCGTGATTCCTATATGTATTTGATTTTCTGTACCATATTTTCTGTTGTGTCTTACGACACTAGCCAGATAGTCTTATTGCTTGCTTTTGAGAATCCTAAGTATTAATTCCAACAAAATAGTATTCCTCTTCTTTTTTTTTTTTTTGCAGTAAAAAATAAAAACTGTTACAGGTACAAAGATAATGCGTAAAAAAGATTTCTCTTTTTTCTCTAGTACTCTTCATTATTCAATAATTTTATTTTATATCGATTCTATATACATTCAGAGAGTCTTATCGCAGACGAGAATATAAAGGATAATCTGGAAAAAATTAAAAAGCGTATCTTTGTAATAGTAAAAATGCTTATCGAGAATAAATGTTTTTTTTTTATAATTTACCTTCCCACCAAAAAAGTAAACGGAATCTGCCTACATTGCCATTCTGAGACGACCATACCGGACTTCTGTCTTTTCTAAAAAATATTTTCATGGAAATTGTTCTTGAGAGATTTCCTCTATGGTGCCTCGAATGCGTAAATTTATACGTGCTAGTAGAATGGTAACTAGGTCTCATCATGTTACTGTTGAACTAGCTAGATACAGTTGTATCTTGTATCAAGCTAGATCAACAGTAAAATGATGAGACCTAGTTATAATTTTACTAGCACGCTTAAATACTATACTAATAGTTTCTGTTCCCGCCTGTAGAAATTCCTTCCGACTTCTTAGTTCCCTGCCACCTACAATCTTCAAAAAGGTAAATGCAACGCCAATCATGGTTGCCCTTTTGCCTAACTAATTTCTTCTCATTCTCTTTCACTTCCAATAATCCCTTGAGTCCTAGTGGTAGCGCTTTCCTTGGGGTAAAATTAAAAAATCGTGACAAGTATTCTTTCGAGACAAGTTTGTAAACTTTGTACAACCGCTGCATACAAAAAGTTGTTTTTAAAGTCAGTAATTCGAACAGACTGAAAGATAAATTTTACTCAGTTATCAATGGACTCTGCATTTCTTTGCCGATAATTTGGTGCAGATTTACAAAAGAATTAAAATCAAAAATGTTAATTTTAATTCATATATATATATATATATATATATATATATATATATATATATATATAATTTTAATATATTGTTATATGTTATTTATATAGACACAAATATTCAAGTAAATGCTCTGTTTATAATAAACAGTATTAACAACATTTACCGACTTGAACGTCCGAGAAATTTTCATATGCCCACAAACATCTATATGCACAAACATTCAGTTGTGAAAGCAGAATAACGTATATATTTTTATTACTTCAAAGCTCCCAAGAAAATTAATTTTTGGCATTAAATGACCCATGAAGGAGTTGATATGCCGTTAAACAAATCAATCAATTGCAAGATGGAAACTATTAAATAACGATGGGACTATTTTTAGTAGCCGAATATTCCAAGTATTCTATTTATTTTCACACCGGTCCTCATAAGATCTCCAAAGTTAAGCAGATTCGAGCCTGGTCAGTACGTATATGGGTGACCGCCTGGGAATACCAGGTGCTGTAATATCGGATGCGCGGTGGTGTAATGGATAATGGCTGACAATTTGAAATCGGAGAACAAAGTTCCTATTTCAGTTATATTTACTTATGCGCAAATAACCTTGAGAAAGGCATGAGTCACTTCTTCTCTCACAGCTATAGGTTAGATAGTAAGACTTTTATCAATAAATCATTATTATTTTCTCAAAATATTCTTACGATTCAAAAATATTTCTGGCTTTAAATAACCTTCAAAAGGTTAATAGGCCTTAAAAAAAACTCAAATCAGTCTATCTATCGATCTATCCTTTTATCGTACCTGCACTGTAATTTCACGCAATTGCGTTCGTTCATTCTTGGGGTATAAGCAAAGAGAGAGATAGAGTGATCGAGAAATTTATCGAAAACTATTTTGATCTGCGCTCTCAGTTACCATGTAAGTAAATCCCGCTGAGACTTTATCTTTGCTGTCATATATCACAAAGAGAGCGCAGGAAGTTGTTATTTCTATTGAAATGTAAAAATCTTGGAAGAGAACTTCAAAATAAAGACTTCGTAAAAGAGAATTAACAGAAAGAAGAGCGAATGCGTTTGAATCAAATCAAGCAATTACAGAAAAGAGCTTCCAATATTTTTCAAATGATCCTGTAAACGACAAGTGTCGGTTCTCTGGAACTGATTATCCGTCAGAAACATCTTGTGCTTAATTACAAGTCTGTACGCATTAACATGCTTGAGGCAACCGGCCAATTGTACAGAGATTCCAAGGTTTAATTTACGTGCGTTATTTTAAAACCCTCCGTTGGGCCTAGGGGAGAGTTACATTCATTGAAGTAAACAGAGCAACTAAATAAGCAAATAATGGTAAAGAAAAGTCGATTACAAACGAACGTTGCTGCAAGTCAACTTCCTTTCAGACATCGTGCATCAGTATTTTGGCATTTTAACGCTGACTGATAAATTGTAGAACCAGAATGCTAAAATAACTGTAGAGAGTCTTCGTGTTAATGTCTTCAAGAAGGCAACCAGCACAAAACGAAAGTAATGATTTTAACTTGACGTATCAATGTGTATCTGTGCGTTATAGATTACGTTAAGGCATGCAATAAATTACGCCACAGATTTCTAAGAATGGCTCAGCAACTTGGACATATTTGGGAAAAGGACATGAGAATAATCAAGAATCTACACTGGCAGCAAACCGCCTGAATACGGATAGAAAATAAGTTCAGCAGATATGCAAAAATAGAAAAGAGAGTAAGACCAGGATGCAGTATTGGCGACCCCAATTTTAACAACATAAGAAACGCAGATAATACAGTAGACACGAAAAAAACTACAATATCTCCTACAGAAGGTAGCAAAGGAAGGCGAAAAGAAAGGACTAAACACAAACTGCAAGAAGACAGAATACATATTTCTTAGCAAAAGTGTTATATAGGAATAAAGTTGGGCACCTCCACGTGGTGTAATGGTTAGAAAGCTTGTCTTGCTTGATCAATTTCGATTGAGTAGTGAGTTCGAACCTCACTGGGTGCCCCATACTTTCAGCCTTGTGCCACATCTAAACAGAAAATCACTATAGAAATAGTGTCGCTGCCGACAATGGAGTTTGAACACCGATCACCAGTGAGCAAACACAGGCGATCCCATTTTGAATAAGTTGATCACGGGATCGTAAAGGAAACATATATATGGGAATTAGAGTGAAATCTAGACGATCACTATTTGTACTCAATCCTCTATTACTATTTGTACTCAATCCTCTATTACTATACGGATCGCTATTCTCTTTACTATTCACTATACTGATCGCTATACGGATTACTATTCGGATCACTACTCGGTACTTACATTTCGAGCGAGTATTATCGAACAAGTACTATTAGTGCAGTGTTGTTCAACGGCGTTACTATAGTTGTATTCGCGATTACAAAGTCTCTACTACAACGAGCATTATGAAAGTGACAACGAGTATTCGTTGACATTACAAAGGTGTCAACGAGTGTTCGTTGACATCACAAAAAAAATAAGAATAAGCCCAAGATGCAAATTACAAATTGGAGATACCAAAATCAACCAAGTACAAAAATTCAGATAACAACTTATCACGACTATCTACAATTTCCTTTCTCTTGTAGTTCTTAATAAACTCAGTCTTTCTGTTATTTCTCCTAAATCCTGTTTCGCCATTGTAATATAGGAATAAAGTGTCGCTGCCGACACTGGAGTTTGAACACAGGCGATCCCATTTTGAATAAGTAGATCACGTGATGGTAAAGGAAATGTATATATGGGAGTTAGCGTGACGTCTAAGCACTTTACGGATTACTTCGGAAGTGTGCTGGTCAAACTCCTTGCCTCCGGGCAGAGAGAATCCCCAGACGAAGCTATGCCGAAGGGCAGAGTCTCGTCTCGGAAGACAGCTACCCGACCCCGTTTTTTTACGGAGAATTTTTGACCGAGCCTACGGGATTGGATACCCCACTATAAACTTGGTCTTGTACCCCATTCAACCGCGTAGGGCGGTTAGTGAATATCATCACTTTATGGATTACTATTCGGATCACTATTCGGTGGTTACTATTCGAGCGAGTATTATCGAGCAAGTACCATTAGTATGAGTGCTATTCGAAGGCATCTGACACCATTATTTTTCAACGGCGTTACTATAGTTTTATTTGCGATTACAAAGTCTCTACTACAACGAGCATTACGAAAGTGACAACGAGTATTCGTTGACATTACAAAAGTGTCAACGAGTGTTGACATCACAAAGAAAGTATGAGCCCAAGATGCAAATTACAAATTGGAGATACCAAAATCAACCAAGTACAAAAATTTAAATATCTGGAAAGTATTCTAATAGAGGACGGAAAATGTGACACTAAAATCCGAAGACGCATTGGGATAGCGAAAGATGCTTTCCAAAAGCTAAGCAGGGTATTAAGATATAGAAAAACTTTCAAAGAGTATTGAATGTTTAGGTGATATCTGTCCCACTATATGATGGTGAATGATGGACAGTTTTCTCAAAGATGAAGAGATGTGAAGTAACAGAAATGTGGTTCTACAGAAAGATGCTGAGGATACCATAGACCGAACATGGAAACAATAAAGGTAACTTATAATTAACATCAGGAAGGTACAGTTAAAATTTCTATGGCATATAATAAAGAAGGAGCGATTGCAAAATCTGTTACTCACAGGACAAATTGAGGAACAGAGGATAACAATGCATAACATACTTGACGAGCTTGAGAAAATGGGTGGCGGAACAGGGCATAGAAATAACAAAAAGAGAGAATTCATTTAGAGCTGCAAAGGACAGGAAATTGTGAAGAGCTATGATCGGTTACGCCCTGAGCGGACACAGCACACAAAGAGAGAGAGATTTGTTTCGTGATGTAGTTGTCTATTTTATATTCAAGAAAAGAAAGCTATATACGAGAGGCATGAATAAGCCTATAGCCTGACACGTTAATTTTTAACCAAACTTTTATCTAAATTTATGTATACTATTTAACGTCTAGGCTTAATAATCACCTTTGAATTAGTTGCATTGATATTGTTGAAAATTAATATCTGTTGTGTAAAACAAATGCATCTGTTTTCATTAGGTCACTGATTTATTGATGTGCCTACGTAAAGCTATGGACATGTCACGTGGTGTTCCTACTTTTGATATTTTCCGTATTTCGGGTTGAGCTTTACGCAAGCAAAATCCGTGGATTTCATAAAATGTTAAGATTGTTATTAGTTGAAGTTACCAAGAGAAAGCAAATATATTCTTTTATGCAGTCTGTTTCCATCTCTGCAGATAAAGAATCAGAAGTGGTCCTAAATCTGTCAATAACAGACCCCTCAGCAATTAATTATGAATCTTTGCGCTCTACATTTTTTTATACCATTTCCCTACAAAACTTACGCGATCATCGCTCTCTACAGATTAATTTTATTTGCTATCTGTGAATTTATGTCATACTGAAGAGATACTATGTTCAGTCAAACTATTCTCAGCATCCGTCGGTCTCCGCAAATCTCCTCTTAATCTGTCCGGAAATGGTTTAGCATTCACTGCCATATTGAAGGATTCGTAGCTCACTCACATCTTGGAAACGTCACTCTTGCTAACGATCATACATTATGTCTCTTTACATATTTTTCTCACTTTCATTTCTAGGCGTTTCTACAGTTGTCTTTTTGCATCTGCAATTATTAGCCTATACATATATGTATAGGAAGTTTTTAGTAATACAATACATAATAAGTTAATCTTGCGAAATTAATCTGCTTATGTAGTGAGTGTCAGTTTTATTCATTGCTTCTGCTACACTAGCATCATCGCCTGAGTAGCAAAAAGTATCTTCGCACTGACATGCCACAATGGTTGCTGGAGAAGAATGAGTGATCGCTAGGATAATCCATTCTCCAAAAGTATCTTAACGCCCAGAGTGCTAGAGTAAATAGCTGTTACTCCCATTGTCGGACCTGACAAAGACAAATCAATTTGTTTTCTTAAATATTCATTACTTTATATCATGCATGAAGTAGCCAAACAATACATATAACCTGAAATACCCAAACACATGACTCAGTTGTATGACGTATGTGTGATGTAATAGGTAAAAATATAGAGTAGATGTGGCATCTATAGAACATCTGTGGGATTTAACTCCGTTTAACCACGGAATAATTGTCGAGGCCCCAAAGATGGGGAATTCTGTTTCCGAAGTGGCAATTGTTGTAGGTTTTTTTCTCGTCAACATTAGCAATGATATACTAGGAATATGTGAATTCTGGACAGACATCAGTAATACGAGAATAGTACTGACGCCAGCAAGTGAGGCGAGAAAGGGACAACCGATTACTGACAAGAACAGTAACTACACAACGAAGTGGGGACACTGCAACAAATCACATCTCAAGTCAGTGTACATCGGATTCCATAGGTTTCGTAGCCATCAAACAATATTATTTACAAACTATTATTTACAGCCAGACATCGGTTAGTTCACCTCACCAGCAGCAGTGAAACTTACCATTAGACGATGGAAACTGATGCCATGTCGATACCAGTTAGGTTTTAATCACTTTTGAGCAGACATTTAAGTTGGTACGTGAAAGAGACTATATGAGTCTAGCGATACAGCAGAGTATTGTGTAAGCTGGTGACTGCTCTTTGAATGCAATGGAAAAGACGGCGCTGATTTTAAAATATCCAGAGATCAAACACTCAGACATACCTGTATCAAAATTGTGACTAGTTTGATAGAAGAAAAGAAAATAGTTATTATGTATTTGCCTTCCCTTGTGAGCAAATACCCGACACAGTTTAATGTGTTGCTCCTTCACAAATGCTTCCATTTTCTTTTTTTACCTACAAATTTGTCGAATTAAGAAAATACTTCAAGCGATGTTTCTAATCACGAATGTTGAGAATATCGTTGTCAGAGTATTTTAGATATGAGCGGGTTTTTAAGATCATAGAAACTACAAAGTAACTTCTATTGACAATCGGAAAGTGTCAGTTTTAATGTTTAATTTTTGTGACACATAATGAGAAAAGAAAGACTGAAAACTTTAACACTCACAGGGCGCACTGAAAGCAGGTGAAGCAACGGCAGACATCGAGAAAGTAGTAAATGGATAGCGGAACAAGTATCACAAAGACTTATGGTAATATTAGCCGCTTCTTTAAGAGAAAACATTTGACATTCATTGACCGAGCAGCCAGTGCTAATCGAGTTATGTTTTTCTTCATTCCATGGCTATCAGGCTGGGATGAAAATGTAATGTATGTTCTCCACAGTTCTAATGGTAATAGTTATATTAGCTGTTTCTTTATAAGGAAACATTCGGCATTCATTGGAACTTTCGGTTGAAATTCGTAAAATCTGTCTCCTAAAAACATTTTTCAGGAAAGTAGATATCTCAGATCCATTAACTGATATTGCTCTTGCCAGTAGTGGCGGTGACTTTTCTAAGCTTTTATTTGAAGTATTAGGGAACACTAACATCTAACATGTCATTATTTTCTCTTCGAATTACATGTGATGTCTGTTTTAGTTATTGTTTCTGTTGAAAGTCTTCAAATGATGTGGTTTCTGTTATTTGGTACAGTTCTTTTTTATTCTGTAGCGCAAGTCCAAAAATGAGCAAGAATTAACGAAACAAAATACAGGAAGCTCTGGATAGCCATAATCGCCGACTTCCTAAATGTAAATGACATGTAGGTTACTAAAAAAGAACAAAAAGAAAGTCCATCGAAAGATCTGAGATCGGACAGAAAAACTGACTATTTCACAACAGCTGATTGCCTTGAAATTTGCAACATTACTTTCTGAACAAACTTTTATCTCATTATATTCTCTTAATTATTTTGCTGATAAACGCAGAGAAAAGATTATTTTGTAGACCTCTTTCTTCATAACAAAGAAAAGTATTGCCCTTGGCTTCAGCGCCACATATTTGTCATGTTGCCTCTTTGACTGTTGCCTTTCAAAGGTTTTTGTATAACATCTAACCCACAAAAGACAATTCAGGGGAAAAACCCTGAATAGAAAAAAATATTCACTGAGTATGAAAAACTGAATAGGCGATCCATATATGACCGAGGAAAATACTCGAATAAAGATCGAGTATAGAAAGCTTGATATGCAAATATCCGCTGTCTTTGAAATTTCCCATGTCTTTGAAATTTTTAGTTGTGGCTCATTAACGATCAGATAGTGCATTTTTATTTTCGTTTCAGTTTTAATCAAAATAATGACGTTTTTGTACCCTCAAGACACCAGCGTTATATTTAGTGGGTACTTGTTATTCAGTAGACATCACTGTTTTCCTTAAAAAGTAAAACCAATGCCTACCGGCATAGAGATAGAAAGTCTTACTAAAGAAAATCTGCCTTCCAAAAGGAATCGAAACTGCATTACGTTTTTTAAATCTGGAAAATCTCTTTCAACTCAAGTGCGTTTTATTGTTGGGCCTCAATTAACTTATTTAACAAATGTCTATCACTCGTTGGGACATTTCGAAGTCAATATCTGCTAACTTTCTTTTCGTACTCGAAACGTAAAATAAGTTTTACGCAATTAATGGATTAAAAAATATTATTTCCCATTACTACATTATATGCATTCTTTATAGTGATATGTTCACTTTGTACAAGGCACGGGAGCCTTTCGAGGTAGAGGGATGCAATATAAGAGACACGTTTTATGCGGATATGTGGATGACAAAATTGTTAACCCTAGACTTGACAGTTTATGATTGTAGTGATCGGGAAAACATCCTCTTGGGAGTGGGAATAAGAAATAATGCCGGATGAAAAAATCCTGTAAATGCTTGAAATGCACACACACACACACATACACACACACACACACACACATACACACACACACACACGTGTGTGTAGAGTGAGAGTGTGTAGTGTGTGTCTGTGTAAATATCACATTTCTTACATTGAAATTATTAATATTTCCTTTTACTTATTGACTTTCTATTTAGGAGTAAAGCTCAGCTTTGTATGGATAGAAATGCAACTTGAAGTTTGTAAAAAAACAACAAAAAAAACTTAATCGCTATTAAAGAAGACCGACTTTCAGTTACTTTTTATGAAGATAAAAATATCAACAAAACCTTCCCAAATAATGTGTTACTTCACATCACAAAGGCAGACGTCTTCTTTTGTTATTTGGTCTTTTCCCTCTCTTTTTTTATATAAAGGTTTACGATTCATTGCACAATATTTGAAATATTTTCTTTCCCAGTAATAGAAAAGCAAGTTAACTATAGATATATATTTTTAAAACCTGTAGCAATTGTCTCTTCAATGATGTGTAACTTGATGAATCCGGAAGGTATATTTTTAAACAAACCAATTCACAAGTGGCCATTTGTATTTTAATGAGGTAAAGATCGTACATAGATAACGGAGGTAAGTAATACATTATTATATCGCACGTGTATCGTTTTCAGCTGAAAATGAATTACTATTGGAGCAGCGATATATCTCAAGATAAGACTGCATGGAGAAACAATGTGTTTTCATATTACTCCTATTATAGTAGCTTAATGAGAGGATGGTGTCTCTTGTTGTGTTTAAGATTAATGAGTAATGGGACAGTTATCTGATCTACCCAATCATCGTCTAATGAATTTGCGCTTGGTTGAGAAAGGTAGTCAGAAGCATCCATGGTGGTGGAGAGAGAGACCTGGAGTAAGGGTTTCAGTCCACTCTTTTTGCTGGCATCTGGAAACTTAAAAACAATACTAATTCTGTTTAAATAGTTTTAATCTTTTGAGAATGCTATTCAATTGAGCTGTATCATTTGTCCCATTAATCTGAAAATAAATCATAAAACTTCATTGATCTTTTCTGTTAATTTAGCACAAAATATTAATTCACCACAAAATAAAAATAATATATTTACTATTATAATAATTACTACAACAGCAATAATAATAATAATAATAATAATAATAATAATAATAAAAATAATAATAATTCTCCTCCTCCTCCACCACCATCACACCAAATTCTCTCAGAGCGAAGCTCCTTCATTGCACTCCGGTTGGATTGACCTTTGAGGTCGTCCCAAATGAGTCGGGTGTGCTATTTCTAAGTGTGGGGGTCTACATTCGCGCTCACCTCGATAAACATGCCAAAAACGGATTTTTTTAAATGTAAAAATTCTTTGTAAGTACTTCGAATATCATCCACACTTACTAAATAGGAATAATTCCCTGACTTTCGGTCATTTTTCATTCTGAGAGTTGGAGTCGTTGCGAGGCAAGCTAAACAAATTTTGATTTAAAATTTATAATTTCAAAAGACTGCCAAAATGTTAATAAAAAACAACGAAACTTTGATTTAAAATTTATAATTTCTTGGGGTGAATTAATATTTGTGATAAGTAACTTTACATTAGTTGGATAAATTAATAGAAAAATCCAACTTCATTTTCCGTTTTTAATTTTTTTAATATTCTAAACCCGTTATATAAGTCTTATAGTTAGAAATTATTTCAGAAAATAGGTACAAACGAACAGTAATATAAAAGTGTATTTAAAATATTAAAAAATGTTTACAATATGATAATAGGTTTAAAAAAATTAATTTTTGAGATCGTCAGATATAAAAAAATAAACTCTAAAATCAGGAATCTTTAAAACATAACATCTGACTTAGCACGCCCGACAAATTTTAACAACTGTTTTAGTGCACCTATCTTTATATTATGGCACCGTGCTTGGAAGTTATTTTATAAGGACAAGAATTTAGCTTCAATAAATATCAACCATTAAGTAATTTTAAGAACATCAGTAGCACCCACAAAGAGCAAAAGAGCGCTCACACACAAACACGCCTACTCAATGATAGACAAAGAGAGAGAAAGAGAGAGTAAATGTTATTTATGAAAATATTTGGCATTTCGTGAAGATAGATATGCTTCAGGGTGACTGCCATACAATGATGATATGCAATCATAGATATCTCGATCTTGTACTAAATTCAGTTTTCACAGTTTGCCAGGAACTTGTGAACTTGTGCCAAACAAATGCTTGGTAAATATAGATTGTCGCCTTGCCGTAGAACAGTAGATAACTCCAAGGGTTCGATCCACAGTGAATGTTTTACACTTGTTTTTTGACAGAATATAAAAGGTATTCAGATTTCAAAAAAAATGATTGATGTATATTTTTTATGCTCTACATATTCAGTCCCGTTTCTAAAGATGAAATCTCGTTAGACGCCCATCAAGGGAATTCTCTTTTGACTATAACGGCTTTAAAAACCTCTGTTTAATAACCAAATTCATAATTTTATATCCAACAAAAAGGAGAATTTATATACAGCAAAAGCTTCCACATGCAAATACAATTGGTTCTAATATGATTTTTATGAACGTAAAACATTTGCAACTCGCTTCTTGAATTAATAATATTAATAAAACTGGTTAATAAAACATTTACAAGCAGAATAGATTTCCTTGCATTATCAGAATTTGTAGAGGAAGTGTTTTTTTTTATTGTTTTATTATTGGGTTGGTGCATAATTATCAGGCGTTTTTTAAAAATATTTATTATGAAAAAATATAACAATTCAACAATAACATTTTTAAATGATTATTCCGGAGCTTAGTCACCATCTACTTCAATATCTGCCTCCCATTTTCTTGGAAGACGGTTGATTCCACGGACAAAAATAAATAAATAACCACAAGCAAAAACGCCTGATAATTATGCACCAACCCAACATTTGTTTTTCTTATTTATCTCTGTTTTTGTATCATAGTATGAAATTAGTTCTGTATCAAAGTATTTTATATCAATGTATTTGAGGTCGAGTACTCTACTACCATTAAATTAAGCAGTGTGAAATCGGAATAATTAAGTATATTTTGTGACGTACGGTGGCCGTTAATAATTAAGTATAACTCAAGACTTCAATGTTGAAATAAAACAGTATTTAATTACAATCGCAAATAAATACTTAACAAGAACAAAGAAGTAAAAGTCAACCAAAGATAATTAACCATTTCAGTGAATACCTTGTTAGTAGCGCGGCTCGGCTGAACGTCCAGTAAAACCCAAATCATCGACGCGCAATAATTCACACTAATTCGGCTAGACAGTTCCACTCAATAGTCACTCAATAATCACTGTAGTCAGTAGCCTGACACTGCTATTTATACACCTGGTGGAAAACATATATTCATAAGTCCAGAGTGTCACGCTCGAACCTCGGTGTCGGTAGTTACTCATTTTCTTCTTATATGACAGTATGTTCCGATGAGACTTTAATTTTCATCGCATATCTCGGGAACTCGTCTTGCATGTACGACGTCTTAATCGGTTATTCTGATTTTAGCTTCTTACTTTTAGATTTGGAGGGGGTATTCTACAAAAATGTTGTGATTAAATACAACAATAAGATGAAAATAAAAACTAGCAAAAATTAATAAAAGTTCAATCTAGTTCTTATGTATTACTGCCAATGTCGTTACAAGATAAAACCTACTAGAGCGCCAAGCAAATCCCTGTTGCAGATTCATGCTCAGACACAATTGTGTTTGTTCAACACCCACAGAACTCACCTGTGATTTATACTGCAACTATGCCCAGCAGTCCTTAGTTACAGCTTCTGTGATAGAGCGCGTGATTAACAGTCTGAACAAGACCAGCACGCTCAAAGCCTCAGCCACGATGACTTGTAACTTCGTGCTAGCACAACCGTTGACAACTCCCCAGTTTCACTTGCAAGGCTTGGATCAACCCATGGTGTGATTTTTCTCGGATGCTAGGATCGCCTCCCACAGACATCAAAACAAATCGACCATGATGAGATTCGAACGCGGGTCTTATAGTAAAAAAGCGAGCGTTCTAACCAAACTGTACATACAATAGCCTTAACCAATCAGTAAGATTTGCATTAACCGATAATGTTTCATTTCTTGCCTCATTTTAAATGTACACCGTACGTACTGAAATTTGTTGAATCATATATTAGGCGAAAAAATTTGAATTCAATGTTTAATCATCAGTTATCACTCGCCACAAGGAATACTTACCTTGACAGTGCAGAAATCCAGGTATTGATTAAGCAATAGTACAGACTGGGCACTCTGTCATTGGTTGGCAAAAACTGTAGGAGAAAGACAACATTGAATTCAAAGCTGTGGGAAAGACACCAGGAGACCACACCAATATTCTTTCCTTCATAACAATACACACGAGTATTCAAATAAAAAGAAGTTGAGGAAAGCTATAATCGTCTAAGTCCTAAAGGGCATGTAATTCAAAAAAGGCAGAGAATGACTAATGCTAAGTGAAGTAGTCGTGAAATATTGGTCAAATCAGTAGGCAGCAATATGAAACGATGACATATTATCTACGTATATCAGGTTCATTGGTGAAATAAAATGATTTCATTTTATCCGCCTACCTTAAGAATTTATAATTATTGTATATGTAAACATTAGATTGAAAGCTTTAAGATATTTACTATTATTTCATAAACTCTTCCTGTAATATCCAGAATTGCATAAATAGTTTGTTAGTAATTTCAATTCCTTCAAAATTAAAGCAAAAATAAATTAAAGTCTTTTATTTACTCTTCAGCATTTTTCCGTTGTATAAAGAGTGACATTTTTTAAAATGTCTTAATTTGCGAAGGTCAAGGTGTAGAAATGTTTCATTTTCTGGATTGAATAGTCTGAGTCTCCAGGTTATAATCAGATAAGAACAGATTTATTTATATATTTAACAGGTGTGCCATGTCTATCACTTAACTACATTCACTGTTGCATGCTTATAGCATTGTTACCTGGTTGTACTGGCCCGTTTTGGGAAAAATAGGAAATTATCATTTTCAGGAAACAAATGACATTAAAGACTCTGATGGCCGTCGGCATTTTTGGTTTCGGTTAAATATTTTGCAGTAGAGACTAAGTTAAACGACACTACTAACACACATTATAATATGTCAAAAAACAGGTCGTATTATACACTACTCTATGTCTACACCGGTTTGGAAATAACACTTACCGCTAGATATTTTAAAATACACATTCTAAGACCCGAAAGTTCACAGTGCCTTGAAAACCTACATATACATCAACAGCAATTTCGAACAGCCATATAAATACGTCAGCAGTAGAAGAGTTCAGTTAAATTCGAGCTGCTAAGCCTAACAAATCTTTTTCAATTATGGCTCTTCTTTATTTTCCTCGCTTTGTTTTTCTTTTTGGTGGGATGACTAAATTCTAAAATGTGTTTGCGATATAGCAACGACTCTAAATAGAAACTTATGAAGTTTTATTTGACTCATTCAGCTTCAGCGCTGTAAATGTTTATTTATTATAGTGGAAGATTACAACTAAGAGGGGAGATGTGATTATTTTATTACCACAGTGTTGCCGAATAATTTATCTTAATTTACTACCGTAAAATAGTTTGCAAATGTTGATATGAATTCGAAAGATACTTTATGAAATGCCATAAGTGCTTCCCGCGATAAGAAATATATTCATAGGTTGCTTGAGCATATATTTATATATAAATAATTACATAAACGATTAAATAAAGAGCAGGTCGGAAAATCTTTATAAATTTAGCGCGTTTCGCTATTTATTTGAGAAATCTTTGGAAATCGAATAATGCGAGGATATGATTCAATTTTAAAATGATGTTTTGTTTAATCTGATGTTTTATTATATCTAATGGCGTTAGTGTTTATCTATGTATCAGTTTTTAAATTTTACGTTTATTTTTTCATTGGCTGTTTGAGAATTACGTGTATACCTCTATGATGTTTATGTGTACGTTTAATTCTTTAAATGTTAACGTAATTTAAGTGAAGTAAAATTGGGTTTATTAATGTAGTTTGATGTTATATCAAATATGATGAATATTGCAGGAGTGAATGTACAGTACTAGGTTAAATCATCTGCAATTGTTTAGATTCTACATGCATTATATTCATACATACACGTATCTATTTCCGTTAAAATATTTTTCATTGTTTTTGTCTTGCCTTGTAAAATAGAATGTTATATTAATATGTAAAGAAATATTCTATATGAAAATGTTTCTGCGTTGTTTTTTTTTTAAATACGAAAATCTAGTTGAATCACGGTTACTTTATTGACAGATTTGATTTTTAAGGTTTATCCACGCTTTATGGATTATTTTAAGTCTAAACGTGTTCCGTTTTGTAGGAGATTGCTTAGGGCACCCGGTGTCCCCAATCTGTCCCTATCTAAGTACTGAACTCTGCTTGAACTTCGTTGATCGAACGAGAACCGGGTATCCCAGTTGTGAGCATTTAAAAAAGGTCTCATGAATAACTTGGAAAGACATAATTCCCACTGTATGAAAATTCATTTGGGTAGACGACTGGCAACTAAAGTTTCAGATTTAATTACAAACATTTTTATTGTAACAAAAGAATTTGATGTTTTTCATTTTACAAGTTCATTAAAATAGTGAAAAACGTCTTTATATATTATCAGTTAATATAAGACCTAGTTCTTCTGAACACTATATCATTCTGATCTCACCCATACAAAAGAATCAGTAGTAAGTTATTGTACTAATAAGTTCTTCTCTTGAACTAATACCTTCTTTGCTTTTAATCATTTTTTACATCATTATCTCTCAAGCAAGACAATACATCCACTAAGACGCAAGGGGTACCATTGAAAGAATATGAAAAAAGAAACATTAATGAGAGGGAACGATAAAAAGTAGAAATTAAGAGAAGATAAAGATTGACATTGCATTTAAATTTTTGAAGATCAATGTTGATTGGAAAGCAAGAGTCCGGAAGTGAGTTCCACAAGCGTGAGAAGAACTTGTTAGCATTGGTCTTACGGCTACATCTATCAATTTCAACTGTAAACCCATGGGACCTTGTTGCTAATCAAGTACTTTACTTAAATTCATAAAGTCTGGGTACCACAGTGGAAAGTTCATCAGAACAATTACAAGGAAAATATTTATAGAAAAGGCACAACGAATGTACGTTGCGTCGGTGGGAAAGTGACTGAAGTCGAGTTGCCAGGTCAGAACCAATAACATTGCAGATTCTTCTTTGGATTTCATCAAGAATTTCTAAATACATAGCAGGAGCACCAAACCAGATGTGGTCGTAACATTCAGAGCAAGGACGAATGATAGACTTATTAAAATAGTTATTCATATTTAATTTATATTCTTTTGAGTACAAGTTCAACAATCGCTCTTATATCTTTTTACTTTAATTTTACTTCTTTTTTAATGTTATTCTTTTCAGAACAGAGGCGATCATTGCTCTCAACAAATTCTTATTTATTTCCTCTTCTGTAAATTCTCGGGAAGGGTCATGAAATGGCTTTTCAATTACTTTCTCCACCGTTTTAAATTCAGGGTTGTCATTCTCCTAGACCAACTGACATCCAAGGCTAAAAGCAAAGTCTACCCTGATTCCTGGGGGTGGGGAGAAGAGATTGAGTCATGCCTTTCCTAAGTACATTTTTATGAAAGTGCATGCAACAGATAGTCAGGAATTTTAATTCGCCTATTCTATTTCCTCGCTGATGACAGTTGCATTATACAGATGCCCCACCGGCTGTTATTATTACTAGTAATATTAAGTATATCGAAACTGGTATATCGAAACTGGTAATAATATTGCCTCTATAGACCACAGAACAATTATGTATACTTTTATATTCAAAGAACATAAGTTAAATGTTTTTAATGTGGAATGGCATATTTTATGTTTGTAAAATAGAAATTTCATAATTTAGTTTAAATTTGTCATTTCAATTTTCCCATAGATTTTGTTTAATTAAATTAGAATGAAAGTTAATTAAGACTTTTGTCTAAATATATATATGTTTTGTCTATAAGTTCATTACACTTAATCGAATTGCGAAACAAATGAAATCCTATTTCTTCTCTTCTTGTCATAAGTGAAGTAATAATGCTAAGCAGTAGACAACAGATGCTTTAGTCTTCAAAATTTGCACAACGAAATTCTATTCACATAATTTCCGTTTTGTTTTATTTGAAAAAGTCAAAACAAACATATGATCAAGTTACGTTTTACTAATTTTGTGGAGAAATGCAATCCGAGAAAAGGGTAAGTTTATAGTCTCACTTAAATTAGGTTTTCAAACACAAATTCTTAAACTGTTGTTCGCTTTCCTCCTTTACTTAATATTGTTTGGGGATTGTTTCTCTTCAATAAGAAACTTTGGCTGCTTTTCGAGATAACACAACCTCCATGGCAATAAATACTTTTGCTCTAATTATTCCGCTATAAAGAAATAGGGTTGTTTTTAATTTAATCTCATAAATACACACTTGAATAATTTTGGCCATCAAACATTTTAAAACAGATTACACAATGTAAATACTGATTTAAAAACGAGGCAAGTAACATTGAAATATCTGACTACCTATGTAGCAGAAATGGAATATTTGTAGCCCTGATATGTTGTATTTTAGAGAGAGTGATAATGTGTAGTCCTGTTAAATTTTATTGGAGTAAAATTAAAAATGCATAGATCTGCTATGTTGTATTGAAGTGCAGCAGTCTTTGTGAATAAAACCGATTTCAAAATCTCTTGTTTTCATCACATGTATTTGAATCTTAGAAATTCCCGTCACATCTATTGCAGATTTAATGGCAACATTACATAATATCAAACTTCCCATACAAGAAAATAAACAATCTTTATATATTCTTACAACATTCACCCCACACATGTGTCCCCCTTAAATCTACCTATAATTTGTTTTGTTTGTTTAGCGGCATATCAACTCCTTATGGGTCATTTAATGCCGAAATTATCTTTCTTGGGAGCAATAGTAATTTATTTTATAAAAATGTATTGCTGGTAATATTTTTCCCTTACAACAATGTATTGCCGGTAATTTCTTTTACTGTGAAAATGTATTGTTGGTACCTTCACTATAAAATGTATTTCTAGACTATCATAGAGTAGTTTTATTTATGACCCTAGTTTGGGGTTTCACTATTTGCTCATAGCTGGTACCCAAATAGGTGCTTCCAGCTCGGGTCAGGGTGGAACTGGGAATAACATCAATTAAGAGGTGATTCCACACTCCTTAAAACTTCCCGATTAGATGTCTTGCTGCCAGATGCAGTTTTACCATCATACCCAGGGCGATCTATCTATAGGCATCTCACTTTAACGTCAGTTACTTCTAAACATTAATAATTATATGGAAAATACCAGAAATTACTTCCGCAATTTCACTGCTCTGGAAAGTAGGAAGTTAAGCGAATAAATAACTGAACAGCTTAGTAAAGTTTTCTTGTTTACTTTTTCCTTATTTAACACAACGTCTTTTCTGTAATTGGATTTATGTTCAGTTTGAGGAATCTATTAATGAACTCTACGTAGAGTTCGAGTGAGTAAAAATGTAATGAAGGAGAATCACTTAGTAAATGGTGAAACCGTAATGACTAAACCTCATTAAGTATTACTTTCTATAGACATTGACAATAAAAGGATTTGATGTTTGTTAGAATTAATCACTGACGTGAAAAGTTATCGTTTCCAAGGTTCCTGAATGACACATTCCTCTTTCAGCAAAAAAAAAAGCGGTTTGTTCTGAAATTCCGTTAGACAAGACAGCGCACTGTTTTCGACAGTTTTTATTTGAAAGAATCAACATATATAAAATCTTATTCATAACCTTTAAATGTTTCTGAAGGATATTTTCTTCTTTTGTGAGCCGTATCTCGTCAAGTCGTGGGTGATCATGCCTCTCCACAACTTCTTGTCTATTGTTAACCCAAACAAAATTTGACTCTTTAACGCCCATCTTTATTAATCTAAAATCGTTAAGTAGATTACTACTTTTTACAATTTACCCGTCATTACTTCAAAATTCTTAATTGAGTGTTAAATTTTCCAAGCCCACTTTCCTCATTATGTATCCCAGAAATGCCAACTCGCCCTTTCTGATTTTAAATAGTGTCTGCATAGTTTCCATTTTCATAGCCTCTAAAATAATTTGAAATATAGCCGTTACTGCGTACCCAATAATTATTAGGATAATAAAATAAACCTTGCAATCCATAATGCACTATTGATTAGCATATATACACAGTCGAACCAACACACAACCCATATGGCCTGGAAATTATGCTTAAACATGAAACAGTCCTCACTCAATGATGGATTTAAATTTTTGAAGGTCAGTATCAATCGTAGTCTCCTGTCTTCTTGATTCCTCTTCTTCTATTGTTCTCGTTCTTTAATAATAATGTTTTTCTTATTCTTTCACACTCAGTAACCCCTTGTCTTCGTTGCTTTTATTGCTTTGCTTGAGGTGAAATAATTTTAAAAAATATCGTTGGAGCCTTATATATTTCTAACTGTAGCCCTAAAGTCATTTTCTTCATATTTTGTCATTAATTATTTTGAGTATAATTCCTTAAACTATACATTTGAATTTTTTCGAAAAACACCTTTCTTTCTATAATTCATAGCCTAATCCTATATATATATATATATATATATATATATATATATATATATATATATATATATATTTATTATTATTTTATCATATAGACAAAACCATTTTACTCACTACAAAGATGCAACTTGGTTTCAGTGCATTTCAACTGCACATCTACGGGTGAGGGTCGAAAATGGTTATGAACAATCCTGTTTGTAGGCAAGCCGGATGTAAAACGTCACTTCCTTTTTTTCCATTTTTTTGAGAAGAAAAATGTACATACAAAATATATATAAAGTATCTGAGTGGTTGTTGATAGCAGTTTGGTGATGGGTCGGACCATAGCCTCACTACGGTAAGTGCTGTTGCTAAGGGTTATTTGTGCGAAAAATTAGAATCTGAAAATTGAATTTGGAACGCTAATCACAATTTCCGCGACAGTAAGCACTACGTCACGCACATATCCAACTTAACGATGAGGCAAGCATTTATTTTTCAACCTAATCTCCTTATTTGTCAATGCACTTACCCTAGCGTTTATTTAATGACATAAACCAAAAATTATACAGTGAAAACATCAGATAAAATAATTAATCTAAAAACGAGTCACCTTACGGAGTTTTTGATCTATTCTTTAAACAAAGCAAGAACGAGTATCAGATGAGAGATACCGATATCTGTCCATTATTCTGCTTAATTGCTTTGCCACTAATATCATACTGAAATAAAAACCAATGTGTTCTATACAAAAACAAAACTTGAAAAAGGATCTTTTATATTTTTTCTCCCCCGTGTATCCCTGGATGTGTTGGCGTTGCTTTTAGAAATCCTAAAAAATATTATTTTCTTTACTAAATTATTTTTCAACACTATCTAAAAATACATTTGTCAGCAAACAATCGGCACGAAGTCTAAGATAGCATCGCGCGAAAGAAAACACTTTAAATAACAATTATACATTCTACAGTGAAGAAACGTACATCTGTCCTAGAATTATAAAACAGTTTCTAGAAGAAACGAGTAACAATGACCCACATGGCCGATCTGTTTATATAAAAAGAGAAAACAAGCAAAAGCATTTTTCTATGGTTGGATGGTCCGTTTGATAACACAGACGGCTATTTTCTAGAAGAGATACATACATATAGATATTATGAATTATTTATTACATTTTCTTTTTAATCTATATATCTTAACTACAACGGACATTGTTCGTCTATTCTTTGACGTTTTGACGGGAGGCCTAATGATATGTCAATAAACTGTTTCAAGATGTGCGAAATTATTATGGGAACTTAAAAGTCTTTATTATTTATATTATAGCCTATATTTTCAGGGTGCTGTTTTTAATAAAATAAAGGATGAACATGAAGAAGTGTTAATTTTAAGGCTTTCATACAAAATACTTTTATAAAATATAATGTATAACCCGGACTCTATCATCATGAAAAAGTTATAATGAGAGATAAGAACTGTGAAATTCTATAAACATTCTTAAAAAAATCCTTCTAAAGATAGGGCAATGTTTTCTCTTGTATAGTTAGGATTATCAAATAAATATTGTAATGAATATTTTCTTCGGTAACAAGTATTTGGTTAAAATTAACAAATAAATATTGTGTTAAAAAGTAATATTCGACAATGGTTAAATTATCAATTAAACGTTTCTTAAAATTTTATATTCGACAAGTATTTGGTTAAAATTATAAAAAATCTTGTTAAAATGTTATGTTCGGCAACAACTATTTGGTTAAAATTAATAAATAAATATTGTGTTAAAATTAACAAATAATTGCTGTGTTAAAATGTTATATTCGAAGACAAATATTCGGTTAAAATCATCAAATGTCGTGTTAAAATATTTTATTAAAAGCCAAATATTTGGTTAAAATTAACAAATTGTGTTAAAATGTTATATTCGTTGACAAGCATTTAATTAAAATTTTCATATAAATATTGTGTTAAAATGTTATTTTTTATAACAACTATTTGGTTAAAATTAATAAATAAATATTATGTTAAAATGTTATATTCGACAAGTATTTGGTTTTATATATATATATATATATAATTTTAAAAATATGATTCCTTCGCTACATAAGAGTTCTCATGTTTAAAAAACAGGAGCTAAAACCTTCAATATAATTATAAAATTTAAATGGAATTAAAGTATCAAGCTCTGTTTCATCCTCAAGCGAAATTTTTGGAATAGATATTTATTCGTACAATGGTACAAAATGTGGCACAAAGCAAAAAGATGGATTGGGAAAAAGGACGGTTTACTTCTGTCTTAATACTAAACTTACCTAGTCACAACCACTGACCCAAACATACCAATAATAGTCCTATCACCAAAAAAACACATTCTCTCCTACCTTTCTTACTACATCCATCAATAATACCTCAATGTCTCTATGAAATCCTACATGTACATTTCAAAGTCTGGGGGGTGGATAAAAACAACAATTTAAAAAAACCCAATGATTATTTACAATATTAATTAATACTATTTACATGAAAACAGAACAAAATAAGGTTAGTAATAAAAAATAAAAAACACAACCCCTAGATGTGGCAGAAACATCACTTAACTGGACGAAAAAATTGCGGGATTATAATAGTATAAAAACAATCATCCATCCAAAAACACTCACACAAACACGCACACATTCAGTCACAACAAATACGAAAACACACACGCGAAACGAAAGCCATCCCGCAACTACCAGAGAACTGACATCACTGACCACCAAACGAGGGGAATTAAACTAAAGAAATATAGGGACGGAAATAAAAGGGGCCAATGAGCATACATACCCTAGCTAAGTTAACCGGAAACGGGAAACTAAAGATTAAAACTAAACCTAAACTAGCCTAATATCGGGACGGCTTGCCTCTGTTCAACTCAGGAAGGACAAAATCCAACCAGCAAAATTTTTGGAACAATTTTTGGAATAACTAATCTTGAAATTTACGCAGCTTTATAAACATATTCATTCGTAAAATTAATTACTATGGAAACGGCTGAAGCAATTATTTCAATAAGGGGCGTAAGGGTTAACATATTGTATCAACAAAATAGTTACTTTCGGAAAGAGGTCAAGTCAAGGTAGGGTCGGGGTGTCAATGTTAAAGCGAATGATGACATTCATTAGACGCATTTTGTCTAGTCTGTTTCAGCGACAGAGCTATTGGCATTATTCTTACGACGTTAAATGTCTAAAGTTTTTTTTCTAAAAGGGTTGTTTGTATGTACATGCGTCGTATTGAACTATAATTTGTTTTTTGACGAGTTCATAAAGGGTTTTTTTTATCTTACGATTGGGTTAAGCTTTTAAAACTTTTAATAGACTATGAAATTTATTTTTTAGCTAATTATTAATGCGAAAATTTGTTGATGTCGGCAAAAAACCGTTAACTCATGTCTATGGTTTAATAAATTTTCATTTTTTTAGAAACTTAATAATGTGTAGTTTTTCATGTAGGCATAAAGGGCATGGGTCATCCCAAGTTCTTCTTCTATTTATTATTTTCCATTGAACTTTTGGTATTTTATTCATTTTTTTAAATGCCAAAAATATTTGGATAGGGATGTTTGATTTCTATTTCTAATATTATTGGAGGAGCTTTTGTGTTGTCTCCATCTAGTTTTAAATTCATTCTTTACAGAACCTATATATATATCAGTTCAGTGTTAGGACTCTCAATGGATGTAATAGTGCATTGGTATACCACAGATTTTATGCGGCATTTATTTTCCAATGGGCAACCTTCAGGGTTTCTACAATCACATAATTTTTCATTATTTTTGTCTAATTTTAGTTTAGGGTTTTTATTAATACTATTTTGGCATGCGTGTTTTTCCAGGATTTTATTATGTTTTTTTATTATTCTTTCTAGATTTTCAGTGCAACTTTAGCTTAATTTTAAGGTGTTTTTATTAAAGATATTGCTAAGTCTGCTATTAGTAGGAAAGTGTTTTTCAATTAAAGCTATATCCTATCTTAATACTAACCATTTGGTTGAATGGAGGGGTTTACCAAATGATTTTTCTTTTCCTGTTTTTCTTCTGGTTAGTACTATTGTTTCTATAACTGACGTTAGCGTTTTTGTATCCGGGATTTTTTCGAGCTGTGTTATAAAAATTACAGTGTTGTTGGAATATTTCTTCATTAACGGAGTTCATGCTGATTCTTTTCTGTATTGATGAGGGTATATGCTTAATTATAGATGGAGGGTCGTTTGACTTAGGGTGTTATCGTTAGGTTTTTCTGTATGTTGTTCATTAAGTCCAGAGTTACGTCGAGGAAGTTTACCATTTTCAATTTAGTATTGACTGTAGTTTTTAAATTTAGTTTTCTGAATTCACTATATATTATCTTTCTAATTTTATCTATTTTAAAATTTGTGGAACTCCTCACTACCATGAGCACGTCATCCCTGTATAGCCCGATGTCCTTGATGTCTAATTCACGGTATATATATAACTTAAATTTTAA
>OZ038475.1:40998344-41003344 GCA_964036315.1 Acanthosepion esculentum | reverse complement strand
ATATATATATATATATATATATATAATTAAATAATTAATACGAATAAAATGTATCACTTAGCTGATTGATGTTATATTCAATACCTCAACTCCAGAGATTCGCAGGCCACTCTTCAGGAGGTCTTCAACAGTTGACTGTTGTTTCCCACATTTTCCGTTATTTTCATACTCGGTTTGATGTCATTGATTTATGCGCTTGTTGGAAGCCCTTACTATTGCTGTTAGGTTGATTTATTTCTCTTTGTGTGTGCGTGTGTATATGCATAGGTTTTTGTATACGCATGTGAATGTTCGTATGCGTATGCCGTGTTTATTTCTCCTTTTCATCACTTTCTTGTCTCCTTATACTCCCCCCACTATTACTTTTCTTTTATCTCTCTTTCGGCTCTGAGTGTCAACGATATATGTATATATGTATGTATGTTTTAATGTTACGCTGATGAAGTGGCTTCATCAAGGAAAGTATTTTATTTTAACACAATCTACGACAGACAAAACCTGATTCTAATTAACGTATTTTTATCTACTTATATATTCATTCATATATTCAATTTTCTAAAGGTTTTTGTATCCCTCGTTTTTTTTTTCAGTACTAATTTAGTACGAAAAATTGATAAACCTAAATACTTATGTCGTATATTAATCATAGTGTACTCATAGATCATGCACCTTTTGTCTAAGTAAATTCTATTCTACTTTTAATAAAATGGCCCAAAATGGCTTACGGTCAAGCAGATTTCAGTAGCATATAAATGCATTGAAATTATCCTTAAAATTCTATTTTATATTCGTATATTATTTTCTTTAAATGTCGGGATGTTTCACTGCTTTCCCAGTATCTTTCTAGCATATTTAAATGAAAAGCTTTCCTAAAATAAGGTTTCTTTTTATCAGATGTCAAAGATTATCTGACTGAATCTATTATATGATAAACGAGTATGTTTTCTGTCTCGACTGACTATATGAGAAATTTTGAAGTGACACATATCAACCGCACTTCTAAGATCGTTAAGAAAAAGCACCAGTGACTTTCAGATATTTTCCACCTGTCACGGAAAATGGCATCAAGTTTAGTGTATATCACAAAAAAGAGGTTTTTAGCGTTTCTGTTATTTTCTATTATGTTAACTTTTGTCTGTGAGGCAAGCAAATATACACTAACATTGTAATTAAAACTATTTTAATGACGAAATTAAAGTCAGTATTTATGTAATTGATGCGACGAATTGAATATAGCGCAAAACGACATTACGGGTTGAACTTAGCCTCTACGTACACACAAATTAAATTTATAGCATGATGCTACAACAATAGTGGATGTATACCATTAAAAAATGATGGATTTATGCCTTTACGTGGCGCAAAACAATTGTGATATCTACTAGAAAGGGTTTCTCTCTGTACCCTTCTCATTGAGTCATGCATCTTTTGCTTGCTTGCCTTTATTTTTTATCACACTTGAGGGTTAGGAATGAGTTCGATTTCTTTAACAATATTATGCGTAAAATAACACTGTTCTGTCCGGAATGTTTGTTTTAATTTCTTACTAATAACAAAATGTTTGATTATTATTAATGCATTTCTATAGTAAAAATTATTTCAAATGTGTTATCTACCATACCTATAAACACTAATGGATATGTCCCCATCGTCATAAATACGTTAGACATTATTGTAAGGGGGGGGGTAATATGCTGAGTTGTGATAATCAAGTTTTTATATCACGGTGCGTTTTTGTAGGTCCCCCTGAGAGTATGTGGCATTATGGTATATGGAGGATTGATTGGTGACAGATGAGTTCTTACAGTGAATGTGCGAATTGTAATGAGCGAATGGGTCGTGAATCGGATTAGTTAGGTATAAGATATTCAGTGAAGATATTCAGTGAAGACCAGCCTCAACCCATTTCCCCTTTTCGGCCTTGTGCCATAATTGTATGTTTTTATATAATAAATATCAATATGCTGTCTAAGTAGTCCACCACTAGCAGTGGTTTACCTTCTTCACGCCTCTGGCAAATATTGTATTTTGTTTATGTTATAAAGAATACCGTTTCATTTCCAACCTCCGTTTTGGTTATTCCTCATTCAGAAACCCTTTCTAGGTTATAACAAAACGTATTCCCATCATAAAACCATTGGCAATGTATTTACATTATACAATAAAAACCCCTTCCATCCTTTTTTAACGCTTGCATCAATATATAACAATTCTTTTTTTTTTCGGTAAGCAACATACTACACGAGTATTGATACTTACAAAAACGGATTGCATCACAAGCAATGTAAAATTCTGAGCTTAAACATTTTTCTTACTCCTTCACTCCAGGATTAACTTGTTAGTGCATAAATTAACAAACGATAAACAGTAGTGGCACTGGAATAAACATGAGAACAAGAAAAAAATGGAATTTTATTTCTCTATTTTATCAATGTTTAATCATCAATTTTTGGCCTTAATAGTATTCAAAATTGTTTACGCTGTTTTGTGGGGGAAACATTTTCCATACTGCAGCTTCTTTCTCATAGACACAATGCCGTAAGCCTGTGGCTGTGTCTATGAAAAATTTTCAGATGACCGCTCCAGTCTTTAGTTCCGCCAATTCAGAACATTACAACTAGGACATTCTACGAAATCTAACGACACTCATGGCCTCCGTATTCCAGTTGCACAGACAGTGCCACTTGCAACGCTTTTCCCCAAGACTTGCTACTTTGTAGAACAAACCTCCGCATAGTTCCCTAAACACTCAATATTGACCTCCTTAAGTCAAGAGTCAATCATTATCTATCCTTATAATTATAGTCTTAATTTCCTACCATGTTAAAGGAAAATATTGACGTATTTCTTTAAATGCGTAATAAACAGACGTAGCAAATATGCATGTTGTGTTTCTATCTCTGTACACTTCTCGTTGAGGCACTCATCGTTTACTTGCTTGCATTTTTTTCTAATGTAGTAAAATGCATTAATATGCTTTCACTAATATGCATAATGTTTTCTCCTTTCTCTTTTTCATCAGTTCAGAAATTTCATGTTTTACACATTTATTTTTTCTCTTTCTTTGAAATGACCTGCTTTGCCGATAAAGTCTATGCTTATTTAAGTTATTTCACTTTGTTACTGACCTCTTCTCAATTTTTTATATTTGTCCTTCATAGCAATTCATAAACTGTAATATCCCAGCCTACATCGGTCGTTTTATAATAAGTGTCATATGCGTTGGCAGCATAAAAAGCAAACACAGAAAAAAAAATGAACATTTGAATGAAAATTAATGCTTTTGAAAAGCAAATGTTTCTTTAAGTTTCTTTGTATGAGTACTTAACACTTCCGCTGCTAACTACGGAGATCTTCGTTTTTCTTATCTTGCTCCGGCTGGCTAAGTACAGAAACCTACGTTTTTTGCATACCGCTGGAATGAGTGTCCCGTTGCGCCATCTATCGTAAAATACGGAAAATTCTAACTGTTCTATCATGCAAATTATTAGTCAGCCTCGATTTTTCTCTACGTCATGGTAGTTTCGTATCTAATTGCACTGGGCAAATGAGTAGCAGTGAAAGTGTTAAAGAAAAATCTTTTAGAAACGCCAGAAGCCAGAAATAGTTATGTGTACCTCTCTATTTAAATGTAAATATTTCACTTCTTCAATGGTTTAAATTAATTTTCATAAAACTGTTTGCTCATAACAATATACGGAATATTTAAATTCGCGATGTTTGTGTCACCGGTCAGAGGGATAGCTATGCCGAAACAAACAAGAAATATGAAGATGTCAGAAAATAGAAACAGAAAAACTAGTTGTCGGAATAATGCCTCATTTCAGATCGAGATAAAATTGCATCAAAAGGGCAGCAGTTTCTCTTGATTAACAAAACGAAGATTGATAAACCTTTCCACTGACCAGAAGTGGAGAGATTATATTGAATCAGTTGCTAGGTCTGCTGCTAAGTAAACTGGTTCCCTATGCTATGCTAGACAATTTTTCTCGACAGAATCTACCATACGCATTTAGAAGTCTACCATTCGTTCATGCATTGAATATTGTTACCATATCTGGTTTGGTGCTTTTGCTATATATTTAGAGATACAGTGTAACCCGGATATAAGAGACCCTGATATAAGAGAAACCCGGATATAAGAGAGATGTTCTCTAGTCCCAAATTAGAGCCTGTGTTAATGTATATACAGTGTAACCCGGATATAAGAGACCCTGATATAAGAGAGATTTTTATCTGGTCCCAAATTAGAGTCTGTGTTAATGTATATAATAGACCAAACCCGGATATAAGAGAAACCCTGATATAAGAGACTTCTTCTCCGGTCCCTACAACGCTCTTATATCCGGGTTACACTGTATAATACACCAAACCCGGATATAAGAGAAACTCGGATATAAGAGAAACTCGGATATAAGAGAAACCCGGATATAAGAGAAACTCGGATATAAGATACTTATTCTCCGGTCCCGACAACTCTCTTATATCCAGGTTACACTGTATTTTAGTAACATACAAAGAAGACTTTGTTCTGACCTGGCATCTCACCTTCAGCCACTCTCCCACCATCGTAACGTAGCTTCCTTGTGTGTTTTCTATGAATATTTTCATGGTAATTGTCCTGATGAACTTTCCTCTATGGTAATTGGACATAGCGCACTACTAGATTGGCGGCAAGGTATCATCTTTTTACAGTTGAAATGACTAGATACAGCCATAAGTTCTATGCGGACAGTTTCTTCTCTCGCACCTCTTGCTTGTGAAACTATCTTCCGACTAGTTGTTTTTCAGTCATCTTTGATCTTCAAAAATTTAAATGCAATGTCAATTGTTTATTTCTGTCTTCTTAATTCCTATTCTTTTATTGTTCTCTTGCTTTAACAATGGCTTCTTTTTCATCATATTCTTTCACATTCAGTAACCCTTTGCGTCTTAGTAGATTTATTGCTTTGCTTTGGAGTGGAATGATTTTTAAAAAATCGTTTCAACCTCTAAAAGGA
>OZ038475.1:40944714-40982214 GCA_964036315.1 Acanthosepion esculentum | reverse complement strand
GAACAGGTTCTGGTGCCATCCATATAAAGTCTCGAGTTGAAGAGACTATGTAAAATATGATTCGAAATTTTAGCAATTTGTTGTGTTTGAAACTGCCTCCAGCGCAGTCGATTATATGTTCAATTTCCTTCTCCGATACTAAATTGGTTATAACTGATCCTCTCAAAGTAGGCACACATGAAGAAACTCAAATGGCTGAAAAAGTTCGCAAAATTATCTACTTAAACTTCAATAAAAACAAAGATTAATTTAATATTGAGTCCCTATCAGGAAGATGCTTTTAAATTACAGTTAAAAGTACGAGTCAAAGTCAGAATATATTAGGCGTGTACAAAAGTTTCAGGAACCCATTTTGTCCATTCTGGACACTGAATACACAGTAGAAAACCTTTTTGCTGGAGGCAGCCTTTTTGTACAATCTACAGATTTTTAATCCTTGTTTATTGTTTGGTGTAGAACATCAAATCTGTTTCCTAAATCCCTGTCCCTTTAAAAAACGTCGTTTATAAAAAAATTTATTTGATTTATCTATACATATATACATAGATATTTACCAACTCTTTCGAGGCAGAAAACTGATGAATATTTATTTTCAGGACCCACAGTTGGTTGTTATTATTGCAGTGAACGTTTTCAGTCTTCATTTGGTTGTTCAATTTTCCTTGTTATTTGAACAACGTTTACGACTGTTTCTGATCAGCAAAGTCCTTGAAGATAAGGTCTCCCATGAATATCTCTAGAAATTATATTAGCACTATAGAGAGCAATGAATAACTCTTTTTCTCTAATTACTATCTGCCTTTCCTTAAATGATACATGTTTGGTGATTGGTCGCTTGATTTTGTGTAGCGGCATATCAACCTCTATTTAAGGAGACAAGGTGTAGTAATCGATACCGGCTCGGATTGAGGAATCGGAGAGCAGAGTTCGAATTCCAGTCGAATCTATTACATTCACTTACGTAAAGTTACGAATCCTCTTCTTCTCCCCCCAGCTATGGGTAAATAGCAGGACAGACCAGGTTCTAGACCGCAGAAAAAAATGGCAACCTACTCGTCAGTCATGTATCGAAAGATACATGATCACCTAAGCTTGTATCACGTATGGCACATAACTGACTGACTAAATAACAGAAACATCACTTGAGGACTATCAACACTGGTCTACGACAGAAAGAAATGGCAACCTACTGCGGGAAAAATCGGCCCTGTCATTCATCTATCAAAAGATACATGATCGCCTAAGTGTGTATCACACATGGCACATTACTGACTGAATGCCGAAAGCTAGACATTTTGAATACAATTTTATGTCTTCAAATAAATACATTTTGAACGCAATTGTATGCCTTCAAATACAGATAAAATGTATTTTTGGCCATTTTACTATAAAATGTATTATTGGTAATTTTTTAATATAAAAATGTATTGTTGGCCATTCTGCTATAAAATGTATTGTTGGTCATTTTACTATAAATACATATTATTGGTATTTTTTAATATAAAAATGTATTGTTGGTATTTTTACTATAAAAATGCATTTTATACTTTCAAATTGATTTGGTTTTTTTTTAGGGTTTAATATTTGCCCATAGCTGGGACCCTAACAGGTTATATGACCCCAGACCAGGGTGGACCTGGGAACAGCAGTAATATAAATGGTGGTTCCACGCTCTTCAAAACCTTCAATCTCCCATTTAGAGATTTTTGCTGCCGGACATAGTTTATCGTCATGCCCAGGACTACATGTTTGGTAACGATAGAATATGTAGCTATGGTTAAGCGAACAAAATAATATCTATATATTACTAATAATATAGACACCGTCAAAGTGATGTTATAAATACTATCATTAATATATGCAGTATAAAAAGAATACAATCTTGATTATAAACGTGGAGATCGATTTCGCTAAATCACATAGTATGAATTAAGTTATAATAGTGTTTATGAAATGTATATAAGTAAGATTTACGTAAGTAAATCAATAAGTTCGTAATGATAAAAAAGACATTTATTTTGCACAATATATATATATATATATATATATACATATATATATATATATATATATATATATATATATATATATATATATATATATATTAACATAGTCTCCTTCATTGTCAATGCACTTACTTCAGTGGTAAATATTAACGCCCATACATCGAACATTATCCAGTGACTACAGACTTAACGATCCTCACTTATATATTGCTGGTATTTTATTGTTTAATTCGATGTATATTTACGTCGGACTAAAAATAAAATTCGTCAATTCTTTAGAAGTTGCTCCGTTTACGTTTCGAATCCGAAACTGATCAGATATGACATTTCGAAAAAATCTGTACGACTTAATGTTCTTTAAAGAGAAAATAGAACCTTTCTTGATTGTGCAGCTTTTCGTAGCCGAGTAGTCAAAACACGTCGTATCAAGTCATGATTTCGCCTGCAAAGGGTCGAATTCTGCTTGAATGTACATTTTCTGTGCAGGCTGGTAGACGTAATAAACAATGTTTAAAATAAACGTAGTGTCTACTGTAAATACGGGTATCCACTAAAAATAATATTTGAAGTAATAAAAATATCATTGGCTTATATTTCTTAGAAGCATGGTACGCATTGCTTACCTATTGAAAATTATTCCGAACAAAATCAAAAGATATTTTGATTTAAATTTAACCTGTCATTTGTTTCAGATGTATCATACAGTTTTTTAAACGCAATGAATTTATTATCTACTCTAATGAACAGTTACAACTTGTAAACAGACATTCACCTGTGTTAAGCAAAATTTAATTTGTATTAATCTATTTCCGCAATAAAATGATATGTCATTTTCAATTGAAATATAGAGTAAATTTTAGGAGAGCCTAAGTCAGGTGTTACGCATAGCGCTCAGCATTCATTAGCGGTTGCTGCTAATTCGATGAAAGAGGAATTTACTTTTTTTAAATGGTAAGTTAAAGATAATAATGTATTTGCTTACCCCCAACAAATCTCTCAGGATACGCTACTAACATCTATATAATCATCTGGTGGCAAAAAGTCCTTGTCATTTGACGATCGCGTTGCAAGAAAATCAGTGGTGATTTGAAGCAAGTCTCCTTTATGCGGTCTCGTTGGTTAAGCTTACGACTCTGTCTTCGTCCTTTTGATTTCGACATTGAGCACATTTGATTTCGATATTGAGCACTTTGAATTATTGCGTTGGTAGGTGTCTGTCTTTGGTACTGTCTTTTGTTTTCTGTTTTGTTGGTGTTACTATTTATTAGTTCTCGGTTTTTATTTTCTCTTTATTTTCTTTTGTTGTTGAAAGTGTTTTTGCTTGGCAGACGTTGTGTTGGTGGAGTCTCACTTACAAGCTTTACCAACGATTTCGTTTGTTTTTATATCTATCTATCTATCTATCTATATATATATATATATATATATATATATATATATATATATATATATATAAATTCTCAAAATGTGTGTATGTGTGTGAGATCCGATGCTGTTTATGCATTTCCACAGTTTTCATCCGATTTCGATGATTTTTTCTTGTTTGATAGATAATTCTTCAGTGTCGGCTTTGAGCCTAAATTGTTGGCGACAATGGCTCTCCACTAATTCCTGTCCATTATAACTCTCAGCAACGTTTTATTATTTACTATCTGTTCTTGGATATATAGCATTCATATAAAGAAATTTAATAAAATAGATTAAATTATTACAATAATATTATTTATTATTATACAGTTCCCTTTTCAGGGCCAGCCCCCCATTCAAATTGTGATCCCGCCTCATTTGCCGATGTGCCTCAGTTCCACCTAATTTTTGTTACAAATATTGATTTTCGGGTGGGCTGATTTTAAATTTAAACTGCTCCAATTGAATGGCAAAAATTCCCAGTAATGAAAGACCCGGTCAAAGACAGGTTATACTGCTAGTATATATATATATATATATATATATATATATATATATATATATATATATATATATACGTGTGTGTGTATGTATTTATATCATACACAATATATATATATATTTATATCACACACAATATATATATATATATATATATATATATTTATATCACACACAATATATATATATGTGTTTATATCACACACTATATATATATATGTATTTATATCACACACAATATATATATATGTATTTATATCACACACAATACATAGAAATATGTGTATTTATATCACGCACAATATATATGTATTTATATCACACACAATATACATATATATATATATATATGAATTTATATCACACACAATATATATATATATATATGAATTTATATCACACACAATATATATATATATATGTATTTATATCACACACAATATATATATATATGTATTTATATCGCACACAATATATATATATGTATTTATATCACACACAATACATATATATATTTATATCACACACAATATATATGTATTTATATCACACACAATATATATATATGTATTTATATCACACACAATAGATATATGTGTATTTATATCACATACTATATATATGTGTATTTATATCACACACTATATATATATGTATTTATATTACACACAATATATATATATATATATGTATTTATATTACACACAATATATATATATATGTATTTATATTACACACACTATATATATATGTATTTATATTACACACACTATATATATATATGTATTTATATTACACACAATATATATATATATGTATTTATATCACACACTATATATATATGTGTGTATTTATATCACACAGTATATATATATATGTGTGTATTTATATCACACACACTATATATATATATATTTATTTATATCACACACTATATATATTTATATATATATATATGTATTTATATCACACACTATATATATATGTATTTATATCACACACTACATATATATGTATTTATATCACACACACTATATATATGTATTTATATCACACACTATGTATTTATATTACACACTATATATATATGTATTTATATCACACACAATATATATATATATGTATTTATATCACACACACAATATATATATATTTATTTATATCACACACAATATATATATACGTATTTATATCACACACAATATATATATACGTATTTATATCACACAATATATATATATATATACGTATTTATATCACACACAATACATATATACATATATATATATATATATATATATATATATATATTGTGGGGGGGATATAAATACGTATATACCAGAATATTTAAATGATAAAAATGAAAAACTATTCTTTCTACGTCATCTCGTTCAGAGAATGACCGTCAGATTTATTCTATCAATAAACCCGTTATCAATCTTATGTTAAAAAAGGATTGGGGGGAAATTGGTGGAGAAATACATCAAACGCCAGTTACAGTTTACTTCAAAACGTTAAAGAGACGGAGACGCTCGATTTTAAATTTAAAAAATGTGTTAATAACGAGGACAAATAGTCAATATTGATTGAATATCGCCCTAAAATATCCAAATGTCATGATCGACCAAACCCACATATTACGCTGTGATCCAATCACAACTGGGGTTTAAAGTGCTCCCCATAGACTAGCAAAACTATGAAAAAAAATTTAACCCCACTTCTTCGAGCAATTAATCCCTAACATATATAAAATTCTGGCGAACGTATCGGAAGATATAAATGTATAAGTGAATTGGAGTTACAAGGAAACCGATGCTGATGATAACAAACTGAAATATAACATTATACAACATAATTAGGAAAGAGCGCTTGGAGAACTGAACATTCACAAGACGTATTAAAGGCAATATAAAACACAGGAAAACAGCAAGAACGAACCTTACTTAATGGGTTTGAGAGAATGGATGGCAGATCATCGATATAGAGTGATGCTTTAAGGATCAAAAGTTACTTTGAGCAACAAATGATGTTGTGAAGACCTCTGACTACCCATCTCCTGAAAGGACATGGCATATAAAAGAAAAATTTAAATACGAAAGCTGTAATAATATATTACGTGAAAATAATAATGTTTGCTATTAGTAACGTTTCAGATTTATTATAGGTGGGTGGAAATATATTTTATGGTGATTTTCAAAGACATTATTTAAATAATTGTAAATATCATTATCTAACATCATATGTATCATTTTGTTTCCATATTGTTATGTTTGCGACAGATTCATGATTCCATCCTCTCAGAATTTGAGATCTAACTAGGTGATGGACTGATCTAAGTGTTGTTTTTTTTTTACACTGCTTACAGAGAATTGTAATTTTAATTATGATAAACAAGGATTAAAATAAAGGATAATCTGAAGGTGTAAAGTCAGGTGCGTGATTAGCAAGTGAAGTAGGACAATTCAGCTAAGCTGTAATGAGGAGTGAAGTTTGGTGTTGTCCTGATGGAAGACGTCATATTTCCGTATGCTTTTCAGCAATTCTTTCCTTTTACCATTTCAACTGGGAGCAACAGATATCTGAATTCGACGTCTGATTTTGCTGAAGGGTCTTGTAACGTTCCATTCTTTTTCAATCCCACCAGATACACAGCATCCCATTCTTCAGATCAGTTCGGTTTTTTGAATTGTCTCATTTCGTTTTCCCCAGGACAGTCTTCGCTCCATATTGCTGTAAACAAGACATTTTTATCGCTCTTAAAGTTCTTTTTATAAAAAAAAATTCTTTGATCTCGTTGCGGTTGAACAGAGAATCGCAAATAGAAATTTACCATTCGTCCGTCCATTGAATACTGTTGCCATATCTAGTCTGGTGCTCCTGCTATTCATCTCGAGATTCTTGACACAATTCAAAGAAGGATCTGTCACTTTCCCACCAACACGACGTGCCATCCCTCTGTCTTTTCCACAAATATTTCTATGGCAACTGCTTTGGCGTGCTGTTTTCCCTGGTGCCCCGACATGAATTTAAGCATGGTACTAGATCGGTCCCACCCTTTTACTATTGAAATAGCTAACTGCAACCGCCACTTTTACTCCAACAGTTTCTTTTCTCGCACTTCCAACTCGTGGAACTCTCTTCCATTTACTTGCTTCCCTGATAATTGCAATCTTCAAAAACTTAAATGCAAATTCTTGAATCCCGTTCATCTTTTGTTCCCTCCTCAATCACCCGTATTCTCTGTTTCTCTTTCACTTTTATTCCCTGTAACTCCCTGTGTAGAAATGGCATTACCGACTTGCTTGTATAAAATGATTAAAAATAAATAAATAAATGCTGTCCGTTAATTATTTTTCTATTAATTCGTGAAGCACCTAAACTTCGTAGTGATTCACGTATACAAGTGTCCTCAAATGCTTTACATTGCTCATCAGTGATATGTGAAGTATCTCTGCGATTTCCGGTGTCGTGTAACTCGGGTTATTTTTAATTAGTGTTTCTATTTGGTTATAATCAACGACTGAAGGCCTACCAGATCGTTCTAGATCGAAATACTCACTTCTGAACCTAGAGAACCACTTATGAACAATACTCTCGGCGTTGGCACCATCTCTATAAATGGCACCTATCATTTTTACTGTTTGTACAGCGATTTTCCTTTACGGAAATAAAAGAACATCAGATGATGAAAATGCATCTCACATTTTCACTTTTAATGTAAAAAATAACATATAAAATTTGCAATCGACACGATTCATATACAACGTGTTGAAATAACCTCTTTACGAATATGTACATATATCAAAGTTTTCAGTCACGTGTGAAATAAAATCACGTGTTCAAACACCATTTGTTGAAAAATGCTACGAACTTTCGTTCCAACCCAATATATTAACGCTAAAGAACTCATCGAAACAAAAGAACGACAAGATATACATTGTGGCTGGTTTCCTCATCGTGGCGACTGGGGAAGTTGCTTCATTTTCTGACTTTGAAAACCATCTCCGTGAGAAACCCCAGCATCAGTTACTTGTGTTCATTAATTCCTATCACCCTTCACTTGACTGTTCACTAAGTCAAAACACATTTAAATTCATGTCGGGTTAAAGTAACTTATATTTTCTCATTGTCCTATTTACACACTGTAAGGAAAGTATTTTCATTTCACAACTATTCCTTAAATAATAAATTCCAAATATATCAAATAGCCTCACTTTTAATTCTTGTAAAATAGTCATAGGTATTAAGAGTTTTTTTTTTTTTTAATTAGTAAGGAGTATAAAAAATAAGTGGAATAAGAATTTGTATTAGGTTTATAGAGTTTGAAATTCTAAACTTAATTCTGATTCTGGGCCTACTTTAATTAACTGATCAGCTCGTTAAAAAAGCAGTGAAAATTGAAACTGGGATATTTTTTTATACGTTAACATCCATTAGACCTGTCATTTATCAGAATCGAAAAATATTGATTTTTAATCATTTTACAAGGAAGTCTTCTTCATAATATAAATTGTTTCAAATCGATGCCTGATTCCTTAAAGAGTTATCTGTACTTTGTTTTTATTTACAAATGTCAAGTTTGAAACAGTGCTTAAGTGATTGACGACTGCGAACTAATGATGATAAACTTTTTCCCAGTTCATAAGAGTACACAGTTATCAATGACATACGTACAATTTCAACCTTTACAATTGTAAATAAAAATAAAGTACAGGTAACTCTTCAAAACGTTAGGGATCGATTTGTCTCTATTTATATTATGAAGAGCACCCCCTCTTCTAAAATAATAAAATATAAATATTTGTCAATTCTAACAAATTTTGTGGCTTATGGAAGATCTGATGAAAGCTAATCTACAAACATTATCACACCCACCCCAAAGAAAAAAATATTTCTTATTTTTTAAAAAACGGACCAGTCGATTTAAGTCGTACTTCCGGTACCTTATAAGGAAAACTAATTAATACCCACCGATATTATAATTCCATACGAAATGTTTTTGGGGTTTTTTAACATCAAATCAATAAATATAATTTTACACCAAAGGTTATTGAATTCCAGCGTTTGTGTTATTGTGGTTTTCTAAGTATAGCTTAGATGTAGCACAAGGCCGAAAGTATGGGGTATCCAGTGAGGATCGAACTCACTATTCAGTCGTAATTGATCTAACCATTACACCTCGTCGAAATGTCCTTCTGCGGTTGCATTATGTGTAGTTTAAACAAGGAAATAATTTTGTTTTGCTTTAAATCACGAAGAATTAGCAGCTAAGTTTACATGGTTTGCCAAAAAATATTTGGTGTCGGACAATACAAAAAGGAACTGGAATGAATCCAGATAGACCAAACACTTTAGCTAAGGATATAAATTGCATCAAAAATCTAAATTCTAACCATCACCCTTACATTTAATATTATTTTCTATTTACCGTGTCTCTTCAGGGCGTGGACGATCATTGCTCTCCACAACATCCTGTCTTTTGTAACTCTAGGTAATGCTTGCATTTTTTCTATCTGTCTTACTCCCTGTTCTACCATCTATTTACATAAGCTCGTTAGGTTATTCACTGCTTTCCTCTGTCTCTCTTGCTTTCAGTATGTCCTGCGGGTGTTAAATTCTCCAAGTCCCCTTTCCTCATTATGTGCCCTAGAAATTTCAACTGCCTCTTTTTGATTTGAAGTGTTAGTGAACGTTTGGTTTCCATTTTCCCTAAAGTTTCGTGGTTGCTCACATGTTCAGTCCATGGCATTCTCAGAATCCTTGTGTAGAACTACATTTCTGTTGTTTCAAGTCTCTTCTTCATCTGTAAAGAGATTGTCCAGCATTCACTGCCATATAGAAGGACTGATATTAGACAACAGCCCAGTCAGAAAGAAGATTATGCATTAAAAACAAAAGGTTTTATTCTATGTATTGCTGAAACTTAACAATGATGTTTCCTCACTTTTATTTTCGCCCGTCTTTACCATATTACTCTTAGGTGCTTGATACAAATGGAGGGAGTATGATACAAAATAGGTGCTTGATACAAATGGAGGGAGTATGATACAAAATAGGTGCTTGATACAAATGGAGGGAGTATGATACAAAATAAGTACTTCATACAAATGGAGGGAGTATGATACAAAATAGGTGCTTCATACAAATGGGGGAGTATGATACAAAATAGGTGCTTAATACAAATGGAGGGAGTATGATACAAAATAGGTGCTTCATACAAATGGAGGGAGTATGTTACAAAATAGGTACTTCATACAAATGGAGGGAGTATGATACAAAATAGGTGCTTCATACAAATGGGGGTAGTATGATACAAAATAGGTACTTCATACAAATGGAAGGAGTATGATACAAAATGGATGCTTCAAACAAATGGAGGGAGTATGATACAAAATGGATGCTTCAAACAAATGGAGGGAGTATGATACAAAATGGATGCTTCATACAAATAGAGGGAATATGATACAAAATAGGTGCTTCATACAAATGAGTGGGGAGTCGGAATTTTTCTGAATATACAGGCTTTATCAAAGGTCAGGAGGAAAAATGCATATTTTGAAGAAATGAAATTTTCAACAACATTCTATTCAATTGGAACATTGACAAATTACATTTTCAGTACGATTTCCGCCATTTGTGATGGAAAACTTGATGCGCTTTGCAAGATCCCCGTGAACTGGATACAATAACTCCACATTGCCGTCAGTGTCAGCGCATTTATTCTTTGTGCGTTCAGCCAAGTGTGTTGCATCTGTGTTTTTCATTGAGTCCACCTTCTACTTTAGCATACCTCACAAAAAGAAGTCAATTCTTTATTCTCTTATCAAAAGCATGTTTGATCTGCGGAGATACAAAATATAGTTAATGAGATTTCATATGTGTCTAGACATTAGGGACACCCTGTACAGTAAACGGGATGTCTTAATAAAAGAGGCGTTGAAAATTCATTTAAGGTGCGAAAATTTAGAAGAAACTTAAAAAAAAAAGAAACAACTTAATTTTATCAAAGAATACGACTTGATAATTCTGAAAGTACAAAAATTGAACAATGGAACGCTATTTTTAAAATAATACAATCATAAAACCGTGCAAGTAAAAACTTGATAGACTGATTCACTTTTTACGGTTTATCAACCCTTTTAGGTTATTTAATGTCATAAAATATTTTTACATTGCAGGAATCACTTATTTTTTTCTTTTTTTAGATAATAATGATTTAATGATACAAGTCTTACTAATTAATTTCGCTGGGAAGAGGATGTGGATACATACCTTTCTCAAGGATATTTGCCCGTAAGTGAATATGACAAATTAAACAGGGATTGGAACTCCTCTCTCCCTCTCTCTCTCAACAATTCTGAGTCATTATTCATTACACCATCCTCACATCGAAGCTTACAGCAATTGGTATTCCTCAGCGGTCACTCATCTAGGTAATGAAGAAGCTCGACGTTGCTTAACTTCAGTGACCGTATTGGAACCGATGTTTCAACGTAATGTGGTCGTAAGCCAAAAAAATTTGTATCGACTATAATAAATACTGTTTCGTATTTGAATACTGTGTTTATTCATGTTTATTGAATATGTAAACAAGTTCAGAAAATAGAATTCAAATCAGTAACCAAAACGAAAAATTCATTCTAAGCAGGTCATAATTTTGTATCCAGGTAAATATGTCACAGGTAAAAGGCAATCAGGGCAAGATTAACACACAGCGAAGTAGTTTTATCAATAATAAACCTCTCCTCTTTTATTAGTCGCCTTAAAGTACTCCATTGTTTTGAAGAATATTTGAACACTTTTTACAGGCGTACAACCTATCGTCAGTAGGCCAAAGTGAATTTTTTTTATGTTTATCGGTATATTAAATGATCATTTAGTTGACTCCTTGAATATTATAATTGATTCAAAAAGATAACTTCAACATTCAAATAAGCTGGACAAAAGAACTAATAAATACGGTGAGAAATAAATCTTTAAAAAATGCAAATTCTGATTTGCCTCTGCTCTCGGCAAATAATGGCTATGCTAAAAATGTTCACACTGCTTATTTTACTAACCTATGTGTCAGAATTTACATTAACCCTAAGAGATTTGGGGCTATCATTTAAGATACCAATTTAGAAACTAAATATAAACAGACATTGATATTCCAGAAACTGAAAGAAATACTCCCGCTAACCACAAATGCCTGTCGTATTACATATGCTACGAAGTATGACTGCCATCTGGTGGACAGCTGTGAAACTACAATGTTAAGGATGACAAAGTGGTATAATTTGAACGACTACTTAAAATAGACTAGTCCACTCGGAGAAATAAGGGAAAATTTGGGTCGGGGAATAATTTTTGTTGGAGATTCATTAGAATTTTCTCACGCCAGAAGATTTTTCAGACTCTAAAAATAATAATTTTTCATCGATTTAGAATGGTAATCCTGTTGATAACATTGATCTCTATCTATAAAAGGCTGTGTGTGTGTGTGTGTGTGTGTGTGTGTGTGTGTGTGTGTGTGTGTGTGTGTGTGTGTAACGAATGCACGGCCGCAATTTTCAACGGATTTGCACCAAAATTTACATGCACATGCTCCAAGTTAGCAATAAGACCAAGACCAACTTTGCATTTCCCAACTTCCATCGATAGAGGAAATAATCGATTTTTTTCATGCTTCTACGGCAGTTTTCCTGTAGTTTGCGGCCATTTTCTACTGGCCAGAGTGAGAGCCTATAGCTGGCTGCCACGAATAGGCAGGAAGATTCTATTGGCCAGCATGAGAGCCAACAGCTGACTGGCATGAATGTTAACTAGCATGCCAAAAAAATCGATAGGTGCGTCACAAGTGGGGAAAATTTAAATCTGCATGACACTTTACTCCAATTGGTTCATTCGCTTGCTTAAACTCAACGTTGATTCTGATTCCACAGAACTGGGTTGAGTGTGAAAAAGTATTTGTTGTTAACATTCTTTTTTCATTCGGTTTTTCCAGTTACGAATCCTTTTTTAAAGCTGATCGTTTTGTGTTCATTTTGTTTAGTTCTTTTTTCGTAACAGATTTAATGTTTAGTATAGAGCTTAGAAAACATTCGCAGTGTGAGATAGGCAAGAAGTAAGGCATGTAGCAACATCAGTACGGCAAAGGGCACTCCTTTAAAGGCAAGGAAGGGCAAAAATATTTTAATGTCATGTGATAGCGATTGCTGTATGAGTCGTACGATTTTTTAATCAAGCACGGGCAACGCCGGGCTATGCTGCTAGTACAATATAAAATAGCGCCTTGATTTTTATTTACAGGGTATCGATTTTTTATTTACAAATATCAAGTTTTTAACTATGCTTACATTATTGATATTTTTATTAATTTTCTGAAATTTTAAAACATTTTTATCATGTGTTTCTAAACATTTTTGTGGAGTTATTTTTTTCGGAAGCACATACAGACATTGGGGGATAAAATTATTTACTTTAAATAAAGAATAAATAGATGTATATTTTTATTAATTCATGTCATCTTTATTCTTTAATTAAATATATACCGGGTGTAACAGCAAAATTGTCCAAATTGTGTAAAAGCAAAAATGTCCATTTGTTAGATTATGTTTGTGAACCGTTTTAGCTTAGAAATGATTAAGGATATTTTACTGGAATTCTCCGAGATTTTTTATGATACTATTGGACTCTACTTTGAGCAATAAGAATGTATAATTACTCTCCACGCTTAACGAAAGAATCGTGATGAAATCGATCATAAGCGAAAATATGTCCATCATTAATTAATCATAGCTAAGGATCGGAAGCTTATGAAAGATTGAAATTAAGTTCAAATATATATACATATATTATTCCAGGATCATTTTCCAACTTATTTCAGGTGATCTTTGCCCTCTCTAACCTTATAATTTCAGTCCTGGAGTAACAAGTTGCATCACAGGTTTCACGTATGATTTCATTTTCAGGTCTTTTTTCATTGCTCTTTCGACTGTCATAGCTGAAACTCATTTCTCGCGTTCCAAACGTCTTATGGGCTGAGTTGAATATTTTCTAATTGATCTCTTTAGCTCTAAGTTGAAATCATGATCCCTCATGCTGTTGTGACCCCCTGATCCATTTTTCCTCTCTGCTGTTAGGTTTTTTTTTAACTTATTCACCGTTCTCTTGATTTTTCTTGAATTGAATTTGAAGCTGGAAGCTAAAGTATGAATGTTGTTACCATTACTGAAGGCCTGAATGATCTTTTTCCTCTCACCAGTGCTCATTTGGGAAGACAGTTTCGTTGACGCAAGACGATTTTAACCTGTTCTTTTTCTAGCTGAATAACTCAAATGTTTTTTCAGTGATTCTTACGACAAATTGTGTCAAGATGGCTAAATGTCTTGTGCAAAAAGCTGGAAAAAAGAAACTCAATTAGTTTAGAAGTTTTTAGATATTAAACATTTTGTGACAATTATGCTGTTACACGATTTGGATAATTTTGCTGTTACACCGAGTAATATATATATATATATATATATATATATATATATATATATATATATATATATATATATATATAGGACGCTCATGTATGAGGGTCAAGCAGCTCAGTTCCTAGGAACCGACAGCCCAGACACCGGCACATAGGATTTGATTATAGTGGTGAAGGCAGAACCAACCACGCTTTTTGAAGTGTCAAATACACTACATCCGCAGGTTTCGAATTCAGAGTTGTCCTTCATCCAATGCTATTGAACCCGGTCAATTTACCATAGCTGAGGAGAGAAGAAGGGTATTAGCACGTGAATGTAATGTATTCGACTGGAATTCGAACTCGGCTCTCTGATTCCTCAGTCAGAGCCGCTATCCACTACTCTACCATGCCTCGTGCAGGGACATCTAAATCCAGAAATTTAGGGAACGATTTTACAGTGTAGTAATATTATAAACAGGACCCCCCACTTCTAAAATTATGAAATATCAACATTTCTCGATTCTGACAATTGTCGTACCTTCAGGAACATCTAATGTATGCTACTCTAAAAACATTATTTTCCAGAAACAATTTCCCTATTTTTTTCGGTTGGATAAGTCTACATAAATGTGCCAATTTTAGTAAATCATTTTTCTGTTCAGGCTTTCTAGAGTTAAAACATTTCCGCGCAACAGCAAACGCTCATTGGTTTAAACTTCAGAAAAGCAATTTCATCAAATATGTTTCTTCTCAAGTAATGTGCCATTCCAATTTTCCCATAAACATTTCCCTCGGCGTTGATAACTTTAGATACGGAAGTTTAAGGTGAAATCTGAATTTAACTGCAGGTGGCTTTGCTCCAATCATTTAATCGGTCAGATAAAATTTATTTATGAAATATTGTTCAAGAAAATAAACATTAAAAGAACAGAATAATATATTTTGAATTATGAACTAAACATTTGCTCTGCGGCCAGCAAAGTTAAAGAAAAACGACATTTTCACAGGTTTTAAATCCATCACTACTTACATAACATCCGAATTTGGGAATACGAATGATAAATAATACAGTTATTCTTTCACATCTGGCACATAGTTATATTTTTTCATATAAACTAGGAATAAAAGTACTCTTACGAAACATGCAGAGTTTATTTTAATCTTACCCTATTTTTCTACATTTTCCTCTAAAAGTGAATTCTAAACTAATGTTGTTTTTGAGGAAAATTAGTTACGTTTATTTTCTTCTACGAATCTGCTTTGGGGCTCTGTCGAAAGAAAACTTGTAACCGATTGATATCTACCATAAAGTACGGTATAAATTATAAAAATAAAAATAAAAATCCGTTATTAATTATAAGCTTCTCTCTATAACCTATTAATATCTTGTTGTTAGTTTGGGGGCAAGTCGGCTCAAACGGTCTCCGATTTAGGGTGTTCCCAAGTATCCAGATGTGATTCGAAAATCACATTGACTGCTTTATCCTTTGAACTTACAAAGAAACTTAATAAGACCCCCTAGACACCGGGCCATGATGTTCTCTTACTACACCCGCCTATGAACAGGAATGCACGGTGCATCAATCCCGAAGTTATATGCTCAACTGATTATGTTCTAGCAGGTGATAAGCAAATCTGTGGTAGTGCGCGGGATATTTACAGTAGCCCATCTTAATTCATCCAGACAAAACGTGGATGTGTTAACACCTCCAATCATTTACGATCAGAATCCATTATTTCTTTTGATTTATGTTGTATACACATTTCAATCCGGGTCCCAACCAGAGACCCAAGGTCAGAAATGGCTTCATGATATTTTCCACTGATAATTTTAATAATAAAACAACACACATTTTCCATAGATAAAGCTCTTCGTAATGTGTGAGTTGTACTTGTGTGTACATTTTTTCGTATTTCTTTAAGGCATGGGCTACCATCTTCAATGAGTCTATCGGAACCTTTTCCAATCAACGTGAGGGATCCAACTACAACTGGAATTAGTGATGTCCTGATGTACCACATTTTTGAGATTTCCACTTCAAGATTTTGATATTTTTTGAAAATCTGCAACGATACATTACAGTCTGCTGGAATTGCCATGTCAATAAGAAAGCACATTCTCTTTTTATGGTCTTTGATCAAGATTTGGTTGATGGTTCTCTCTGTGTGTATTGTAAAATCCCATAAAATTGTTACGGGTCCTATCTCAGTAACCGGGTCTGGGTGGTGTTCATACGATGCAGCTTCCTTCCCGTAAAAGTTGCATATTTTCCATTGCAGGTATTGGCCCGCTCTATCCTACCGAGTTTTATATTCAGTGGATGCTAACACTATTATTATTATTATTATTATTATTATTATTATCATCATCATCATCATTATTATCATCATCATCATTATTATTATTATCATTATTATTATTATCATCATCATCATCATCATCATCATCATCATCATCATCATCATCATCATCATCATCATTATTATTATTATTATTATTATTTATAACAAGACTCCATCTAAAACTTATTGCATTATTGTATATTCATATATAGTAATGTGAGTTGCTTAATGTAACTGATACATTTCTTCAATAAAATCCCCCAAATAATAATTATACTTAAAAACCAATGAATGTCTAGTTTCTTGGAATGTGCAAAACTGTTCTTATTTGGGGAAGAATTCTATAAGAATTTGTGTCAACGTTACTTAAATTCCCGAAATAACAGGGAATCAAAAGAGATTCTATATTTAAAATAAACATTATGATTCAGTCAACATAAATAGAGCATCCTAGTTAATAATGTACGGTGTGAATCCCGATGGTTATCACCTATGTACTATCTTATGATAATTCATTTTGCAGATAGTTGCCACCTACTAAAAGCATTATGAGCCAGATAGTCAGGAGAGACCCTATTTCCGGCATATTTTTATTTAATTCTTGAATTTGCAAAGTGAGCAACTTTATGATATTCGCTTATCTTTGACCGTATTTTATCATTAACAAAAAAATTCATTTAAAATATTTGATAATTAGCAAAAAAGAATCACGAATTATTCCAATGCATTGTGACTTATTAATGTCTGTGTGTATTTGCGTATATTGAATAAATAAACAAATTAAAAATTGGAATTCAAATGAACAACCAAAGCGAAAAATTAATTTTCAACGGGACATAATTTAGAATCCAGGAAAAAAGTCACGGTAAAACTAAAGAAACAGGACAAGTTTAGCACACAGCAGATAAAAACCCAGACTCTTATCCAAAAGTGGACAAAATCCCAGTCTCATAAATGAATTGGAAATTTAAGGCACTTTTAATTCAAATTTAATTCAAATTGATACTTTATTCACATAAAGTCGGATCTTATGGAATACTAGGACTCCCTAACAATGAGATATATCAAATATGTTATCGTAGCATTGTTAGAAAACGTTTTTTTCTAGAAGTTGAATCGTTTTACTATGAATTTCTGTTGCGAATCCATAAACTCGTGAAGTACCCACCATAAACTGATAGTGATTTTTTTCCTAGCCAAAATTGTGATTTTTTTCCTGTGACTTTATTACCGACCACGATAATTTCACCCTTGTGATATCGTTTTTATCAATTCTATATAACCCAAATCAAAACACTTATCTTTGCACACATTGGGTTTGTATAAAATAGAATAATTTCACATTGTTTATATATAATAACATCGCTAAAAATCAATTTTGACTTTAATAATTGACCTGAATGACTCTGCATTTGTTACTATTCAGTTTCGTTTCCAAATAAAAGACACTATTATTAATACGCACCGATTTTCTTTCAAAATTTTTAAAGTTAGAGACATATTCAACAAAAAAATATGAGCAAAATAAATTATATCAATGGTTCAAACTAATTTTAAATGACTAACCAAATTTTTTTTCCAGAATTTTGTAAGCCAAATTTCAAAGAGCAATTGTCAGCGTTCTCGTTTTATTACTCATCACTACCGAGTTGTGAGTTCAATCCTTACTGGCAGCTCCATATTTGTTGCTTTGAACTAAGGTAAGATAAGTAAATTAAAATCAGTTTTATACCTGTGAATAAAGCTCAATATAGTTTTTTTTTTAATTATGCTTGTTTGGTTACTGAATTTTTTATAGGATAAAAGTTAGTTGCCTCTTTGTGGTAGAACGATTAGCAAGCTGGGCTCCTACTTAATTATTTTTCAATAGTGAGTTCGATCCTTAGTGGGGGTTGGATGACTTAGCGTTATGGTTATGAAATATATTTTGAAAGTATTTTTTCGTGTAAAAAAACAAAAAAAAAGTGGGAAATGTTTTACTTTTTTTCGATCACTCTATCGACAAATAATTTTAAATAAAACGTCGCTTGATAATTAATATTAATATCTTTTAAAATCTAGTTGCAGATATAATTAAAAGCAGTGGTTTATTTTTTTTTTTTTTTCGAAAAATAAAAATTCCTGGGTGATTTTCACTTTACGCTTCATATCAGAAAATCGAAAAACTGTTTTTTTTCCAAGGGAGGTAGTGCAAAATGAACGCAAAAACCTCAGTAGGAATTTGAATACGGCCTGACGATTCTGTTGGCTGTGTTAAAAACCGCTACACCATTGCAGCCTAGATGATGGTGATCAAATCTTGCAGAAAATAGCATAGCTACAGCAATAGTAGTCGACTCCATGGTAAAACATTTCGCAGATCATTCAGTGACTACTTTGCTATTCACTGACACACACTCTCATACACAGACACACACATATATCTCCACACGCATACGCGTGTATATATGTATGCATGTTTATTTGATATGTGTATATATATATATATATATATATATATATGTGTGTGTGTGTGTATATGCGTATGTGTGTATATATATATATATATATATATATATATATATATACGCACACACAGATATATATATCTGTGTGTGCATGTATGTATATATATATATATATATATATATATATATAAGCAGGATATCAAAAGTGATCACACACACACACACACACACACACACATATATATATATGTATGTATGTACTCACATATATATATATATATATATATATATCAAATAAACATGCATACATATATACACGCGTATGCGTGCGGATATATATATACATATATATATAGGCTGTCTCTCTAAGAATTTAACATTTGCTGATAACCAACACACACATATATATATATATATAAACATATATATATATATATATATATATATATATATATATATATGAAGAAATATAGTCTTAAAGTGTGCTATATTTTCGGGATAAAGTGCTCAATATCAGGGATAGAGCGTATGTAAATATAAAAGTGAGCATTGAAGTCAACACTCAGATGCGGCAGGCTGTTTTATGCTAAACGCAATCGTCAGGCGTCCTTACAATTGCGTCTAGCATGAAACAGCCTGTCGCCTCTGAGTGTTGACTGCAATGTTCACTTATATATATATATATATATATATTAGAGAGACAGCCTATATATATATATATATATATATATATATATATATATATATATATATATATATATATATACATACTATTTTAGCTGATATTTGGCTGATCTTTTTGCGCGCTACCACGAGTCGTTGCTCTTTGCCAAAGTGTCTAAACCGTTTATTTATTTCAGGTACGTTGATGACACTTTTGCAACTTTTTCAAATGAAAGTGAGGTCGTAAACTTTTCTAATAAACTTAACTCATTACATAAGGCTTTGTCCTTCATTATGGAAGTGGAAAAGGACAATTGTTTTCCTTTTTTGGACGTTTTTGTTGAGCGTAGTAGAGAGGGTTTTCTTACAAGTATTTATCGTAAACCTACCTTTACCGGCCTGTATTTGAATTGGTGTCCGTTTGCACGTACATCAAGGAAAATCAATCTTATTAAAACCTTGGTGTAAAGGGCGCTCAAAATTTGTTCTACTAGACTGGATTGTGAATTTGAGAACATTAGGGAGATTTTCCTTAGTAATGGCTATCCGGAAGCCCTTATTAATTATATTATTGATAAGAAGACTAGGGAATTTCATTCCATTAAAGTCCAAGGGCCTTCTAAATGTCCGATTTATTTGAAGATTCCTTGGATTGGGGATAAGAGCCAAAGCTTAGTTAAGCAAATGAGTAAGTCGGTTTCTGGTTGTTTTCCTTCTGTTGCTTTGCGTTGTATTTTTCGAACTAGGTTTGCGTTTCCGTCGTTTCGCAAGGGTGAATTGCCCTACATCAAATTAAGTAATTTGGTATATGAATTTAATTACCAGTGCGCTGCTGGTAATGTGGGGCGTACAACCTTGCATTTGGAAACTAGAATTAATCAACATGTACCTTCAAAATACGACTTGGCAAAATAGATAACATGTGTTACCTTCCCTCTACAAATATGGAATCGGCTATTGCTCAACACCTAGTAGAGAATATAGCCTGTGCCAAGTCGTATACGAAAGAGTGGTTCAAAATCATTCACATGACTGGTTCCAACAATCATTTGAAGATTTTGGAATCAATCTGTATAGGGTTACGGAAACCTTCTCTTTGCCGGCAGAAGGATTTTGTGAAGTCCCTTAATTTGTTGGTGGATATTTTATTTTAACTGTCCCTCGCTAATTATTTACACGCAATTTCTCCTCCCCTCGTTATAAATATATATACTATTACGTTATTGATTTTAGCGTGCCCCCCACTTTTTTTTGCTCTTCATTTTCGTTGCTGTTCTTTTCGGTTAATTTATCAATTTTACCAATGATTTTCTCCTGATGAGATGTTGGACGAAAGGGCCTTAGGGACTATTACCATTAATAAATTCCTTGTTTTTAAAATAGTATATAGATTTTGTACCTCCAAGCATTTGTTTATATATATATATATATATATATATATATATATATATATATATATATATATATATAAAATAACTGAAAAGTTGCAAATTAAAAAAAATTTAATGTTTTTTGTGAAAGTATTTATTTATATTTTTATATATATATATATATTTGATATTTCAGATCGGCCCCGATCTTTCATCAGAAATGACTGTTTTCAGAAATTTGTTTACATTAAGTAGCGTCCGTCGCGAGACGCGGATGTCACGTGATATGGAATGCAACTGTGTTTGAATATTTCTAACGTAAATCTAACTGTAGTAATATTTTAGATGTTATTTTAAAAAAATTTTAACTATATCTAACAAAAATTTTTTGTTTAACTATTGAAATATTTATAAAGATTTAAAATACCCAAGTCTTTATTTAACCCACGTTTATATGTATTTAATTTTAAAATCCAGTATTTTTCTTTTTTTCTGCGTGTGTATGTGGAACTGAAATCAGAATCTATCAATACACATTTACAGTTTTCTAATGAGTGTCCTGGTTGATTAAAATGTTTTAGAAAACCTGAATGAAAACTTCACTTTCCGTCACGTGATAGACAAATAATATTTGTGTATTTTGTCAATTGTTCTTTAATCATACAGTATTCACCTGAATATCTATGTCTTATATATCTACCTGGAACTATGTTATTGTATCTTTTATGTGATTCTTTGAAATTTGGAAATACAATTTGCCCCTGGCAACCAACAGAAGAGGCTTACATTTTATTAATCCAAAACTGCACGAATCATTCATGACATGAATTATATTCTTTTTTAATGAAAGACAAAGAAATACTACGCTTCTGAACTGGGCGACCTAACAAGATAAATTCTTTTTACCTTGCCGAAAATAGCTGCATATTCTCTAGACGTTCATGTTATCTATTGCACTGCATTAGACACAACACACCCACACACGATTATATATATATATATCGGTTGTAACAGCAAAAATGTCCAAATTGCGTTTATTTGTTAGATTAAGCTTTGAACCGTTGTATCTTAGAAATGACTTAAGATATCTTATTGGAATTCTCTGAATTTTTTTATAATTCTACTTTGAGCAATAATAATATATAATCTCCAAGTTTAAGAAAAGAATTGCGATGAAATCGATCATAAACGAAAATGGCATGTTCATCATTAACTAATCATAGCTAAGGATCGGAACCTTATGAAAGATTGAAATTAAGTTCAGATATTCAGGATATATTATTCCAAGATCATTCAAATTATTCAAGGTGATCTTCGCCCTCTGTAACATAACTTCCTGACCTGGAGTAACAATATGCCTCACACGTTCCATGTGCGATTTCATTTTCAGGTCTTTTTTCATTGCTCTTTCGACTGTCATAGCTGAAACTCCTTTCTCGCGTGCTAAACGTCTTATGGATTGAGTTGAATATTTTCTAATTGATCTCTTTAGCTCTAAGTTGAAATCATGATCCCTCATGCTGTTGTGACCCCCTGATCCATTTTTCCTCTCTGCTGTTAGGTTTTTTTTTAACTTATTCACCGTTCTCTTGATTTTTCTTGAATTGAATTTGAAGCTGGAAGCTAAAGTATGAATGTTGTTACCATTACTGAAGGCCTGAATGATCTTTTTCCTCTCACCATTGCTCATTTGGGAAGACGAATGTAAATTGGTTTTTTTTCTCAGTTGAATATGTCGTACAATTTATTTGGAATTATACTGATTTTTTGTATTGAACATCTTCCCTTCTTCTGAAGAACGCAAAGACCTCAGTAGGAATTTGAATATGGCCTGACGATTCTGTTGGCATGAATTATATTGATAATATGCGTGTAGGGATCCTAAATAGGAAACTTCGTGTGAATATTTATTGTCAATGACCTGTGCACTCTTTATAATTCTAAAAATGCTGTCTGTCGCAAATGTTTCATCTTAATTTTGAAAATTGCTGGAAAAAAATTAAAAATCATCGATTCAGTCATAAATAATTTCCGTTTTTAGGGAATCATTTTTAATGTCGAATGTTTCATCGTAACTGTTTCTTAAATATATTATAACAAGTGATGAAAAAATTGATTGAACGACGGTAGATTGACAAGGATGAATCTCTACAATCTACCCCAAAAGCTGAGATTCTTGAAAGACATGTAAAATGCGTCTAGGGTTCCTAAATAGCAATGAAATGCTAAAAACACGTTTATAAGTCCAGAAACTGCAAAGTGGCTATAAAAGTTTCTTGGTAAAGAGCCCTTGCGCGTCAATAAAAAAAATGTTGTTTTCCTGTATTATTCTTGCAATGACAACCTCATTACAAGACAACATTTTTGAACTTGGGTGATCATATTAACCTTACCTTGCTGATTATTACCTTTTTCGATCTCTGCCGGAAACTTTGGTGGGCAAAAGATTCTCTTATGAAAATCAAATTCAAGCTTTCGTGGAAATCATTTTTACGGTATAACCTGCTAAATTTTGCTGAAAAACATAGAAAGTTGCCAGATTTGTGGCAACATGTCATTGCAAATGATATCTATCTATAAAAGGCAGGGTGTGTGTGTGTGTGTGTGTGTGTGTGTGTGTGTGTGTGTGTGTGTGTGTGTGTGTGTGTAACGAATGCACGGCTGCAATTTTCGACGGATTTACACCAAAATTTACATACACATGCTCCAAGTTAGTAGAAAGTCCAAGACCGACTTTGCATTTCCCAACTCCCATCGATAGGGGAAATAATCGATTTTTTCAAGCTTCTACGGAAGTTTTCATGTAGTTTGCAGCCATTTTCTACTGGCCAGGGTGAGATCCTATAGCTGGCTGCTATAAATAGGCAGGATGATTCTATTGGCCAGCGTGAGAGCCAAATGCTGACTGACACGAATGTTAACTAGCATGCTAACATGCAAAAAAAATCGATAGCTACATTTGTCACAAGTGGGAAAAATTTAAATCTGCATGGCACTTTACTCCAATTGGCTCATTCGCTTGCTTAAACTCAACGTTGATTCTGATTCCGCAGAACTGGGTTGGGTGTGAAAATGTATTTGTCGTTAACATTCTTTTTTCATTCGGTTTTCCAGTTACGAGTCCTTTTTTAAAGCTGATCGTTTTTTGTTCATTTTGTTTAGTTCTTTTTTCGTAACAGTTTTAATGTTTAGTATAGAGCTTAGAAAAAATTTGCAGTGTGAAATAGGCAAGAAGTAAGGCATGTAGCAACATCAGCACGGCAAAGGGAACTCCTTTAAAGGCAAGAAGGGCAAAAGTATTTTAAGTCAAGTGATAGCGATTGCTGTATGAGTCGTACGATTTTTTGATCAAGCACGGGCAACGTCGGGCCCATGCTGCTAGTGGTGAATATATACTTGAATAAAATATTATCACCTATCTATATTTCTGAGATGAGGTATTGTAATTATTTACACTGCTTACATTTTTCGAACTGTTGTCCCCATATTTGTTGCCATATTCACGAGGTTTCGGCCGTTGTCCACTTCGATCTACCCCAGTGGACGAAATAAAGGGTTCAGATCAAAATTCCAATCACCTGAACAAGGCCAGAGATTACAACGATCGAAATGTCATGAATATGACAACAAAGATGACAACAGTAGTAAACAAATAGTCTAAATAAAATATAATCGTACTTTATCGGGGTTTAAGACTATATGTAGCCAGCAGTTTTACACATTTCTCTGCTTGAAACAACGCTACAGATCACCATCAGCAGTAAGGAATCGTTTTTCCTGTCATTATAACCAACTGGAATGTCTTCAGCTCTTGCCTGTTGTAGACGGGTAATTCAACTAGTATTAACTAAGCGCTTACATTTAAGCAATGCTTCATTTTTCAGTTTGACATCATATGTTGACGTTTCGAAATAATTTAACTTTACCTTTTTATATATGAATCTAACTTATACCACATTGTCTATTTGTTAGGGCTTAGGGCAACATTATGTTGAAATACCGTTTGCCGTACGATCACCGTATTTAAGCAACGCTGAGCCTGATCAGTACTTAAATGGACGACCGCTTGGAAATACCAGGCGCTGTAATCTGGGATGTGCAGATGGTGTAATGGATAATGGCTCGAAATTTTTAATTGGAGAGCCGAGTTTTAATTTCCATTTGGTTCGTTATATGCAGTTACACGCAAATACCCTCGGGGAAGGTATGAATCCACCTTTTGTACCCCCAGCTATTGGTTAATTAGTAAGACTTTTATCACTAAAATCTTTATATACAAAATATTTTATTATATAAAAATCTTACAATCTAAAAATATAGCCTGGCTTTAAATAACATGCAAATGGTTGATAAGCCGTAAAAACGAATCAATCAGTCTATTTGTTTATTTGCGAAATTTCGACGTAGTGTAATGGTTAACAAGCTTGTCTTGCTAGATCAATTACGACTGAGTAGTGAGTTCAATCCTCACCGGGTGTTTCATACTGTTAGCCTTGTGCCTCGACTAAGCTACACTTAGAAAATCATTAAGGGCACTTCGACGTGGTGTAATGGTTAGTAAGCTTGTCTTGAAAGATCAATTACGACTTAGTGAGTTCGATGTTCATTAGGTGCTCCATATATTCGTCCTTGTGCCACATCTAAGCTATACTTAGAAAATGTTTGTTTAATTGTAATTTTACTGTCTTTTTGTTTTCTAAATATTGTGTCCATTTACTGATTTATGTTTTAAATCAATCCATTTCACAAGAGTTAACGTGTTCTGAATCACTAGAATTAACAAATTAAGTTTGCTAACTTGACACGGTTCAAAGTCAGAAAGATTTGCTAAGTTTTATGAAGTGTAAAGTATAATAATTTATTCTAACAAAATCTCCTCTGTATGCTTTTCTGCTTTTTGACCGTGATGAAGGTGTAGCATCTCGTCCTTGGTCATTGGAAATGAGAGAAGGCGCCTGATCCTGGATATTCCAACTCTGCAGCAGCACCTCCCTCATTGCACTTGGGGCGGTGGGGATTAGTAAGTAATATCGACGCCAGTGTGTCAGTGGTTGTGGGTACAGGACAATTTTTGTGCTTGGCCCATATGCAGAAATTGAACCGAGACATTGAACTTAATTTAAACCCGTCCTTCATAAAATAGACTTTCATGAGTTTCATTACTTAATGTCTTTATATACAAGATGGATATATAGTCCATAAACGTCGCCATGCTTAAAGTATGGTAAAGGTTTCAATGGCAGAATTGCATGCAAACTGCCTGTTAGCTTCTGTCTGAATTTCTGGGATGAGAAAATATTATTTACATCCGTCCTCATCTTTGTTGCTATTGCCCCAACATTTAGGCCGATCTTCTTCAGATGTCTACTTGAATCCTTTATTTGATCTACAGGGGTAGATTGCTCCCATTTCGTTTACTCCATGGCTAGGGATATCTCATCTTTTTTTTTCTTTTTTTTTGTAGGTACTGCTCATATATTGCAAACTCTATTTTATCTGAGTTCAAGTCTATACTACCTGAACCAGGGATTGAACCCACACTTACTATTCCACAAGAATTACGGACCAACGCTTTAATTCTCTAGGCTATTATTAGGTTGATCCTTAATTAAATTCGGTTTGTGTTAATTAGCATTATTCTTCAAAAATGAAGTACGATTATATTTTATTTACACTGTTTACATAGTTCGAACTGTTGTCCTCATCTTTATTGTTACATTCACGAAGTTTTGGACGTTGTACGCTCCGGCCTTCTTTAGGTGATTTTTTTAAAAATTTCGAACCGAACCCAGAATAGTCAATCTGTAGTTTTACGTTTCTGAAGATGGGTTCGACGGCATGAAAAATCCAAATTTTTTACACAGACGTCATCCAACTAATCTTCAGAAACTCCAACATTCAGATTGACTATACTGGGTTCGGTTCGACATTCCAACAAATATCACATGAAGAAGGCCGGACCGTACAACGGCCGAAACTTTGTGAATGTGATAATAAAGATGCGAACAACAGTCCGATCAAGGTAAGTGAAAAAAGCACTTTCAGTTTCAGATTGAGACTCAAGGTCTAGATAATTAGTTTTTTAATGCATTTAACCTAATTACGTTACGCTTAGTAATTACAATAGTAATTGTTTAATTATTTCCTGCTCATTAATATATGCCATTTTTGTCTGACCTTCGCGCAACAGTTGTATGTTTATATATGATCGCGCGTTCCTGGTCTTCTGACACTTTTATTTCCTCTGTGAATTTTAACTTGTGTATATTTAGTGATTTAAGCTAGATGCGTTAGTATAATAATTTATGGTGGCTACCTATTTAAGATTTGAAAAAAAAAAGCTTTGTCGATGCGCTGTGATGTCTGCCTGTTGCTAGGAAACAAGAAAGGTGTCAATTTCTTCGACAATTTTCGTAAGAAACCAGTAATGTGAGAGGCAAGACAGATAGTTCGTAAAAAACTAAAACGAATTAATTCAAAATGGATTGAATGATTATTCTTGATAAAATAAATTAATGTATTTAAAAATAATTGTTAATCTAACGAAGTCCAAAAGAAAAGCGTTTACTTTTTTAAATTCTTTTAAAGTTAGACTTTCATTCAACGAACAGAAAAAAATGACGTAATCTAAACAAACTAGCAGAAAGAAATTTAAGATTTAGAAAGATATTCACAGATTTTTCTTTGTTACATATTAAAAGATTTGTTTTTAAAAACTCTCTGCCAGAGCAAAGTACTTTTGATGTAATTTGAACGGACTGGAGTTATAAATTATTTTTCCATTCATGAAAAGCAGCGCTCACATCTCGGAAAGAAGAACGTTAGAATAAAACAATGTAAGAAAATTTTATTAACAATAGCTCCTAAGGCATGTAGAATTAGCAAAAAATGCTTTTCAGAATCTGCAAGATATTGAAAAGAAAGCCGAATACATCCAGAATCATAGTCTTTGGGAATTCTATGAGCTAGTCATTAACACTTAGCATGTGCTTCGACAGGGCTATATCTGACTTTGAATTCAGATCTGTCCTTCACTTAGACTGTTTATCAGCCAAGGCTGAAGTGTCCTGTTTGACCTACTATTTAAACCATAACTAGGGGAGAAGAGATGGATTCATACCTTTCCTAGGGGTATTTGCGTATAAGTGAATGTAACAGACTCGACTGGAATTCGAACTCGGCTCTCATTCATTCCAGAAACTGCACATCCGACTCCACCTGCAGATGTGTAAAATATTAAGGAATTGAAAAACATTAGAAACAAAGAAAAGGGAATATTTTGAAGTAATGTTCACCCCCCCCCCCGACCCACCATATGACAGTGAATACTAGACAATTTAATCTCAAATGAATAAGAAAATTGTATCGACCCAAGATATTGGGAATATCATAATCGGGGCATATGACCAATGAGGAAGTTTTAAAAATATAAATTAAATTAAAACTGTTGTTCACAATCATAAAGAGAGAGACAGAAAAACTTGGAGAACTTAATACTCGCAAGGCGGATCGAAAGCAAAAATGAGCAGTTTTGAGTAGACCTTTCACAGAGTTGCTGGTTTTTTATGGCTTATCAACCCTTTGTGAGTTATTAAGTGGAAACATATTTTGGATTATAAAAATAATTTTTTTTTTTTTGGCGAGTGAATATTGCTTTAACATTTTTTTTTAAGAACAGTGACTTTTTCCAGAAACAAGTTCTAATATTTAACCCATATCTTGGAGGAGGAAATAGATATTTGCGCGTATGTCAATGTGGCGAACCCAACTGGAAATCGAACTCGGCTCTCTGATTTCTCATTCTAATCCATTACATGATTCCGTCCATTACGCCAACCGCACCTTCCGTTTCACAGAGACAGTTCCATAACGAAAATTCGTAAAGGTGCAAGTAATCCTGAAAGCAACAAAGAAAAGGAAGCTGTGAAGAGCCATGATTATTCCTCCCTTGAAGGGACATGGCAAACAAAAAGAGATTATATGCAAATATTTCCACTAAACTTGAAAGTGAAATAATAGAAAAGATGAATGTTAATTGAAATTGAAATTTCAAAGTTTTAAAATGACCATAAAAATTTATTTCATAAAATCTACTTTCCACCGTCTCTTTCGAAGTAGTCACATTCAGTATGTATACTAGTTTATTAAACGGAATTACAGTGTGATATCCAAAATGTGGAGGAATGATCATGAATGAATTTCTTAATCTAATACCTAATGTCTATTGTGTCTTTCGAAATATTCATATTTGTCATTTACACTTCTTTATAGATAAATATCTAGAATAATACAAGTTACTAGGCAAACTCTTTCCGCCATCTTTGTAGTCACATGACATGCTGTTTGCACACTACTTCATTAAGAATACTGATTAAATAGGTTGCTTTAAAAGCTCGTAGTAACTTCCGCTTGGATGCTGGTTTTCTAAGCGTAGCTTAGATGTGGTACAAGTATGGAACACCCGGTGAGGAACAAACTCACTACTCATTCGTAATTGATCTAGCGAGATAAGCTTGCTAATTATTACACCACTCTGCCCCGGTAGTCTTTTTTTGAGATCTGGACGGCGGCTGTGTTTAGTCCGGCCGGATGTTCAGTTACTTTTTGTTGTTATTTTTTTTACTGTTAAGCATTAAATGATAAAACTTTTAAGCCTCCTAAGGACGATGTGCACTCATAAAATCTAGTTAAATATTATAGTGACAATATTCTTGAAGAAAACAAATGCTAAGCAAACTGCTTAAATAATTATGTATTGTTAGAAGTAGCTACTTTATTTTACTATTGTCCATCAAATACAAGGCCTAAGTGCCGCTCGAGGCACTTAAGCCTGAATGGGAATTTTGTCAGGCGCAAAGGAAGGGAGGGAGAAAGGGTATGTAGCGTAGATAACAGTTGCCTCTCGACTTCAAGAGGTTAAAATTATCGGAGACGGGGAAAACATCCTCTCGGGAGTCTTTTCTACAATGTAACATTTTTGGGAAAGAAACTGTCTAATGGGAACTTTCTCCTTACCAAAGGACTACTAAGGGAATGAAGATGAGTTTACGCCGTGGTATGTCGGGTCTTCGTTGTGAGGGTCTGAACTGGTGGAACTAAGGAAGGTAACTCGTCTAAACATTTGGCATAGAAATAGCGTTTTATCTAGGGGAAAAAGTTTGAAAGTTAGAAATTAATTCATCACCCTCAAGGCCGCGTAACCGCTTTTGAACTCCGTCAATGCTGGACAGTGAGGGCGAGACAGCACCAATCCAGATATGGCAACAATAATTTATTTTTGGTCTGATCTGGTTATTGTAACGATAGACCATGGGAGATATGTACTTTATGGAGCGTACAATAAATGGCCATTCTTCCAACCTCTTTTGCGATGACTCTCGTTAATGCTGATAATCTCGTCTGTGACGATAGCGCTCGGCGAATAAATAGAATTGTTGGGGGGCACTGGTTTGTCTCCCTCTCGACGACATCCCAAAATGTAGGATTCCATGAGATTCTAAACACAAGAATGTGTAGGCTATATGTCAGTTGAGGTGATAGGACGAGGAAAATTCTCAGACAGCCACTCCTGGGTTATGTAGGCCATTTTTGAGGGAAATGAGTTCTGGTGGGATACGTACAGCAGCACCTTGGTCCAGAGCTTCAACACTAAGTCTAGTGTTTCGATGGCGTTAACTCTGAGCCGTTCAAGAAGTGGTGTGATATATCTGTCTTTGCTTATGACTATCCAGCGCCATTACAGCTGGTTTTAACTCGATGTGTACCACCGTAAATGTCTCCGTAGAGTCTGCGCAGATCCACTTGTCGTTCCTTCCGTTCACTTAGTCACTTTGAAGAAGCTGACCATCCGGGAGTGACTGAGGATGGCGACTAATGTCAGGAGCCTGACGTGATCTTTCATTTCCTGTGTCACACTGGAAGCAGGTATATCACTTATTTCGATACGTGAAAAAGAAACGAGATTTTTAAATGCGGGGTTCCCATACGCGTATATAAGGGTAAAGTACAAAAATTGCCCAGTATGCGTGACAACTGTCACGCTGGTGTCAGCATTTCAGCAATGAGAGTGGTGCTGTCGCAAGGCTGAAATCCCCGTAACCAGGCAATTCTCAAAGCCTTTCTGTGGATTCTCCAAAGGGAGTTGAAAAACATATACTACACTCTGATCGCAATTCGAAGTCATGGGAGTTTGCTAGCGATTTACTAAGCGAAGCTTAGATGTAGCACAAGGCCGCAAGCATTGAGCGCCAAGTGAGTATCGAACTCATTTTTAAGTCGTAAGTGACCTATAGAGACAGGTTTCTTCACCATTACACCACGTCTAAGTGTTCCCATACTGCTGTATTTTGAAAAATATTTAATTTTTACTTAAGATAACTTATTCTCTGCCTCGACATCCATACTAGCGTTTGAAATTTGAAATTGCGTTTTTTCTACTTTATCGCGCATTCATTACATATCTTCAGGGAATATCAATTACGTGTCTGTGTTTGGTAGGTGTTGGGGCGTATGGGTGTGTAAACTTTCATGTTATATACTTTGCTCAATGCGACACGAGGTTCGCTAGAGTAAAAAGGGATCCCAACAAGGAGAATAAGACACGTAAATGAATGAAAAGTCTACGCTTCTTTTCTTATATACTGCTTTTTGGTAACGACATATAGCGATTGTTAGCAGGAGTTACAATAAATATTTTTTTACAGGGAGATCGTTAAATATAGCCTATTAATTATTGCTATGATCTACTCTTTTACTTCATAACTTTATAAATATCTCTGAACAGCTCGCCCTTGTCATAAGGAAGATACTGTCATCAGCAAGAACAAAATATATACAATTGTGCTATGTATTAATATATAATGAATAGCGAGTGTCTGGTGTAGAAACGGTTAGTAGAAGACAGAACTCTTAAAAATGGAAGAATAAGGCTTGTATTCAGACAGTTGAAATTGTCCTTGCTGTTACCTTTTTAAAAAATTATAAAAAAAAGAAACTTCCTTTTTTTTTTTTTCTAATACTCTTTTTACTTTGTTTTTTGATTTTTTTTTTTTAGTGTTTGTTTTTTTGCAACCGATTACCCCCTGCATTTTTATAACTTAATGCGTTAAATCCTAACGCCTAATACGAGATTTAAATCTAATCCCTGCCCACTGATATCCATTGAGTTGAAGAAAGATGACCCGCTAGACTTGATCATCACAACGAAAAATGCCTTTGTAAATTGCATTTGTCAAATTTGTCATCCGAAAAAAAACAAATGATGATTATTATTAAACTAAGTTAACGTAGTTACTTTTGGGGTGGGTGGCGTGAGGGTTATATTACAACTGTAAAACTTAGTTTTATTCTTTAGCGGAGGAGGAGATCGAGGTATCAGAAACAAAAAATAGGTCAAGTCTTTTTATTCTATACGTTTACATATTCACAAAAGATGTCTCATGATTATCACTAGAAATTTAGTAACAGCATGATCCTTGCAAATTCCAATTTTCGTTTATATTTTTAATGAATAGATGGGAAAGACTATCTTAAAAAGAAATCTTCTGAAAGTACAAAAAGATCGGTGATTTATATAAACTGTTATATAATATCAGTCATCCTCTCGGGCAGCGTAAGTTGGGTAATCTATTCACAAATTAAGAAGTGACTTGAGCTAACAGAAATGTCTTTCGACAGAAGGGCGCTAAGTATACCACGAACGAAATATGAGTAAAAAAAAAAGTGTTAAGGAAAATAAAAAAGGACACTTAAGTTTAGACTCATAAAGAGAGTTGAAATTTCTAGGGTATATTAACGAGAAAAGAAGGCGTTGAGAATCTGACATTCACATGGTATACTGAAGGCTAGAGTGAGACAGAGGAAATAACGATTCAAGCTAACTTATTAGCTTGTGCAAGTGGATGTCAGAACAGGGACTGGACGGCATGATAAAAAGAGAGATATTGCTAAGAGCTACGAAGAATAGGAAGTTATGGAGGTCTTTGATCGCGTAGGTCTTGAAGAAGCATGATATATAATAGATATTTTTCGGCACTCACAAACCTTCTGGCAATAAGGGAATCCATGATGAAATACTAAATTTTTCAAATTTGTTTATTTTTTTTTTGGGGGGGGGGTCTGAAAATTTAGATGTATTGAGTGTCAACATTTTTATCTTTATATTGTGAGTTAAAAAAGAAATGGGGATGGTCAGGCGACAAAAATTAATGTAAGCGTTAGGGAAAACACAGAATATCTATAATGCTCCATTCTTCCAATCCAGTTAGCGTATTGTTTAATTACAACGCTCTGAAGCATTCTCGAACGTTACAAAATATCCTCTGGACACGCACGTGTTTTGTATACATTTACCGATAAAAAAAGGCAAAGTAAAATTGCAAACCTGGTGCAAGCAGGTGTTACTACAGTATTTCACAATCAGATGGTTGTTTGTATTCGTTCAATTTGGATACTTTAGTTATTTTTTGTCTAGTAAGTTACTGGGTGTATCATCTGTTGGCATGTATCAGGAAGATAATGACAATAAAAGAAAAGAAAATTGAAAAAATAATAATGCAAAACAGGAATTTATTTCAACTTGTTATTGAGATTTACTCAGTTTTGTTTAGCGTATCACAAGGCCAAATGAAATGTAAATTGCAAAAGATTCTTCTTACCGCGAACATTCAGGATGTGAGTGATCATGGCTCGCCACAACTTCCTGTCCTATTTATCTCTTTGTAAGATTTGTTTTGAACCATATTTTCCAGTTCATGTTCTGCCATCCATTAACCCAATATCTTTGCTGTTTCCCTCTTACATTCTTGCATTCAATATGTCATGCGAGTGTCAAATTCTCAAAGCCCTCTTTCCTCATTATGTGCTCTCTCTCTCTCTCTCTCTCTCTCTCTCTCTCTCTCTCTCTCTCTCTCTCTCTCTCAATACAAGGTTCCTTTTTGTTTCCATTTTCCTTAAAACTCGTTCCTTGTATGTTAAGTTCATGGTATTCTCAGCATCTTTCTGTAGAACCACCTTTCTGTTGTCTCCGCTTTCGTCTTTGGTTGTGAGATTTTCAGTACTCTTTTCATTGTTTTAACAAATTTTCCTACCTCACGGTAATCTTCAAATAAAGACCAATCAGCATTTGAAACCAAGCTTTTACCTGGACTCCAATTTTGTTCAACCATTTTTAATCGTCTTCTTGGTACATACGGATTTGGTTCAACAAGTTTTTAGGCTTATATGTAGTTATTAATTAAATTTTGATATTATATTTTCACTGTATACCGATCTAACTATAACGTTAATAGAAAAGCTTTAACTGCACTGACATGGGTGTTTAAAAATAAGTATTCGTTATGGAAAACACACTCATTTCATCACATAACTGAAGACATAATAAAACATAAGTTGGGTAGACTGAAAAGTTATTGATCCAATACACTTAAAAAATTGAACGGTCAGTAGTTACATATATATATATATATATATATATATATATATATATATATATATATATATATATATATATATATATATATATGCTTTAACCGACTTGACTGAGCGGCTTAGGGATAGTAGTCGTACCTCGTGGGGGTACAGTCTATGGTTAAAGAGAAACTCGGATGAGTTCCACCACGGAATATGTGATTGAGCGGCGCTATATCGAGTCTGATTCGCTACCCCATCGTTACCGAGGCCCATTGGAACAGTTGGTATGACCTTTGCCTGATAACGTAACTGTCCGGGTTTCAATTCTCGGTAGTGGATGCGCACTGTGGATGAGTCCCAAATATTGGACGAAACGGTCGTCCAGTGCTTTCTGCTTTCTGTTGAGGTTTCTTCTAGACTCGATGAATTACTTAATTATAATATATATATATATATATATATATATATATATATATATATACACACACACACTTAGGTCAATGCCATGCGGTAACTGTCAGTTTTATGTATGGACGCAATTTCCAGGTCATGTGTGTTATATTTGGCTTTACTATTTATATATACTGATCATTCTGGGTAATAACGTTCATTATATTGTCCTAACGGTTATTTGAAAGGTAGTAAGGATTTCAATAGTGGTTTTAATGTTTCAAATTATTCTAGAGGCTTTTGTGTTGGAATAATTGTGGATCCGATTGCGCTTATTCGTAATTATTTTATAATGTGGGTTTTAACTTTTTACTCATTATTTATTATTGATTACGAAATTGTTTGTTGCTGATTATTATTATTATTATTATTATTATTACATTTACTTGTGCTTATGTGTGCATTCGTAATTTGTTTATTATCTATTTCACGTGATTATTTATTCCGATTTTTTGTCTGTTTTATTTATTTTTATACATTTTTTCTCGGAGTAGGGTTGCTTATCTTATTTGTTTAGTTTAAGATATTGACTTTGTATAAAGTATGTTGCATTATCTCCATTACACATATTGTATATATTTGTATTTATCATACCTGTATTTTTCAGGTTATTCGTTTTTTAGTTTTCGATTATTAAGTAGCGTAGTAAAAATTGTCAAGTGTTTGAAAAACACATTAATAATTTTATCTTTATGAAACGGTGTAGATATTTATACGGCTTTTGATAGTACAGAGTTGAATGCAGTAGAAAACATGATAAGGCTGGATTTACTTAAATCATTCCAGACAGGCGGAAAGGTTAAAGAAACTACGTAATAAATTAAACCGAGAAGAGTCAAGGGGTTGAACTCTTTATAATCTGTATACATTACAAATGTCAGATAAAAAGACTTAATTGCGTTTTCCTTTTCAAAGCCATTACGAATTGAATAAACGCAATTTATGCTCAATGAAAAGCATTGATACACATTTACGAAAATATGAACTAGTGAACAATTTTTAGTCTTTTAATTCGAACCCAAAATACAATTATAAAATTCAGTTTACAATATGCCCCGAAAAGATTAAATACATTTTATGTATCATAACATTTGTCTTCCTCTTTTACGAGCCCTGTCCATTCAGGGCGTAAGCGATCATGGCTCTCCACATCTTTCAATTCGTTTTAGCTCTTAGCAATTTTTGTTTTTTACTATCTTTCCCATTCCCTGTTCTGTTATCCATTTACACAAGCTTTTATACAAGTTAATTGTTGTTTCCGTATTTCGTTCTTGCCTTCAATGTGACGTGTGTCAGATTTTCCAGACCTTCTTTTCTTATTATATGTCCCAGAAATTTCCACTATTTCTGATATTATGTGTAATTGTCCTTTTTGTTTCCTTCTTTCCTTTAAAATTACTCGTTGCTTACACATTCCGCTCATTGTATTATCAGCATCCTTCTGTAGAACCACATCTTTGTTGCCTAAAGTTTTATCTCCTTTTGTGCGATAATTGTCCAGCGTTTGCTTCAATATACGAGGGTTAAAATTTAGTTTACAATATTCTCTAAAAATATTAAATACCTTAACCTAAATAGATAAATAGTGTCCGTCCGTGTGTCTGAAACTCCTCAAACTAGGGACACACTTGCTCTATGTAGACATATTATACCTTTTAGAAATCTGCCCTTCATCTGGTGCTTGAACATCCAACATTGGGATTTGTGCCCGGATGAGGATGGAACAGTTAAAAACTTAAATTTTAAAATAATTGAAAATAATTATTTATTTTAAAAGTTTTAATTTATATTGATTTTAAAGTAACACAAAAAATTTAATTTAATTTTTTTTTTAAATTTAGTTTAAAATGTTGCCAAAATTTGTGAATTGAGGAAATCAATTTTATTTCCTCAAAATGCCAAAGAATCAGAGTTAAAGTGAGAGATTTGGTGAGGTTTTGAAGTTCCGCAGAGTTTGTGATTTGAAGAATTACACCACCTAGTATTCTCAAGTGGTCACCCATCGAGGTACTAACCAGAACAAACGGTAATCAGACAAAAACCGGTGTCTCAACATCATACGGCCGAAAGTTAATCAAGAATATTTACTTGTTGTAGATCTCCTAAAAATAACATTTTACCATAATCATCTTTAACATATGAAATAAATTGTGCCTCTCAATAAATTGATGTTGGTTGGTTAAAGAAACAACAGAAAGCTGTGAGAGAATATTGGGCAGTAAAGCCTTTTAGTACTTCGTTCAATCGTTAAGACCGTAATCAGAAGAGAATTTCTTCACAGTTCTCGGACCAACAAACACACTTTCCTAAAATACCTTCTGAAACAATGAAGTTTGATCTGTAATTTAATTTTTAAGGGATTCTTAGTCGAGCCGTGAAATTTTTAGCTGTCTGTATTTTGACACAGAATAAAGATATTTGTGTTGACGATAATTCAATTTGTCATAAAACCATAACAC
>OZ038475.1:40877214-40937214 GCA_964036315.1 Acanthosepion esculentum | reverse complement strand
TATTATATTCATAATCTGCACTTTTCACCTCAACCTCCACCGTTCATACAACCTCATTCAGTAATCCACTACATTAAGTGTGGTTTTGTATTGGGTGAACAATTAGTAAAGAAAAACTATAGTGTACACAGTGAGGATCGAAATAACTATACTATCGAATAGACTGGGAAAGTACTAATGCTTCACCCAGAACGAAGCTGAATATATCAAATATACAGAATTATTTATTTACTTAAAAGAAAAAAATACTCCATACCTTTGTACGGAAAGAGGATAACACAAGTCCCATTCTAGCCGATAAGTATTTTCAGTCGCAGTTTTCTCATCAGAAATATTGGGAAAAGAAAGAATAGATTTTTTTTTGCCAGCAAACATTGGCGCCTGCTGACGAGCTATAGCATACAAGTCAGACTTGCAAGTCATTACAAGTGTTTAATTATTTTTCAGTGTTCCACTTTCGTGACCTAGTACTTTATAAATATTTTTTTTATAAAAAACGATTTTTTTTTATTTGATTGAACATTGTCAATTTAGATGTGATAAATTATCTAAATAGTTAAACAATATAAATATAGCTATTTAATATAGATACTTCCACGGCTTTTTTTTAAATTACAAAAAAAAATGTATTGCAGTCATTTAAATATTTTGAAGTTTCGTTTTGGGGTTTAGTTGCAATAAATTTGCGCAGTGATAGCTTTTTGCGTGCTTAAAAAAAAGATTTACAGAAGCTTTTGTTATGTCATCTAAAATTACTTAAATTACACCATGACTGAAATTTTGCTTAGATTTAGGAGCGTCTTATGGAATAGTTGAAGTATGCACGATCAAAAAGTAAAAACAGTGTCTTTTTGTGAGTGCGTGTGTGCACGCGCGTAGAAGTTCGTAACCAAAGGACATTTTCTTCTTTCATATGCTGTGTCCTTTCAGGACGTGGACGATCATGACGCTCCGTAACTTCCTATCTTTTGTAGCTTTAAGCAATGTTTGTACCATTAAAATCCATCCTATTCCCAGTTTTGCCATCCATCCAGTTGCAGACAATAGTTAGATAGGTCACACTCCCTATTTTTACTCTAAACTCTTTTTCTTTCAATATGTTCTGTGAAATCCTCCCAGTACTATTTCCTCATTATATATCCCAGAAATTTCAACTGTCTTTTTATGACGCTAAGTACAAACGTCCATTCTTGTCCCGGTTTTCGTTAAAACTTCCTCGTCGATCACATGTTCCGTCCGTGGTATTTTCCGCGTAATACATAATGATTACATCATTTCTGTAGGCAGTTTTTAAAAATCTGTTCAAGAATTCTGTTCATTTAATTTTACTAACTCTTACACTGCTCGCCTATGAAAACAGTTTTAAGTTCAACTGAACTGAATCAGTAGCTTCATCTACCACAAAGAAAATTGGTTCTCTGTGTCGTGCCAGAAAGTTTTTTCGTTTGAGTCCATAAATCAACCATCCGTCGTTGCATGGAATATTGCTGTCCTATATGGTTTGGTACGCCTCGAGATCCTCGACAAAATCCAGAGACGAATATGCAAGTTGATAGGTCCTGATCTGTCATCTAGTCTACAATCGCTATCCCACAGACATGCCGTGGCCTTCCTCTGTCTCTTCTACAACTATTTTCATGGCAACTTTTCCGACGAGCTACTTTCGCTAGTTCCCGGACTGCATGAATTTAAGCGAGCTACCAGGTTGGCATCTCGGTCCCACCCTTTCACTGTCAAAACGGTTAAATGTAACCGTCTCTTCTATTCAAACAGCTTCTTCTCCCGCACTCCCCGTCTATATAACTGCCTTCCTCTTTGCTTCCCCGATGACTATAATCTTCAAATATTCAACTGTGATGTCAATCGACATCTGATACCCTGAGCTTGTTCTCCGGTTGCCGCTGTATCCTTTCCCCAAACAAGCCTCTTTACTCTTGTTCTCAATCCTCTGTAAACCCCTTGCGGGCTAGTTCTACTCCTGCCTTGCTTGAGGTGAATTGCTTTTAAAAAAAAAATAGCTGAAGGGACCAAAGTGAATATTAATAAAATTTTGAAATAAAAAAGTTTGTTTTGTTTTTCAAACTCATAAAAAGAAATATTTTAATATTTCTATCAAAAATTAAATTTCAACTGATTTAATTTCTATGGGGACATAGCTATACCAAATACGAATATATTTTTATTGGTTACTTTTTGAGAGCTTATCAACCTTTTACAGGTTATTTAAACCCAGAAAATATTTTTAGATTGTAAGAAAAAAATTGACGTAATAATCGTTTAGTGATACAATTCTTACTTATTAACTAACAACTGAGGGAAGAAGAGGTTTATGCCTTTCCTAAGGCTATTTGTGCGTAAGTGAATATAACGGACACAACGGGAATCGGAACGGAATTAAAAATGTCGAGTCATTATTCATTACACCATCCACACATCCCAACTTACAGCATCTAGTATTCCGAGGCGGTTACATATCTAGGTACTGACCAGGCTTGACATTGCTTAACTTCGGTGACCGTATCAGGTGTTTCAATGAGATGCGGCCGTAAGCCCAAAAAATGCTGTGATTTCATAGTATTAAACGGTGAGATTTTTCTTGGCGTAAAACACTTTTTTTTCCACGAGAGTTTCTAATAAAACACCCTCTTAAAAATAAATGCACTCATAAATACATTCTGATAATTTCATTCTAAATTATTGTGCCACACAGTTTTATATATTTAAAACGCAGATATCTATAGTTTGTGCCGCGTCTATCAGAGCGTGGTATTTGTTCTCTTCATTTTACATTGGAGAAGGCGCTTGGTTCCAACGCCGCAGAGATTCCAGCACCTTCCTCGTCGAACTCTGATAGATACGATCGGTGTAATATTGGCACCAACGCGACAGTTGTCACGGTGAGAGGGCAGTTTTTGTCATTGATCTATACGCATACCAGTGGGAACCTCGAGGTGGTGTAATGTTTAGCAAGCTTGTCTTGCTAGAACATTTACGACTGAATAGTGGGTTCTATCCTCACTGACTGCTCCATACTTTCGACCTTGTGCCACATCTAAGCCACGCTTGGAAAATTACTAGATACGCATACGGGTTTCCCGCCTAAGCAAGATCTTGTGTCTCTGTTTATATTTCTGAGATGAGGTATTATGTACATTATTTCCATTATTCGGACTATTGTCCTCATGTTTGTCGCAATATTTATTACAACGTTTCGGCCGTTGTACGCTCCGGCCTTCTTCAGGTGGTTGGAATGTCGAACAAGGACACATGGCACAGTGGATAAATGCGTTAGTTAAATCCAGTGACAGGACCCAAAGAGTGTGAGTTAAATACCCGGTTAAGGCAGTGGATAACTTTCAGAGGGAAATTAACAGAAGATAATTGATAACTGACGTCCATTAAACATGGCACGTGGAACGAGAACAGTCTACCCCAGTGAGCGAAATAAAAGGTTCAGTTTGGCATTCCAACCACCTGAAGAAGGCCAGAGCGTACAACGGCCGAAACGTTGTAATAAATATGGCGACAAAGATGAGGACAATAGTCCGAATGATGTAAATAATGTACCTTGTGTCTCATCTTGCTTTAGTTGTGAGATCAGGTAAATAAAATCGATAGTTTTATAGAGTAGCAACAAATTCTATATGAGATGTTTCTTCAATCTTGGAATAGAGTGATTATAACGAAGATAAAATTATGGAGATATTTGTAGTGTTTATATGTTTTCCGTCGAATGTATGAAGACATTTTCTCTGCTTCTAAAAAGATTAAATTATATACATATATATATATATATATATATATATATATATGATTGTATGTATATATGATATGTATATATGATATATATATATATATCTCATATATACATACAATCATATATATATATCATATATATCATATATACATACAATCATATATATATATATATATATATATATACAATCATATATATATATATATATATATATATATATATATATATATATATATATATATAATTGTGTATTTGGTCAGCAATCCCTCATTTATACATGTTTCATTAAGGACGACTGGCAAGGTATGATTTTATTTAATTTTTTTCATTCTTATATGTGTTATCTTTTCTGGGCATAAATTGTCTAAAACTGTCAGAATGTTCGATATATCTGTGCTCTTTCGGCTATTGTCGTAGCCATTAGCAAGATTTTTTTTTTAACTGAATATGTAGGTTTTTATATATGTATATCTATAGTCATGGGAATACTTGTTAATTCTGCAAACGGTTAGCACGTTGTGACCGTGTTTATAGTTGATATTATTCAGAATTTTTTTATTTTCTTTTTATTATTAATGCTTCCATTATTTTTAACCGTTTTTTAAATGTGTGTAAGGCTACTATGGTCTTAGTTTCTACATTTATATTGCGGACAGAGTTTAGTAGGTTTCCGCGTGTGTGTTTAACTGAATCCTAATTGAACTATGACGTGAGAGATGTAACGTGAGTCTACTTGATAAGCATGTAGTAGTATGTCCAATATAATTATTAATTAAATAATTTTGATCAGGAATGCAGCTCCTTAAGGAGTATGTAAATTCATAAATACTATTGTTCCTCTGTAATTCTGGTCTTGCAGGTGAATCGTTATTGTTGACGATGAGGTTAGCCGTTTTAAATTATTATTATATATATATATATATATATATATATATATATATATATATATATATATATATATATATATAAAAGTGGACATGGAAGTCAGCACTTAGAGGCGACAGTCTGTTTCATGCTAGTGCAATCGTCAGGCGATTGCACTAGCATGAAACAGACTGTCGCCTCTAAGTGCTGACTTCCATGTCCACTTTTATATTTACACACGCTCTATCTCTGATATTGAGCACTTTACCCCATAAATATAGCACACTTTAAGACTATATTTCTGCATATATATATATATATATATATATATATATCCTAATGCTATGTGGATTTTATCTGATTATAGTTTGCATGAACAATCACAAATTCTATACAAATTTCATGTGCACCTACCAAAAGAACGTGTGTAATTTCAATTCAAGTAAGGCTGAACAAGCACATGACATGGAAGCAATGCACATTTAACTGCATGGTTCCCAATTCACAATAATGATCCTAGTACTCGCCAAATGCTGTATGTTGACATTCCTATTCATCATTTTTTCTGTTAAAATGAATACAAGTCGACAGTTTGGCAAAAAGGATCGTCGGTTGAATGTACACATTGTTTGGGATTAGAAATTTAATTGGCGACTTCTGCTTCTTTACGTTCCTGTTGCAATAAATGTATATATTTATACATTGTTAATGGAATTCTTTCAAATACTTTTAAAAATGCCTGGACATTGTCTCATCGATTACGCAGTGATAACGAAAAGGCATCTGTATTTCAAATGCAGCCGGAGTTACTTACAATCGTGCTGATTGTTAGCAAAATAGTGCACTTGGATTTAGGGGAAATTATGCAAAGATCAAAAATTACCAAAGAGAAAAACCACAAAAATGAAGTCTTGCATGTAATTCATTATATTCCAGTTGAAGCCAGAAGCCGTCGTTCAAGACTTTCCAATAACGACTTGGAAGTGCAAAACATATCTGATGTTCAAGTAACAGTAATGTTTTATATTGACCTTGTCACCTACGTCCAAAAATTAAAAAGCACATAGAAGAAGAATCAAGGCTGAAAAATAGTGATTATAATAATAATATTGCACGAGTCAATGCTGAGAATACCATACAAAGTTGTTTTTGTTGATGGCTCAGGTAAAATGTTTAATTACAATTTCCTTTTCCGTAATAGCAATGCCTCATACATTTTCTTGTGCATCTTGTATTTTGAACTGATCGAGGTTCCAAATCAAACTTTATCTCTTTTCATCTACTTCTCAATGATTGATTCGTAATTCTCATACACCAGCATAAAAACCCAAATTCCGATAGTCCTGGGTATGACGATAAACTACATCCGGCAGCAAGGCCTCTGATCGGGAGGTTTCGAGGTGCGTGAAATAACATCTTAATTACTGTTGTTCCGTGGTCCACTCTGGCCCAGGATGTTAGCAATTGTCAGGGTCCCGACTCCGGGCAAATAATGAACCTCCTCAAACAAAAACAAAAAACTATGAAAATATAAAAATACATTTTTATGGTAAAATGAGCAACAATACATTTTATAGTAGAAATACCAACAATATATTTTATAGCAAAATGACCAACAAAACATTTTATATGTAATTGAAGGCAGACAATTGCGTTCAAAGTATATTTAGTTGAAACCATAAAATTGTTCAAATATATTTAGATTTCGGCATTAAATAACCCATATAGCTTGATATGCCGCTAAACAAAATCAACCAAACCAAATTCCTTTAAATGATATCATCGTTTTTCGTAAATGTAGTGAGATGATGATGCCAGAATTGTCCCCAATCTAATTATATTAAGATATATCTTCATGAAATATAAAAACATATATTAGCTTTTGTCTACACTAGCAGACAAAAATAATTGAAAAAACCTTCGTAGAAAATTGACAATTATTGAACGCTTTGAAAAAAAAATATGAAAACCGTGTTATATACATATCAGCACACAGCAACCCAATTTTTTCTTTGATTATAATAATTGCATTATGCATGACGAAATATATTCGACTCGAATCATTTGCTTAAATATTTTAAATCTATCTAATATTCCGCAAGCTTATCGTTACTTTATCGCTACTCCCATGGAAAATATCAAAAGAAAAACTACATTCCTTAGTTCCATTAGTTCAGCTTTTCACAGCTAGGATAAGCCAACCCATGTATTCCATTTGTAAGGAGGAAGTTCCATACAGCTTCTTCCAGATCTACCAGTCTAGAATAAATCGATCTCTATCCTACATATTCTCATAATCTGCACTACTTACTTCCTTTTCATACGCTCTAGGATTGGTTTGGTTTAGTTTGTTTTGTTTTACGGCATATCAACCTCAATGGGTTATTTAATGCCGACAAAATTTTTATTGCTGGTAATATTTTGTTTTGTCAAAAATCTATTTCTGGTAATATTTTTTCCTCAAAAATGTATAGCTGGTAATATTATTTTAAAACACGTATTGTTGATAATATTTTTTTTCAAAAATGTATTGTTGGTAATATTTTTTTTTCAAAAATATATTGCTGGTAATAATTTTTTTCCTTCAAAAATTTATCTCTAGTAATAATGTTTTACAAAGTATTTCTAGTATTAAAACCTATTTTTACACACTCATAATGCTTTTTTACCTCAGTTTGGGGGTTTATTTGCCCATAGCTGAGACCCTAACAGGTGCTACCACCCCAGGTCGGGGTGGAACTGGGAACACCAGCAATTAAGAGGTGGTTCCACGCTCCTCAAACCCTCCTGATCAGAGGCCTTGCTGTTGGCCGTAATTTATCGTCTTACCCAGGACGGACGCTCTAGGAACAACCTCATTCAGAAACCTGCTACCCTGGGTGGCACCTGGGTCTTTCATTGGGTGAAAAACAGTATAAAAACATTGCACGAGAAAAAGTTTTATATCTAAGTGCTGACATATTTAAAGAAGGAAGTAAAGAAAATTTCTCCTGGAGTTTGAACTACCTGACCCGCATATGGAAAGCCATCTGATGAATTAAATATAAATCGTAATGCAATAGTTATGCTCGTAAGAAATCTATCCCTTCATCAAGGATTATGCCATGGAACAAGAATGAAGAATCCTCGCCCAGTTGATATCTGCATAGAAGCAGATTTGATTAATAATGTGCACGTTTTAATTCTATATATCAAACTTTGCCCAAGTGATGCCATTTTCTCTTTTACCATAAAGGTTTCATTTTCAATAACAATAAACGTCTGTCTATATTTCTGAGATGAGGTATTATGTACATTATTTACCTTATTCGGACTATTGTCCTCATCTTTGTCGCCATCTTTATCACAACGTTTCGGCCGTTGTACGCTCCGGCCTTCTTTAGGTGGTTAGAATGTCGAACTGACATTCTAATTCGAAGGCCGAATAATGTAAATAACAATAAACGTGTTTAATATAATGAAATAGTCCATTAATAGTAACAAATAGAATAAAATATCCATTTATCTACTAGCCCTACTCAGTTTCACTGTGATGTATCCACTCGACAATTTTACTATAAAGATAATATTATATTAACAGACAAAATTTATTAAGACCTACAATGGACATAAAATTGTGGAAAGACATGATCGCCAGTCCTGAAGAGACACGGTACATAGAATAATATATATATATATATATATATATATATATATATATATATATATATATATATGTGTGTGTGTGTGTGTGTGTGTGTGTGTGTGTGTGTGTGTGTGTGTTTGTGCAAAGTCATAAAATTTTTGACTGATGGCTTACCGAAAACACAAAAACCCAACATTCCAATGAGGCCTATTAACTCTGGCATTGATAAATTATCAAACGCGCTACAAATATCATCGCCTCTTTTGAGAACAATTCACACCCGTTAAAATTCAAGCGATTTCAACAAATTGAGAAACACTGATATAAAAGATAATGTCATGAGTAACTTATATATTAAATCCTCTTAGACTAACACACAAGCTGGCAAACGTTTAAATTTTCTGTAGAACATCCTAAACCTCTCTCTCTCTCTCTCTCTCTCTATATATATATATATATATATATATATATATATAGTGTATTGGGGCAGCAGATCCTTATTCAAATATATATATTGTTAAATATAACAGACAACGAATGTCTATTATGTTTGATCATGAGCCGTTCTAAACTTCATATAGTTGTTTTAATTACGGGAGAAAATTAAGACAAAAACTTATATTTGGATATTTTTTATTATACTTTTCCTCGATCTAAGCTTTCGGTTTACATGAGTCATAATCACAGTTGTTATATGGACATTTCTACACGGATATTCACCATCATATATGATATCCTGTTATGCTTACATAACAGTTTGCTATGCGACGATAACGGTCGCGGAATAGCATTCATTGTCTGTTATATATATATGTGCGTGTGTGTGTATGTATCCAACCTATCATTTCAAAAATACCTACACCAGAGTCTTACTTTCAAAAACCCATAAACAAATTAATAACTCTATATCACCGACGTAAATATTGCATTAACTCCACTAAGGAATTTATACAAATTCTTCATTCTGTGAAACCAAACAACCAAATAACGTACAAAATGTATTTACTAATGCCCCCCGTCCAAGAAACGATGTGTATACAATCTGAAGATGACTGATGTGAGCTGAAAGGTTAGATCAAGGACCAACTTAATAAAAAATATCCAAATGTTGGACAATTTTTATCTTTATTTTCACACGAAATTAAAGCAAAATATGAACATTAGAACAGCCCATGATCAGACATAATAGACATTCATTGTCTGTTATATTTACCAATGTATGTTTAAATAATGATCTGCTGCCACAATACACTATATATATATATATATATATATATATATATATATATATATTCTTTTCTGGAAGCAAATTATATAGAAATTGTCTAAATGTTATGTATGTCCGAGCGCTTTTCGGCTACACTTTTAGCCATTATCAAGTTTTATTTTATTTTATTTATCATGCGTTCTTATATGTTTTTCTTTTCTGAGCGTAAATTATATAGAAATCGTCCAAATGTTTAATTTTAAATTGCATTTTTAGGTTAAATGTTTAATTTACACCCAGAAAAGAAAAAGTATAAGAACACATAAAAAAATTAAATAAAATACTTAATAATGATTTAAAGTATAGCCGAAAGTGCTCGGACATACCAAACATTTGGACAATATATATATATATATATATATATATATACATATATATATATATATATATATATATATATATATCAGAGAGATGTTTTTTGTTTGTTTTGGTTTTTTTTGTAAATGGCATAAAAGTTTACCGCAATTCTTTAACTTCCTGTGCCTAATGCATTTAGTTCATTCATGAACTAACTGGATATAAATATCACTGAAACGTTTGAAAATTTTTCCTCTTGAATTTATAAATTAAACCCACTTGTGACATTTGAATACATAATGAATTTACATGAAACGGGCAACGTTATTTTAAGCCTGATTCTATTGTTGTGTCTGTCGAGGAATTTGCATCTTTTTAATGTCATTGTTTTTATACAATAGGAGATTAGAAATTAGACAAGTGTACTTTAAAATTACTTAATAGCCAATTTAAGCTCTCATTCAAACAATAATTGTCTGTTGTTTAGCTTCTGACCATTCATACAAAGACAGATCAACTTAGTTGCACTTCAGGCGATCCCTGATGTCTGCCGTCTTTGTCATTAAGACATGGGCGTCCGCTGTTACTTTTCCAAGGGGTGAGGAAAAAAGAGAATATTCGGAATAAATCTTACTGGGAATGCCGTTACACTAGTGATAACAAATAGCAAGCGAATAGAAGTAGTCTTTTTATATAGGAACCTAAACTTAGTGTTTTATAAAACAATTATACCATTGTCATTATTAAGTAATATCTGACATTCCCCCCCTCCAAAAAAATTGTTAAACTTATCCGACAAGTGCAGTCTGTAATTTTTCGTTCTATTTTTCGAATAAGATGTAAATCGTGATTAAAACCGTGGATAAACTGCCAAAGCTTCATTCTTTGTTATGTTTGTGTTCAGTTATTTTTTATTGTCTCAGTGTGACACTATTTAACTATGGTAATTGATTAACTAATTAGCCATAAAAATTAAACAAGAAAATACTGAGAACGGGAAAGAAGATATCCCGAACGATATACCATTCGATATAAAAAAAAGATTTTATTTTTACTTTAAAAAAAAAATGACTACTTTGCTCAAGAAACCAAGTATTTGCGTCAACGATAAATTCACAGAAATGCAATGTGGCGAGATTTGACAATTGATCAGTGATGATTGTAAAAGTACTGGTTAAGAAAATACAACAACCAGAAGCGTCGAAGATATCATTCGAGATCGCAAAGATTTTAAGAGTCGACCAAGCGACAAAGCCATGAGTTAATTGTAAGGATTTTGGCATAAGATATTCCGAAAGATATGTAGTTCAGTACAAGAAAGATTTGGCGACGGTTCGAGGTAATGCTTTCTCCATCATAGCGGCTGGCAGAGGATAGAAAAAAAAATTGTTTATAGTTACGTTGTCCTGAATTGTCATCATTGGCCGATTGAACTTGCTTTGTTTCAATTATTGTTTCCCTTAGATTGAACTTACCATTTCTTTTTTATACTATAATGTATTTCAGTGTTATCCAATAAATATGTATTAAATCTCAAAAAAAAATTGCTTATTCAATTGTTGGTCAATACTGAAGACCTCGAATATGCCTATAAAAAATTACGTAGCCAAAAAAGTTCAAAATAAATAAAGCATGATCAGAAGAGTTCGTTTTAAATCGCAAAAAGATTTTATTTTTACTTTTCTCAATAAACCGAGGATTTGCGTAAACGGTAAATTTACAAAAAGGCCACGTGGCGAACTTTGACAATTGATTAATGATGATTGTAAAAGTACTGGTTAAGAAAACACAAAACAACCAGAAAGCGTCGAAGATATTCGAAATCGCAAAGATTTTAGGGGTTGGCCAAACGACAGGTCCATGTGTTATTTGTAAGACGAAAAGGGGAATTTCGTAAACAAAGTTGATAATTCTGAACCAAGAAATCCTGAATAAGCTGGGATGTCAAAGAGTTAATTAATGGGGCAAGCTTAGCTACACCCGCACTACCGAGATGCTATTGGCCAGGGTGGTAACAATAGTGATAGGCGGAGATTGGTAAGAAAGACGGGGAAATTATTAACGCCCACCGAAAGGATTTGGTATGAAGTACCAATATGAGGAGGGGGAGTTTAGGAGGATAGCTATCCTGCAACCTCTCCTCACGGACGAAGGGATCCCCCCAAAAATGGAAAGTAATTAATTTTTCAACATGGGAAGTAATCAATTTTCCTAGCCAGACAACAGGGGGGTCCCTTATCAGAAATCGGGAATTACCAAAACCCCCATGATGCGTCTACACCCGCACCGGTTTTTGGTCGATGTATATATAAGCAAGCGCCCTCGGGCAGTTCGCCAGTTGAGTTGAGTTCGAGTCAGAGTTGCAGAAGTTCGCGCATAGCACCGAGCTGACAGTGAGATTCCACGATTCCGGTCTCCGACATCGCCTTTCTACAAAACAGGAAGTTATACTGACGAATGATGCTAAGCCAGCACCTAAAAACTAAACCAGTTGACTTAGAAGACCAGAACTTGCCTAGAAGTATAGTAGTATCACTCTCAGAAGAAACGAGTTGGGAAAAACACATACTCCTGTATAGAACAGACTGATAAAAGTTGATTTGCTTTCTTTCAACATACCCGAACCTTTTTCTGGTTTTTATTTATTTCTTTTTATGCTTGTGCGACATCGCCTCCAGTTTAGACTCATCTTGCAGTACGGCCCGATGCCTGACTGATCTCGTATACCTAAGATCAAATCACAATGTGTGTAGTTTAGACTTGAAATCGAGGTAGTTACTTCGGTAAGCAGTCATTAGAAGTAAGCTGAGAACGATGGAGATAGTGTCGAGCCGGTTGCATCTGGTGTGAAGCCGTTAGAATCGACCGACCATACCATTTGGTACTCTGACCAAAAGATCTCGCCGGGTAGTGACGACCGCCGATCGACCGGGTCAGGTGTTGGTGGCAGCGACTAGGAGTCAACCCCAAAACGCTAGTAGGAAAAGTATCACAGATTCACGCCGCGACTAGGAGTTGACCCCGGGCCGACAATACTGTGTCACATCAGTCATTATCAAGAACTTGGTGATGGTATCTTAAAATATTAATAAGATATTTAATATGCGTACATAATAATAATAATAATAATGCATATAAATATGTAATACTTACTTTGTCGGGGAAGTCGAGCTCCGTTGAGCAGTTTTACAAACAATGTGGCTTTTGATTTATTTCAATCCTAGCGTTTTAAAAATGACAGGATGTAGCCAACAAGATTATGTCTACCACACGGACAACACTCAGTTTTTGATAATGATGACATTACTTGAACCAAAACAAAACAAATCATGAAATTAAGACAGTTTATTCACAATTTTGACCAAGATATCCAACATCTTATTGGAATGATAGAATTCAAAATGAAACGTAGACATATCGGTTGAATTTAACAAAACTTTAAACCGTTGCTGCCTTTAGTATACCTTGTCTGCGTATGTGAGATTTTATAGTATTGTTCAACCAATACAAATCCCAAGAGCCACTCAAGGTAGAGAGTTACTGAATGAAGCTGTTATAAGAGCATAAATGGAGGAAGTAAGAAGTGCATATTACGAGGATATGTAAGATAGATAACGGTTGAGCCTAGACTTGAAAAAGTTAAGATTGTAGTGATAGGGGAAGCATCATCTCGGGAGTTTGTTCCAAAACGTAACAGCTCCTTGGAAGAATATGTCCGAGTGGAACTTCTCCCTTACGAATGGAATACGAAGGAATTAAGTATGGATGGTCCCTGTGTAACAGACCTGGCGGGTCCTAGCTGTGAAGGTCAGAACTGGTAGAACTAAGTAATGTAGCTAGTCTGAATATTTGCCATGAAAATAGCGATGGAGTAGCCAGAATGTAAAAATTTATTTAATAAAATACATTGCAAGGCAAGATAATAAAGAAAATATTAATAAAAGGGAAAGAGAGAAAATTACTAGATAAAAAATAAATAAATAAAAATGTTAGTTAAAACGGTAATATTTTGAAATTAAACTTTCCATTATTTTCTAACGAAAACATTTGTGTTTCGCGACCGCAGTTAATAGGTGGTTTGTTTATAGCAACAATGGTTGTTAACTTACTAGTGTTTTCATTGGTCATATTCAAACAAGTTGTTTTTTGTTTTGTTTTTTGTTTGATTCTTTTTTTCCTGCGTCTGGATGTTTGTTTTTTTTTTAAGAAAAAGAACTAAAAACATAAATTTAGATCGGTCTCGAGTGTCGTTCCTCTCAGTTGGGCAAATTTTCGACACTCTGTTGTAAATATATACTTACAACGCTAAATTTTTAATTCATATCAAATCAATTTTTAATTTCTCTTTAAACAGAGAAAGATTTACAATTTTTTTCTAAGTATATTCTTCCAGAAGAAGGGTACAATTTTCTCTTAGAACAGAGAAATAAATTTCTTTCTTAACATGAAATGAAAAAATATTTAAGCCAGGAGGCTTTAAATTTTATTTTTCCAGAGGAAATTTAATTTTTAGAATATAATATGTTAATAATATTCTTTGTGTGTAAAGAATATGACATAGAGTGTCTGTTCAAATATTTTACTTTATTTTTAAAAAAGTAGAGTGAAAATTACCCACCTCTTTACTTGTAAATTTATCGCAATTTTAATAAACTAAAAATGCCGATAAATATTTATTTCTTTGAAGTGTTATCAAAATGCTTATTTTCCAGTGTAAAACACATGTGAATTTTGTGATTTATTGCAACATCTTTTTGTATAAATTTTCTGAGAAAATATATTTAAGGTAACCTGAAATTTCTCTTCTATTTACTTATAGCAGTTGTATTTTATTTGGTTGCAAGCTTATTGAAAAATGTTTATTTCAATAAAAAAAGAAATTATACATAGAAATATACTGTATTTTTCTGCTGCAAATTTATGAAGTTTGTGAACTTCTTCAAATCTACGAGAAGAAATAATTAAAAAAAAAAACTACGAAATATTTTATTTAAATTGTGTACTTCAATTTGCCATTTGAAAAACAATAAAAAAGAATATGAAATTTTAAAACATTTTTCTGTTTGAAAATTGTGCTTTGTGAATCTTTTTTTTTCTCTTTCGAAGAAAATACCAATAAGTAACATACCATATCTTTTCTAAAAGATTGAATTTTATTAGCCATTCATATTTTGCTTTAGGTACTATTATTATTAGCATGTGGAACTATATGCATTGTCAATTTTTTTTATTTAAGAAAATTTTGTTCGTGAATATCGATTATTCACATTTTGTCTGTGTTTATTGACTCGTGACTATTATTTTGTACCCAAAGTAAAACATATTGTTATGTCAAGTTGTTCCCCTTGAGACTTTGACATAATAAAAAGATTCGTCATCAAACGTTTCAAGAGGGTAGCAAAGTTTCATTTATGTGGAAAGGTTTGTAGTTTGGAAAATAAGACATTCACCCACAAATTGCGTAAACGATTTTGTCAAGTTTGGATAATGATTGGGAAACCTCTGCCCAGATATTGAAGCAATACTCTATTTATGGTCTTATCTGACTGTTGGAAAGAGGGCGTATGGCAGCATAGGTTCTTTTTGTTTAGCGGCATAAGGGTTATTTAATGCCAAAATCTATATATTTTGAACGCAATTTTATGGCTTCAACTGCAGATATTTTATACATAATTTTGTACTTTCACAGCAAACATGTGTTTTTTTTCTTTTTTAGATATAAAATATAGATGATAAAATGTATTGTTGGTTATGTTTTTTATGTATTACTAGTAATTTTACTATGAAAATGTATTTTTATACTTTTCTTAGTGTCGCACTGATTGTCATTTTGCTATAAAAAAAATTATTTTGGGGTATTTTACTAGAAAAAAATCATTGTTGGTCATCTCATCTTACTATAAGTGCTTATTGTTGGTCAATATAATTTTATAAAAATGGATTGTTGGCGAGTTTTTTATAAAATATATTACTTGTAATTTCACTGCGAAAAAATGTATTTCTGGTATTTTTTATATAAATGCATTGCTGGTATTTTTACTATACAAACGTTTTAATTTTATTTGGGGGGTCCCCATTTGCCCATAGCTAGAACCCTAACAGGTGCTACCATCCTGGGTCAGAGTGGACCTGGGAACAACAGCAACTAAAAGGTGGATCCACGCTCCTCAGGATTTAGATACTTTCTGGAGCGGAACAAAGAATTTACCATTTTCCAGCATCTTCAACGATAGTTCCACTTGCGTTCTGAAGTGCAAATGATATGTTGACCGTCATTCATCGGATGCCTTTCTACGGTATGTGTTGAGAAAAAGGAATTATTTATGAAACAATTTAGTCTTAAAATTTCTCTAACAAAGAAAATGCTGAGTGAGAGAAAAATAGTTTGAATTCTAACTGCCTAGTTTTAGGCAATTGTTCTTCATGTCACCACTATTTTCTTGCATTTTCGGCTCCTCTGTTTTTGTACCAACATAACTTAAAATTTTAAATGATCACTAAATATCAATTGATTAAATTTTCCTATTCAAAAAAAGTTCCTCGTATACTTTTTCGAGAAGAAATGATATTTTGTTAAACTTAAATAAAAACAGTAATTTGTGTGGTGGGGATAAAAGGATTTCGTCGCAAATCTATTCAGCAACCGATTTAATCCATTAATAACCACAGTAAAATCCAGTATTAATTATAGTTTCCCCCAAAATACCGAAATTACAGTTTTCAAAAAGAAAAGTTCCGGAATTATAGGTTTCAAAAAGAAAAGTTCCGGAATTATAGGTTTCAAAAAGAAAAGTTCCGGAATTATAGGTTTCAAAAAGAAAAGTTCCGGAATTATAGGTTTCTAAAAGAAATTCTGTAATTAAAGTTTTCCAAAGAACATCCGAGATTAATTATAGGTTTCCAAAGAAAGTCCGAAATGAAGTATAGGTTTCCAAAAGAGATCCGAGATTAATTATAGGTTTCCAACGAAAACCCGGAATTAAATATAGGTTTTCACCTAGAAAGCATTTATCCCCACCGCCCTCAGGGTAAAGAAAATCGTTCGTTATTTATTTGTTACATATACAGTGTAACCCGGATATAAGAGAGTTGTCGGGACCGGAGAAGTAGTCTCTTATATCCGGGTTTCTCTTATATATACATTAACACAGGCTCTAATTTGGGACCAGAGAAAATATCTCTTATATCCGGGTTTCTCTTATATCCGGGTTATACTCTATTATTTTTCCAGTCGTTGCTTTAGTTTATTGTAGGCTGAACGAACTTGGTTATAAATTTCTTAGTCTGTTTTAGTAGGATATTATTTTTACTTTCTAATGTATTACTTTTAAACAATAAGTTACATCAGTGGTTATGTCGTTGGGAGGCAATAATTATTACGCTGATTTCGTAAAGCATTGAAATGAGTTCGAGCCTCGCTGTTGCAGTAGACTTGTGGCATTGTTGGATTAATCTAAACTTTGGAGATATATCATTATTTATCTAATATGATTTTTGTTTTTTTTCTGTTTAGTCGCATTTTGAAAATGCGACCAGGACGAAAACTTTTCAGCGATGCCTTTGATGTATTTAATAATTTAAGTCGGAAAAAATGCACACCGATTTTTTAAATATTGATCTTATATATTTTTGTTAATCATTTCACCGCAAGCAAGGCAATAAAGCCACTTATACGTAATGGGTTACTGAGTTAGAGAATATGAGAGAAATAAAGATTATTAAGGAGAATGAACATTAAAAGAATTAAGAAACGGTAGATAACGATTGACATTGCATTTAAATTTCTAAACATACAAAGTTGACTGGAAAGCAAGAAGCCGGTAGAGAGTTCCACAAGCGAGAAGTGCGATAGAAGAAACTATTAGCATAGAAATTACGGTTACATCTAGTCATTTCAACTGTAAATGGATGAGACCTTGCCACCAAGGTACCATAGAGGAAAGTTCATCAGAATAATTATCATGAATGTACTTATAGAAAAGACACAGATAAGATATATTACGGCGGTATGAAAGAGACTGAAGCCGAGATGCCATGTCAGAATTAATGATATTGCGGATTCTTGTTTGTATTTTATGAAGCATCTCTAAATATATGGCAGGAGCACTTAACCAGATGTGGCAGCAGTATTCAAATCAATGACGAATGGTAGACTTATAAATGTGTGAGATAGATTTTTAACAGAAGACCTAAGATGAATGATTTAAGGAATTTTCATAACAAGTTTTCTGCAATTGTAAAGTAATTCGTGATAGCAACATCTGTTTTATAATTTAGGCCAAAACTGTCAAACCTTAAAAAAATAATTGGCTCCGAATATTAGCCATGTAATCATTTCTAATAGTTTGAGATAAAAAAAAAACCGTTATTTTTTTTTGTTGATTTAAAAAAAAAAAAATTAACCTATTTTCCAAACAAAATGACCCTATTTTCATGACAGAAGCTGCATAAAGAAAACATTTTTATTATATACCTTAAAAGCGAGGACGTGTCATTCATGCTATTGTACTTAGCACATTTATGTACTTGTAAAATATGCGGGACACAAGAAAATAAATACTACTAGAATACCGCCAAACTTGGGATTGTAACTGTTTCTTTCACTTTCCATTCAATATTTCTTTCCCCAGGGGAAAAAAGCCTTTGCTTAGTATGGAATAAATTTGTTTCTATCAATTTATCAACTGCATAAAAATAAATTAAAGATAATAAAATCATCCTCCCTACCTGAGGGAGCGGAAATGAGACTGTGTGCTCACAATCTCCATCCTGAGACTGGAACTGATTTTCTCATCTAATGAGATACACCTGATGGTAATCAAACAGCTGCGTTAATACACACACACACACATATATATATATATATATAAAGAGAGAGAGAGAGAGGGGGAGGCATGTATTATTAAAGACTACGGAACTTTTCCGTTTAATAATCTTTCTTTCAGTTTTTTTCTTGCTTTCTCACAAGTTTCTTTGTATTTGGGTCTAAGTTGTTGGAAAAAAACCTCAGACCTCAGTTTTTGCCGCGTACTTTCGGTTGTCGTGGAGTTAGACCGAAATATAAAGAAACTTGCAAGAAAAAACTGAAAGAAAGAATATTAAACGGAAAAATTTCATACACATGCCTCAATAATGACATGCTACCACCACACACAAATATATATACAGTGTAACCCGGATATAAGAGAGTTGTCGGGACCGGAGAAGAAGTATCTTATATCCGGGTTTGGTCTATTATATATACATTAACACAGGCTCTAATTTGGGACCAGGTAAAATCTCTCTTATATCCGGGTTACATTGTATATATATATATATATATATATATATATATATATATATATGAGAGAGAGAGATAAATATACCAAATGAAAGTAAGGAAAGTAGCTATAATGAATAGACCATTGTAGGCTTCTTTGTATGTAATGTAGTTGCATATTAAACAAAAAATATTTTATTAAATTAGGAAAAATATAAGTTCCGAATGCTGATTTTCGAAGCATGGTAGCCATTACAATTTGGAATTTAAATAATCTTCTTAGCCTATCTCCCCCCCGCCCCGCCTAAAATTGAGTTTTTTGCAGGATTCAGCTAAAATATAGTTAAAGGCCTCTGTATTTAAGTGTTTTCCAGGGTTTGCATTTATCTTTTTCTCTAATTAATTAATAAGGATCTCTACTAAGCAGACATAACACTTGAAGCCTCAAACCAATGATTTTTTCTAACGCTTGTTTTCTGAGTCATATCGAGAAATCCAAACGAATTATGTCTTCAGTGAAAATATGCTGCAACTTCCATCCTGATGTCGCCCAAAGCTTTATGTCGGGAAAAAATTATTTCGTCTTAAGGGAAAAAAAATAGTGTTTCTTTAACGACACCCTCTAATAGTAAAATGCCTTTTCGCTCGGCGGTCTCCATCTGTTTGGAATTTATTCTTTTAACTTTTAGCTTCCAAAATAGTACGTATAATATATATATATATATATATATATATATATATATATATATCAGATATCTGATAAAACAATTTTCACGCAAAAGCGATTTCAGGTATTTTTTATTATCAGAAAAGGAAGGCAAAATTAGATTATAACTAATTTTGGATGTGCAGATGGTGTTATTTTTAAAAGCTCGAAATGACAAAACAGCGAACATATTTCGAATTCTGATCGAGATCGCTACATTCAATTTTGCGCAATACCCTTGAGAAAGGCATGAATCCATCTCTTCTCCCCCTGCTATGGGCTGAATAACAGGACAGACTAGACTATATAGCAGTGGTTAGTAACCAGCATAAAAGGACAATTGTGAACTCCTAACCATATACTGTGCTGGTGGATCACATACTTGAACTGTAACTATGGCCTGTTCAGTACAGTTGTAATATAAACCACAGGTTGGGTCTGTGTGTGTTGAAGAAACACAAATAGGTCTAAGCAGATGGGCACGTTCAGAAACGAGCAGCCTTGCTGAAAATGAAAAATCACACTGATTTGAAGTGGATCTTCGAGCCGAAACAGCTCTGATGAACTATTTTTTTTTCAACTTCATGTATTTAATCAAAGCAAGAAGCAAAAGAATTTACTATCGAATCCAGAAATAATAATGTTCCATCAGTAAATTCAAATAGGAAATCCGTGAAATTTTCATAGACACTGCTTCTTTCGTATATTTTCTAAATGTAGTGTGATTTTTCACCTTGCCACTCTCTTGGGATATTCTCCAGGATCGAACTCGCTTCACTAGCGAACCAGTCTCAAACATTAGTGTTGTATTCATTGCTCCACAATCGGCTTTCATTTGCCAAATTTAGTATATACCCCAGTGTTTCACAATCAGTGTGCCCACTAATGCACCCTGAAATGTAACCCGGTGCATCTCAAATTAACAAACGAGTACTTTATGGATTATTTCCGTATTTTTAAAAAGCTAGACACCAAGCACATGGCTTTCATGTTTAAGTGAAGGATTTGTCGTTTGATATTTTAAAATGAATGCTAAATTCCTTAAACTTTTAAGGAGTGAATAATCCTTTCAATTTTGTCTTCTGCAAAGGATTTAAATTATAAATTAATTTATAAATTCCTTTAAATTAAAATTCTACCAGTAATCCTCTTTGGAGAATGCTAAACCAAAAATGACAAACATTAAAGGTAAACATTTTTATTATTTTCCGATTTTCAAATTGACTTATTTTTCCTTAAAATTAAAAATGCGCCACAAAGTTTTAGTTATTCTCTAAGTGCACCCAGAATTTTTTAAAAATGTTCAGAAATACTATGTAATACAGTGTGACATATCCTAACCGGTCACGCAACCTGACCTCCCTTTCTTAGTAATGAGATATCACGTTGTTAATAGAAAACATTACCCGATGCCAATTAGTAAACATAGTTCCTGTTACTATAACAACGGAATATCTCATCAGTAAGTAGGTGGGATTAGGTTGCTAGTATATCGCATTTTATTTATTTTATTTCAGTCAGTTACCTTTTGGGTAGTTTTACTTATGATTCGTTGATTCACTGTGGAATTCATTTCCCGGTGTGCTTGTCAAACTCTCTGCCTCCGAGCAGAAAGAAACCCAGATGAGGCTATGTTGAAGGGCGGAGTCTCGTATGGGAATAGTAGACAGCTACGCGACCCCGTGTATACGGGGAATTTTTTGCGCGAGCCTACGGGCTCGGTTCACCCCACATTAAATTCGACCTTGTGCCACATCTGACCGCGTGGGGAGTTTAGTGAATATCTTTGCTTATGATTCAAAATTCTTTATTACATACCATAACTCTGAATTGTCTAGATAAGATTCCAAGATTGTTCATACAGAAAATATAACAAATACAATTGCACAATTAAATATTGTCATATTTTACGGTGTAGTTAAATTTCTTCTATGTGCCTTGTCCCTTCTGAACCTAGGCTATCACGGATCGCCACAATTTCCTGTCCTCTGTAGCTCTTAATAAAATAATATTGTTCATCTTGCATGGCTGGTAAGCTTCAAAAATATCTTTACCATTACAGTCATATCTTAGACATGGATGGCATTGAACTGGGCCCTTTATGACGTCTAAGGCGGTGGGTCCCATCAAAAGCATATTTTACATCTTGCATTTGTAATATCCATTTAATATTAATCCTGTTTCTTTGAAATAGATAAGCAGAAGTATTTGAATAGTTTCAATACGCCAGTTATTCCAGACATGCACATGAAAGAATGCAGCGAGTAAAATTAAAACGTTACAGTTTTTTAAAGCCCAAGGCCAACTTTTTTTTCCTTTCAGTCGTCACTTCATGAATATTTTATGTTTAGATCGACAGTTTTTCTTTTGTTCGTTTCGTGACACGTTCCATCTTCAGACATCGTATTTTGCGGTGTTGTGTTTCGTTTTGTGGTTTCCATTCTGCGTAACAATGGTATGGGATCAAGTAAGTCAAGTTGGAAAAGGAAGAGGACTTGTTTTGTTGGGGTTTTTTTTTCTAACTGGTAGCACTGAAGATCGTCTTTGAAGATATTTAAATTGTCTTCGCTAAGTAACAGAGAAAGGGAGATTATTATTTTATTTTAACCCTTTCTTTTACTCAGTCTGTTGTCTTGCCCTTTTTATCTACTTTTCATTCTGTTGTTTTTCTTATGCTTTCGGTCCCTTTTCACATTTTGTTCATTACAACATTTCTCGCTCTCTCTCTATCTGTCCTTATCTATCTTGGTTACACTGTAACAACATTCGGTGCTATTTCACTTTCGCGCCTCACTGTCAACCACACGATGTTTTTTGTCTTCTGCTCTTTTTTAGTTTAAAAAAACATATGAATAGATTTTCCCTTTTTCTTAATATGTTTCATAAATTGTAAATTTTAACTTTAAATAATACATTTCTTTTTTTTGACAACAGAAACACATTTACAAAAGCTTTTTAAAACCATTGCTAGTGTTTGTAAATTAAATTAGTAATAATTGCAACAGTCCAACTGGTATTATTTTAAATTAATTTTATGAAGTTAAACTTTTTTTAAAAAATAAGTTTCGTTTCATTTTATAAATTTCTCTGGTTTGTGTTTTACTTTTTAATGGGGGGTGCGAAAATGTGATAACGCCCAATATTCAATCGAACCTTAACCATAGTAAAATAAATGAATTCAGCACGTACATGAATTTTATATTTATATACAGAAATTGGTATAGTATGACCTAGAAAAAGATATCCATTCTTTAACAGATCACTAAAGTACCGTCAGTTAGAAAGTGATTGACATTGTTTCTTTTAAAAACATGTAATCATCAATTTGTAGTGGCGTAATTTTCTTTTGTGAGAGAGCTTGCTTGTTCGTTTAGCGACATATAAACTCCCTATGCGTCATTTCATGCTGAAATTTAATTTTCTTGGTGTATAGTAGAAATGGAAGGTTTCATTCGATAATGGAGGACAGTTATATAAACAGCTGAGTGACCAGGGGCCGAGTGGATTTTTGTATTTGTATTTCATTGATAGGAGAATAAAGTAATTCAAAATTGCTACTACCATTGGTTATTTTACATTTGGTAACATTAGTAAATTTCTTTACAAAAATGTATTGCTGGTAACTTTGTTTTTCAAAAAAGTATTGCTATTGCTGGTATTTTTTTTTTTTTTAATTATTGCTGGTAATTTTTACTATGAAAATGCATTGCTGGTATTATCACTGTAAAAATGTTTTATACTTTGTATTTTTATACTTTGACTCCAGTTTGGGGTTTAACTATTTGTCTATAGCTGGGATCCTAACAGGTGCTATTACCCCGGATCAGGAAACAACAGCAATTAAGAGATGGTTCCAAAACCTCCAATCACCCGATCAGAGGCCTTGCTAACGGATGTAGTTAGACGTTGTACGATCATCGAGATTAAGCAACGTCGAGACTGGTCAGTACCGAGACGGGTAACCGCTTGAGAATACCAGATGCTGTAAACGTGGATGTGCGGCTGGTTTAATTGATAACGGCTCAGAATTGGAATTCGGAGAGCCGAGTTCCAATTTCAGTCGGGTTTGTTATATTCACTTACGCTCAATTAGTCTTGGGAAAAGTATGAATCTACCTCTTCTCCTCCCGGCTGTGGATTAATTAGTAGGACTTGTATCCGTAAAAAATTACTAACACTAAAAACACTTCCATCTTAAAAATTATTTCTGGCTTTAAATAACCTGCAACAGGTTGATAAGCCTGTAAAAACAATATATTCTTCCGCCATATCCCTATCTTTATTTTTATTTAATGTTTGATATCTGTGTCTATGGTAGGTACCATTAAAGCAGTAGACATATATGTTCTGGCTTTAAATAACATGCAAAAGGTTGATTATCCGTAAAAACAAATCAACCAATCAATCAGAAGTTCAAATTTTACCGCAGAGGCTTTTTATTCTTTTCTTTTCGTCAGTGTTCGAAAATGTTATTAATGTCTGTTTACATGTTGAGTTATTTCCAGTCTCCCGATCAGAGGCCTTGCTACCGGATGCGGTTTATCGTCATACCCAGGACAGTTTATACTGCGTTATACAGTGTAACCCGGATATAAGAGAGTCGTCGGGACCGGAGAAGAAGTATCTTATATCCGGGTTTCTCTTATATCCGGGTTTGGTCTATTTTGTTTAGGTAAGTATGGCTCTAATTTGGGACCAGATACAATCTCTCTTATATCCGGGTTTCTCTTATATCCGTGTCTCTTATATCCGGGTTACACTGTACAACGCTACCTAGCGGGTGTTATCAGAAGACCCCTTGCAGACTTTTTAGAGTTACCCCACAATACATTTTGTATTACGTTTGACTTATCAATTTCCGTTTCTACGTTTCATCTTCCTTTAGCTTTCTTTTTTCTTCCCTTACCTTTTAATGCCGTCCTCTTTATTGACTTTTATATTTCATGAATTCAAATATATTACCGGTTAGTCTACTTGTTCAATTCATTGTACATCATCTATTTCTGTCTGCGTTCATTTTTCTTTCTCCTTAGCCTTCATATTCCTTTCCGACGTCCATCTTGACTCTTTACAGAACTTACATTTTGACTTTGCCGTTGCTGATAATAGTAAATTTTCGCTTTCTACGATTACTTAAATGTTAATGTCATTTAATCCAGTCAACTCGGTTTGTTATCAGGAATTTGGAATTCAATTCATTGACCTTAACTAGTCATAATAATGACATGCAAATTGTCCGGTTATCCAATATACGCCAAACGTTATGACATAATGAAATGGTCATTTGACAAACCAAATAACAACGGGAACAAAAAGAAAAACAAAGCTGGTAAACCAAAGATAGTATAAATTAAAACAAATAAGAATTTATATGTACAGATGGTATAATGATTAATGTTAATGGTTTATACGTACAGATGGTATAATGGTTAACGTTGATTTCACCTGTCTTTTGAGAAAAATACAATATCCAAATTATTTTAGTAAAATAAAATGAAAAACTATTTTGGTCAAGGTTTCCAGATTGCTACTTAAAATGTTTGTTCAGTTCTGATCAAGAGCCTTGTCACTTTCAATTGATGTAACTTTCTGGTCGCAAGCCAGTACATAGAATATGCTGTACCAACGAACAGAATAGCACAGGTCAAATAAAACTAATCTAGACGAAGCTGGTAAGAAAAATTTACTAATAAGCATTTATGGTGTTGACAAGTTAGCAGTAATTTTGGAATCTTTTATATATTACGAAATGGACAAAGTCCGACAATTATTTTAATATATTTTATTGTTATACATTATTTATATAGACAGAAATATTTAAGTAAATTTTATGTTTATAATAAACAGTATTAACAACATTTACGGGCCTGAACGTCCGAGAAACTTTCATAGAAAATTTGTGTCCTCCGACAGGAATCGAACCTGTATTCTACACAGAACCGTCATATAGCCTGACGTGTTATACCAGACGCTCCTCTGTAGCGAAACTGCTATACGTGCTTACATCGAGACACCATCTCTAACCAGATTGGAAAGCAAGGCTAAGGAGTTTCTACCTGCTCACTGAGCGAGTATATGCGCAACTCCTTAATCTCATTTAAACAATTTCACTCACAATTTCTGGGTCAACCCGCGGTATAGTTTTCAAGGATAATCCACATGCTGGGGTCGTTTCGCCAGTTCGTTATTAATGCCTTCACTAATTGACTATGGTGAGATTTGAACCCGGGTTTCATGGTCAGAACGCTAACGCTCTAGTTATGTGTTTCATTTTCATACAATATTATGAGTAGTAGCAATATTACCATAAAAGTTTTATCATTAATTGCAGTATTGTCAAGATTAATTTTGACTAATTTTTAAACATTTTTTCTGTTAATATCCACGATGACTGATAGATAAAAAATCTATTGGGATGGAAGAAATATCAATCAATAATAAAAAATATATCACAATTTGGTAAGGTGGTTCATAACGATAACACAATTTAGTCAAGTTACTTCTTTGCTGGGAGAAGTCATACTCCTGCTTTTTATTCACAAATAACAATATGGATGACACGACACTTCCGTTTCCTTAGTTCTCGGTTACAACAATTAATAATAATGTTAATTTTAAACTATTTCAGCGCGTTGTCAGAAACTCAATGGTGAAATTAAATTAACGCAGCACTTTCACCATTTAAAGTACACCATAAAATGATTGAAATGCTCATGTGGTTATAGTATAGTGGTTACCGGGTGAAAAGTGAATTTGGGGTGACGAGTTCAAATTTTTGCCGAGACCTTTGCATTAGCCTTCACATAAATACTCTTGGAAAGATATGAATCCATTTTTCCTCCATCTCCAGATGCTTAAAATGTGCTCTCTATCCTTAGGTGGCAACCAATCTAGGAAAACGAAATATCTGATTCAAAACCAGCCTGAAGAGGTATGGTCTCCATCAGGCTATCTTGCCCTAGACACACTACGGCTGCAGTACATTTGGTGTCTCAAACGACCCTAACAGATTACGGAACTCGTTATGAAAAATCTTATTTTAGGATTCAAATGTGATAGAAGAGGATTTATAGTTTCTGTATGTACATACCTAGAGAGAAAACATCTCTATTAGTGGTTTTTGCTAAGCCCAGCATTTTACAGTTCGATGCCAAGTAAGGAGAAAAGATGACAAGTGTGTTACGCTAATTTTTCAATTAAAGATGCCCAACTGGTTTTGAAAGTCAACGTTCGAAGTATGAGTTTTTGTTAGAATGAACACTAACCGTACTTGCCATTAAGAAACACACAACTGTTACGAGGTAGGTTAATAACTATTCATCGGTGATTTATCAATTAAATGCTTTTCTATGCTTTCTTATTAACTAATTAATGACCCAATACAAGGTTACGGAATGAGATTGTTGAATGGATGTAAGTGCAGATTATGAGGATATGTAGGGAAGATAACATCTTCATGTCTAGGAGTAAACGTTAAAATTGTAACGATAGGCAAAGCATACTCTTGGGAGTCTGTTCCAGAAAGTAGCGGTTCTTAGGAAGAATATGTCCGAATAAAGCCTCCTTCTCATTGATGGAATACGAATGGAACGGACATGTTTTGCCCCAGTGTACGTGGTATGGAGGGTTTTAGCCGGAAAAATCTGAACAGATGGAACCAGTGAATGTTAGTCGTCGGAACATTTAGCTTGGAAAAAACACTAGAATAGCGGGAGGCTTGCGATGTTTTCTGAAGGATTTTTTTCTTTAATTTCCTCAGCCTGGCTCGATTCACGACAAGGCCAATGGCGGATAATGAGAGCATGAACAAGCACAATATAAGTGAATTCAACATTTCGTAAAATAGCTACAGTAAATTGATCGCTAAAAGCAGCAAAGTAAATTCAGTTCATGAGTTGTGATTTTGACTTAACTCTATTTAAAATATTTATTAAACTATTTCTATTATATTTTTTTAATACATGTAAAAATATTTTTCTTTAAGATTATGTAAAACAAATCAAAGATGAAACTGATATCGGTGTGTCCTGCTATTTACCCATAGCTGGGGGAGAAGAGGATTCATACCTTTCCCGACGCTATTAGCACGTAAGTGAATGTAATGGATTCGACTGGAATTCGAACTCGGTTCTCCGATTCCTCAATCCGAGCCGCTATCCATTACTCCACCGTATGTAGATTTTATATAGAAAAAACGTTTAATAAAACTTGTGTAATTAATACGATATTACGGCAATCACTAATCTATATTCCGATAAACCGGTTTAGTTTCTTTCTTTTTTCTTTTTTTTTTTTTTTTTGAAATCGCGGTGTATTTTAATATTACCACTACATGGTAATGTTATTTTTTGTTATCTCCTTTTTGCTACATTTTCTTGTTTTAACATTTTTATCGCTTCCATAATAATCTGCTATGTTATGGCTCTCCACAACTTCGTATCCTTTGTAGCTCTATGCAATGTTTGTCCTTTCACTATCCCTCCCAGTCCTTCTTCTCCTTTCCATTTATACAAACGTTAGGTGGGATACTGCATGTTTCCCTCTTGCCTTCAATGTGTTATGTGAGTTAAATTCTCCAAACCAGCTTTCCTTATGTGTTCTAGACATATCAAATATTTGTTTCTGATTCTTAGTACAAATGCCTATTTTTGTTCCAATTTTCCTTAAAACTTTGTTGTTGCTCACATGTTCTGTCTATGGTGTCCTAATCATCTTTGTGAGGAATCACATATCTGTTGCCTAACGTCGTCTCTTGAACTGTGAGGAGATTGTCCATGTAGAAGGAGTGATATTACATACCAGTCTAATACTTATTTCTTTGATTCTAACAACATTTTAATGTTTCTTAATACTTTGCTGAGCGTTTGGAAGGCATTTTTCGCTATTCCGACTTTTCAAAATTTGATTTTTCTTAAAAGAGCCAAAGTATTGCGTCTATATTTGAGTCTGACAGATCTTTAACTGATGTCGCAGACACGTGGCCTTGTATCAGACTAAACTTAATAACAATGTTAAAAGCGTTTATTTGCATTTTTTCTTAATCATTTTATATCTATTTTACGTTAAATTTGGTTTCCTCTAATTTTCTAGCTTAACTATTTTCATTTTTCTTTCTTTCATTTTTTTTTTGTTTTTCTTAGCCTCTTTGTCTTTTCTGATTCTTTCTTCGTTTCTTTCTTCGTTTCTTCTCTGTTACGCCCACTTCTCATTTAGTCCTTTCTTTCTCTTAGCCTATTATTAATGTTTCCTCTTCTTTCTTCATCTTTTCGCTGCTTCTTTTCCTCCCCACTCTTTGCATCCTTCTGTTCTTATTTTATTCTTTCTGCCTACTTAATCCTTTACGATCTAGTCGACACCTATCGTCTAACATTCATTTTACTTAATTTTTCTCGCTTACATTTTATTTAATTTTTCTCGCTTACATTTTACTTAATTTTTCTCGCTTACATTTTACTTAATTTTTCTCGCTTACATTTTGCCAAATCAGCACAGATTATTAGAAGATATGCGAGGTCATGTTTCAGAGGTAAAATGATGATCCAAATTTAAACATTACAGGCTTGTTAGCCATCCCCCACTACATTTATTTATTCTTTCTGAAATCTTCCTTAGCAGTATGAATAATAAAAGATATTCTAAACTGTTCGCATTTCTAGCTCCATTTCCCTAAAGAGCAGGTCAACTCTGCTAGACCGTATTTCCTTTTCGTTGTATTTTAATGAAAATGTTATGCAGCATTTACAAAGAGTTCACAGACAATTTAGAAATAATCAAAACATGCTGAAAATTAGGGCACTGCTCAAAGAGATTTCTTCTCTTTCCCTTCTGTAGCAATCATATCACCGTACAGACTAAAAAGAACACGGGATTGAATCTTTCATTCGCATCATTACCACCGAGGATATACTTTATCCGGTCTGATCAACAGTTGTACTCTTCGTGATGCTCCTTGCTTTGAACGTCTATTGAGAACACTGGATTGAATCTTTCATTCGCATCCATCTCCAGTGGACGGCATAAAGGGATCAATTCGAAATCACTCGAAGAAGGCTGGCGCGTACAATGGCCGAAACGTCGCAAATATGGCAATAAAGATGAGGGTAACAGTTCTAACAATGAAAATAATTACAATACCTCATCTCAGAAATATAGACAGAGATATAGATAGATACATATGAACAGACTTAGATAGATGGATAGTTAGATGTGAACAGACTTAGATAGACAGATAGATATGAACAGACATATTTTCGAATACCAAGTGTATTGACCACTTTTTAATACTACTGTTCCCTGGTCTGATTCAACTCTGATCATTAACCTTTATGTAGATAGAAAGATAGATATGAACAAATTTAGATAGAAAGATAGATATGAACATAGATAGATAAGATGGATATGAACAGACTTAGATAGAATACAGTGTTATTAACATTTTTGCTCGCACCATTCTGTTGAAAGGACATTTTTGCAATCTGATCTCGCTGTATTTTTTATAAATTGTTTTCTTTGTAATTACATTTCATTGAAAGATTAATTTTTTTAAGATAACTTTGTATCTTTTCCACGAACAAAAATGTACGAACTTTAAGAAAAAATGAAGATCAAAGTAAAAAAAATGAATCCTTGAAAATCATTCTGAAACATTAACCTGGTGCAAACATGCATTTTACACTGCAATACGTTGACTAAATGTTATCAGTGTTATATTTGTGCTGATTTTTTGACCACCACATACAGTAGCAGTAGAAATGGTCGTGTCTAGCGCCAGAGAGACTCGTGGAGTTCATTCCTCTTGTCTTTCCTCTAGAGTGACTGCCCTAGCGGCGCTAAAGTGCCCAGCCTCTACACTATTTCAATATATAAATAGAGAGAAGGAAAAAGAGTTTCGTGCTTATTTCTGTTTGTTTATATCCAGTTATACAGATAGACGTAATAGCCATGATTTCTTACATGAAGCTTTATTATTATTAATTTCTGGTTATTTTTTCATTCATCTTTTGGTTTCATTTTATCGCACCGCTTTTTTATGACCGGTTAGACATGCTTCATTAATCAGAAAATTTTTAAAAAAATAGAGCGTTAGCCGTGATTTGAACTCGTATCTCTTTTGGAAATCCGTCTGATCGAGACAACGACTTACCGATTACGCTATGAAAGCTAACGAGCAGACAACTTTATTTACATCGCTACCTTCTTCATTATTCTGTTTGTACTTAACTCTGTATTGTTTATTCACAGTTATTAACATGGGAATTTAATTGGATAATGATTTTCCAAGCATAGTTTCGATATGGCACAAGGCCGAAAGTATGGAGCACCCAGTTAGGATCGAACTCACTACTCAGTCGTAATTGTTCTAACGATACAAGATTGTTAACCATTACATCGCCTGGAGGTGCCGTCAAATGGTTTTCTAAGCGCAAATTAGATGTGGCATAAGGCTGAAAGCATGGGGCACCCAGTGAGGAATGAACTTGGGAATTTAACTGGATAATGAATGATGATGCCTTCAGTTGGTCTAATTAGGAGAAGCGGATAGCGTAACTTATATCGGCGCCAAAATGGTAATCGGCCAGCTGAGTTAAAATTACGGTTTAAGCTTTCGTACAAATACTCTTGTAAAAGGCATGAATTCATTTTTCCTTTCAGCTATGGTTTAAATAATAGGGTCTCTACACTTCTTCTGGCAACCATTCTACCAGAAGGAATACACTAAACTCAAAACTGTAGAGAGATAAATAAGAAACCACTACTCTAGGTTTTCCAAGAAATTATTAGCAACCAGGTCACGCCGTTTTATTTTTGAACTAGCTAGATGCAACCGCCACTTCTATTCTAATAGTTTCTTCACTTGCACTTCTCACCTGTGGAAATCCCTTCCGGTTTCTTGCTTCTCTGCTAACTACAATCTTCAAAAAATTAAAGAAAACGTCAATCACCATCTTCTGTTTTCCTGATCCCTGCCCAACTGGTTTTGAATTCAAAATATGCCTTCTCCGGGACAGTTTGGCAATCAAGTTCGATCTACCCTGCTATTTAACTATTAACTTGGGAAAATAGAGTTTGATTCTTACCTTTCCCGAGAGTATTTGCGTGGAAGGTGACAAAATGAACTCGACCGGGAGAGGCACACCAATTCCATTTCCCATGCCTATAACCGTTACGCTACCCGCATATCAACTTTTAATGAAACAATATAAGTGAAAATGCTTCATCTGAAAAGAATAATCAATATACTTTTTTCACATCTTAATATAAGTAATTTAGGTATTGGTAATTGTCATGTTAAATAAGCCGTTTCCTTATAAGGAAACATTCGACATTCATTGACCGGACAGTTAGTTACTATCGGTTGAAATTTATAAAATATTTTTCTTAAGTATGACGATAAACTATCCGGCATCAAGGCCTCTGATCGGGACATTGGAGCATTTAAGAATTGTGGAACCACCTCTTAATTGCTGTTGTTCCCAGGTCCACCCTGACTTGGGGTGGTAGCACCTGTTAGGGTCCCAGCTATGGACAAATAGTGAACCCCTAACAAAAACAATACACTGTGAAAGTATAAAAATACATTTTTATAGTAAAATTACCAACAATGCATATTTATAGCAAAATGATCAGTAATACATTTTATAGTAGAATTACCAGCAATATATTTTATAGTAGAAGTACCAACAATACATTTTATGGTAGAATTATATATTTTATCTGTAGTTGAAGGCATGCAATTGCGTTCAAAACATATTTAGTTGATGCTATAAAATGGTGTTGGAAATATTTAGTTTTCGGTATTATATAACCCATAGAGGTGTTGATATGTCGTTAAACAAAATGAAACAAACCAATCAACCAATCAGATTTTCCTGAAATTAGACACTCGTGTTCATTAATTCTTAGAGCTCTTTCTAATACTTACGGAAACTTCCTTCCAAATATACCGTTTTTGATAGCGTGAAAAGTTAACATCATGTAGCTGTTCGTGATATTGCAGCACCAGTTTCTGGAGTCTGATAAATGTACGTCTTCTCGTTCTCTGTCAGCAGATTTATTTGAGATGCGGTACATTTAAATGTTCTTGACACATTCGTTTACGTCTGTGCTTATAAATGCGCAAAGCATAGTCTAAAGTCAGACAGATTGGAACATTCATTTCTTCTTCACAGCCATACACAACTCTATCTGCAGGCATCAGGCTTTCTGATTTGTGTAAGATGTTGTCTTGTTACATCTGATGATTTACGTATTGCATTTGAAACTCCACATTTTCTTTTCTCCTTAAGCCCATTCCAATTGAAATAGTCTCCTAAGGGTGAAATGGTGTCCCTGCCAAGACGACGTACCTCTTACAAGCAACGTTAAGGTTTGCACTGTTGTATCGCTTCAGAATAAGATTTATTCTGAAATTATCTGAACTTGATTGAACATGGATTTATAACGAATTAAAGGATTTATTTTTAATCCAACATTTTATTACACCAAACATTATTTTTTAATGGAAACCCGTGTTTGAAATAGACGCTCAGTTTTTTGCTTTTTTCATTATTTTAAGCAGTGCGTATTACATCTGTTGGCCTGTGCATTTGAGTTTTCTCAAGTAAGTAGATCTATAGACATAATACATTCTGTTTAAAATAAAAAAAAAAAACAAGGGCGTCTAATTCAAACACGGATAACGACTAAAATAATATTTGAATTAATAAAAAACATTGATGTATCCAATTTTCCATCTGAAAAACTTAAGTCTGATTTTTGAGTTGTTGTAATATAGCAGGGCAAAAATCCAAAAATAAGTTGATACAGATTGTGCGTAAACTGAGTAATGAGTTCGATCCTCACTGTGATCCATACTTTCGGTCTTATGCCACATTTAAGTTACGCTTATTAAATTGCCATGTTCTGTGTGATATTGGGTTTTACAATCCAAAAATAGCTATTTTTTAGCGTATTCCTATTCTCAGTATGGTAACAAGATTTCATTTTTGTACTTAGTATAAAACTTTAAGCCTTTATAGATTCATTTCCATAATCTCTCGTTTGGCCATAGCGATAACACCTACGAATTATTCTGATTTAAAGTATTTCTAATAAATAAAAGTTAACATAGCTTCTAAATCAACGCCTTAAAACCATCCTAAAATATTACTGCGCCACTGTGGTCGCCAGTGATACGAGTAGGTCTAGAAAAACCACAGATGATAGAAATGATCAAAATATCTCAATGGCGTCAACTGTGGTTATCAAGTTGTAAGTGAACGTAAAGTTAGCTGATCCGGATGTTATCGACACCGACGTATTTTGTTTCTTTCCGACGTCAATCAGAAACAATGAGGAAGAAAAGGCACATTATTTGCTTGTTTGTTTGTATATATAGAATCTCAAACGATCTTTCTTTTTCTTATCTGAACCATATCCCATGGACATTGAATACAGAAAACAGTGTCACCTGGTAATATACTTAATTCGATAAATCTGATATTTGCAGTGTTCAACAGGTAGATGCAGGAAATGCGATTGGGAGAGGGATATTCGAAATTTATTTCAGACCAGAGCCTGCCTCAAGTGAGAGCGTACAAAAGGAAAGGTATCAGATATGACACTTGCAGTCATCCGCTGGGCAAAACTGTCTGTTGTCTCCTGATAGATCGCTGATTAAAGGCTACTTCCCCCCACCTTGATTGTGAGATAAGCCGGTCAAATCGGTGTGATCTTACGTGTGTTCCTGAGTTCGGCTAAGTCAACCTTGAATCCTGCACTCAATATCCCTCAGCAGCGCCGAAATAAAAGCACTGACACCCATAGGTTACAAAGTTATAGAAGGCGTGCTTCAATCTCTGACAATCAGAAATTTATACAATTAATGATTCAGTATTTCAAGTTTTTTGCTTCTTTTATGGTTAATGTTGCTATACTTGCTATTTTAAAAAACCTTTTGATGTGTAAATTCTTTCATAATTTTTATTTTGTTAATTTATAGCTAAGCTTGTTGAATGAATCTATGCGTTGTAAGAAGATGCATATGAATAAATTTTAAAATGTATATAAAATATTTCCGGCAGATATGCTTATTTCCTTCTCGTACAGGATTTTGTCAGTAACAAAGAAAAGAGTACTGAGCTATTACGTGACATCTGTACTCCTTTACGGCAGCGAATGTTGGACAGTCTCCTCAAAGATGAAGAAGACTCGATGCAACGGAGGTATGGTTCTACAGAAGTATAGTAAGGATGGACCGAGCGTGTGACCAACAATGAGGTTTTAGAGAGGATGGAAACAAGGAGGAAGCTTACACTTAACATCAGGAAGAGGCAGCTGAAATTTCTGAGACACGTAATGAGAAAGGAGAGCTTAGAGAATCTGATACTCAGAAGTCGAATAGAGGGAAATAGAGACAAGGAAAAGGCAACGAATGACATACCTAGCGGGCTTAAGCAAGGTAGGTGACAGAACATGGCTTGGGGGAAGTAACAAAGGGACAAAACTTATTGAGAGCTACAAGTGATAGGAGGAAGTGGAGAGCCATGATCGCCTACGTTCCGAAGGAACACGGCACATAAAAAGAAAGTACGTATTAGTAGGAGTTTGCTTCTTTCTCCACAAATTACGCTAAAGTAAAAAAAAAACAAAAGGTACAGTCCTTATAATGATAGTCGTACAATTTTTGTGTATAATACTTACGACTATTATTAAAAAATGTTTAAATCTTTCACAACATAAGTATTATTAAATATTAAGGTTTCTTGCTTTAGAAATTAATCGAAGATGATACTATTATATTTTTAAGTGATTTTTGTTGAGTAATTTCAATGTTAAATACAGTGAGAATATTCTATCAAACTTCAAGTTGATGAACAAATACGTAAATATGTTGAATATATTAAACCACTAAACACAAAAGTTTTCGATTGTGAAATGAAAAAGGTTTCTTCGTCGATGTTCTCGCCTGATAATTAAACATATTTAATGAATTTTCAATGATCTCCTTTTAACTAGCAACACGCTTTAAATGAAAAAGACGATACGTCATAAAAAGGAAACGTTTATAATAGTAATTGTAACTGTAATATTAGCCGTTTCCTTTTGAGGATATATTCGGCATTCATTGACCGAGTCGCCAGTACTAGTTTCGGTTGTACTTCGTAAAATATTTCTATCAAAAATATTTCTATATATTTTATCAAAAGGCAAACATCTACCTGCGCAGTAAATTAAAGTGCTCAATGTCTAGGCTATCTAGACAGAGAAAAAAAAACGCTTCGCAATGTCAACACTCAACGAAGGACAGCTCTAGTCTCTACTCGCGATCTTTAGACGACAAGAACGACTGCTGATCGCGAAACCGTGAAACGTGTATCGGCTCGAGCTTTCCTTCATATATATATATATATATATATATATATATATAAACAAGCTTGATTAAAAAGAACTAGCAAGGTTTGTTTGTTTTTAATGTACTTTTCTCATTTTGAATAAAGTACAGAGTAATATGCTCGAAATTGTGGATAAATTGTCCAAAGTTCATTTTGTGTTATGGTTTTCTTTAAGTATTTTCGATCATCTCAGTCATTTTCAAGCACCAATGTGGTGTCTGTGTGGTAAACTGAATTCAATTGGTTCTTGAACATGACAGGCGATCGAAAACACAAAATGAATTTTGGACCCTTTATCCACAATTTCGAACATAAGCCATTCCTCAGAAGGCGGCGTAAACAATTTTAAACTGAGAAACCTAGGAATACTATATTTTTCGGTTTGATCTTCTTGATTTATGTAAGCAGATGGAGAAGCTTATCTTAGTCTGGTACAGGGCTATGGAGCACCCGGTGAAGAATCTTGGGGGATCGAGCAGTTTACTAATCGAATATATGTATAGATTTCTATATATGGACGTGTGTCTAACATTGTAGTGATATTCCAAGCGTAGATGTGGCACAAGGCCGAAATTAGGGAGCACCCACTGAGGATCGAACTCACTACTCAGGCGTAACTTGTTCTAGCGAGACAAGCTTGCTAACCATTACACCGCCTCAGCGTGCCCATGTCGAACATTGTATATGTGAAAATGTATTCTGACTTAGGTTTTTTTTTGGGGGGGGGGGCGTAACTCTTCTTTTTCTTTACGGGTGTACGTGTACATTTGTGATACTATTTAAGGGTTGATCTCAGTGCAAATTCACGAGTTATTTGCACTAACCGCCACAAACGTCCCCCATTAATGAAATACCTTTCACCGTCTCCACCCAAACGCAGTCATCATTTTGTTGTAGATTTTAAGTAATCTTTTCTTTTTTTTTTTTAGTTTCTCTGTCCCTCTTCTACGCCATCCCTACCTCGGCACACTTGTAAACACGCATACAAAAAGACAGCCTCGTTCTCTTTCTTCCATTTCCTTTCCCCTGTGATTCTGTATAATTTCCGAATATTTTCTTTTTTGCGGTCGATCAATACTTTACAGTAACAATAAACCAGTCAGCACGTAGCGAGGGATATTTTCCCCACGGCAGTTCGGCGATCTAACAATGGAAACAAAACTTGTTACACAAAATGTGACATTCTTCTATCTGGTCACGTTCTTAACAAACCTGCCCGCAACGAAAATGATATTTGCACCACAAAAGCAAAGAACCGAACCTCTCCCCTTTCAAGAAAAAAAGTAAAGGGGAAAAGAAATTGTACGTTCTGCAAATAGAAAAATTCAGAATCACGTCTCGTTGTGTAATGAATGACATTCATGTTGAGACAGTGAAGGAGAAAATGATTTAATAATATATCAGAAATCTGAATATATATATATATATATATATATATATATATATATATATATATATATATAAAGAAATGAATAAAAATTAGCAAAAAAGGACCTTCTACAAAAAAACATAAACACTAGAAGAAAGAAAGACATAAAAACGTGATAACTTTTTCTTTGGAAAGTAGAAATTTCTAGACGGTTCAATATAATTGGTGCTACTAATCAGGATTTTTATATAAATATAAAATTTGCTTACGAACGTATTTTAAAATTTCGCCCTACGTCATGTTGGAAAAACGTTGGCATAGTGAATGATAAAATGATTATAATACATATAAGAGAATTGAATGAATATATATATATATATATATATATATATATATATATATATATATATTTCGGCAGCATATTTTCATTAAGTACTTGGAAATAAAACAAATATGTATAAACATGGCGATTTTCCCTCGGCCTTCAATAGTGGCATCAAAAACTTATTCGCGAGTATGAAAGGATCTTATCGAAAATAAGTGGACAGATCATGTCTAAACTATACAACGAGACATGTCTATCTATCTATATATATATATATATATATATATATATATATATATATATATATTTCTGACATGAGGTGTTGTAACTATTTACATTGTTCAAACTGTCATACATGACGTTTCGGCTGTTGTAAGCTCCGACCTTCTTCAGGTGATATATGTTGGAATTTCGAACCAAACCCTTTATTTATTACTCGGGGTAGATTGTTCTAGTTCCACGTGCCATGCCTTGTCTGAATATCTCAGTTTCAGTTAATTCCCTTTAGTAACTCAACTCTCCAAATCTTTGTTCACCTCTGCCTGTGGCCAGATATTGAGCTCGCAACTCTTTGGGTCGAGTTACTTTTCGGATTACTTCAACCAACCAACGCTTTTATCCACTGGGTCACATTGCCCAGTGGATAAAAGAAGGCCGTAACTTAGAACGGTCGAGACCTCGTGAATATGGCAATAAAGATGAGGACAACAGTCCGAACAATTTAAATAGTATATATATATATATATATATATATATATATATATATATATATAGGGGGTAGTAAAGTTGTTTTTCTTGTCTATTCTGCACATATTTTTAAAATGTAATGTTATCTCTCACGCTAACCCACGTTTCTTTGATGTTAGAAATTCTACCAATCCTTCATGCACATCTTTATTTCCTGGCAATCAATGCTTATATCTACTGACATCTGCATCTCCAAAGGAAACCAAGATAAGGGAAAAGAAAGAGGAAGGCAGACTCTCATCATCAGTTGATTATGACGACTCTATTCTATACGAAATTGGCCACTCCTGGCAATCTATCGAACTAAAAGAAACTCATGAGGATTGAAACTCTTAAAAAAAATGAGTCAACCACGTGAGTTAGCAATCTGAAAAGGCAAAATGATGACTATCCGAAAAGCATTTAAAGCAGATCGAAGAACATATGACTTGTACTCGCAACTTTAAGCTTCATGTGAATCCATATGAAAGTAGAACATGCTTTTCATTAAGCTGACAAGAATTAATAATGCTATCATTTACATAATTACTTATTTAATAAACCAATAAAAGTTGAATTGAATTAATTGACCGACTTCAGAGCTTCGCGTCAAAATTGCTTTTCAAGGGTAAATGTTCTGCCCAAGAAAGATTATTTATTTTTTAAAATTGTTCCAGTATGTAATGACATAATTTGCTAAGCTCAACTTAGTTTGGCGCAAGACCACAGCTATGGTGCACCCAGTAAGGACCAAATTCACTACTCGCGATTGGTGTTTCACCAATTTTCAAAAGCGGAGACATACTGTCTGCCAATTTGCAATTATTTTCATCTACAAGTCCCCGATTTATTTACTAAGCTTTACTTAGTCCGACACAGTTATAAAAGAATGAAACACCAACTGTCGTAATATTTTACCTAACTTCTTCACCATTAAACTCTCTTTCCAAACACATGAAAAATAGACTAATTAATTTCGATTCATTAATCTTAAGAGATTTTTGTCGACCTTTGGATATCATTTGAGGTCATTAAATGTATCTGTCTCTGTTACTCAAGGAAAAATATCGATTTGATTAAATGTTACAAAATAATACGCAAACAAATGGCGTTAAGTAATTTATTGACTCTAGTATACTTGTTTTAAAAAATTGTTATATATACTCTGAAGCCAGATTAGAGTACTTACTTTTTTTAGTTGATACCTATTTTATCGTGAACTTTCTATCTATATTAATGCCAATTTTCTAAAGAATACCGTAGACAAATTCTATCGGGACATTCCAAAACTTTGTTATATTGATTAAATATAAATAATACACACAAATAAAATGTGTAAACGAATGAACGCCAAAACCTTCAAAGTAAACGAATTCTTAGAAATACAGCATGAAATCTTAAGTACTATTGATGAATTGATGCAAATAAACTTTTTGTTCTAATTCTTCCTAGTATTTTTGCCTCCCAATATTCCACCGTGTTGTTGTGAAAATCAGTAACAGTTGCCATAAATTACGAATTGAGTTGATTCAGCGATTGTGTCGGCCATGACAGCATCTCAAAATTATTGTTTTCAATGTAGACTTTGATTTGTCTAGCAGTGAGTTTCGTCCGGTTTTCATGCTTAAAAAATTAAAACTAAAACTCACAGCCGGCGCATATGATTTTTTTTTTTTTGCGTATTAGAACATAATTCATTATTTATAGACAATATTTACAATCCTTACGACTTTTTATTCCATACAAAGAACCGACCTTTATTTCAATGTAGGTTGTACTCTCCTCCAACTATTCTATAATGTACCGCCGACCAACAAATTCAAAGATGTTAAATTTTGAATTGTCACTTCCCATCACTTTAGACCTCTGTTACAAATTCCAGTTCATTCTCTTTGGTAAGTTCTACGCGTGTTCGCCTCTTCTTTATGGAAACCTTTTCTTTTTGTAAACCACACGTGTCATGAACAGAAACCACGTTAACCAACTATGGTAGTCACATCCATTTTCAAACCGTATTTTTAGCTTACACATTAGTTCTGTTGACGGTGTAACGTATTGTTCAGTCGAACGACCTCGTCCGCCCACGTCGCACAGTATTTATATTCTCTCCCCCTCACCGGTCTTGTACCGGTGAACACTTCTGGTTCGTCCCGCTTTCCCCGTGGGCCTCTCTAATCTACAGACGACAGTCATTTTCTTATTACTTTTCGAAAATCACTGTCTCTTTATTCGTAGTTTGTTTTGTATTTTCTTTAGCGATTGTTTAGACTTGGGTTTACCCAAATAGCTACCAATTGCAGTGTAGTTGTGTATGGGCTTTTAAATAGTATTTTCCAAACACACACCTTCAGAAGCTTTTGAACTACTCAGCCACACACTATTCACAATTTTTAACTCCGATTCCAGTAATAAACTGGGTGCTTGAAGCAGCTGCTTCCGTTATAACAGAAAATATAACTTATTTCACTTCATCGAATAATAAATTATGGAATTTTGAGCAGTGTCCGTTAACTAATTGACAATATCGTTTGTGAAAAATATTTAGAGATTAAAAAAAATTACTTCCAAAACGTCAGTTATGTGCCATGTGTGATACACGCTTAGGCGATCATGTATCTTTCGAGACAGATTTTTTCCCCCGCAGTATGTTGCCATTCCTTTCTGGTAGACCAGTTGCCATCCAAGGCTATATAAAATCGGGAAGTTCTAGCTGGAGGGAGAAGAGGATTCATACCTTTCCCAAGGGTATTAGCGCGTAAGTGAATGTAATGGATTCGACTAGAAAGAATTTGCATATTTAAAAGTAAAGCAAAATCTATGCTCTTTTCAAGAGACCTACAAAAACACATGACATAAAAATTTAATGTGCATAAAAGCATAAAAATCTATATATAAAAATGTGTAAATGATAAGCGATGAGAGGGGAAGGAGATGAGCCCAAAGGATAAACTAAACATATCAAAAAATGAAGTTAGAAGTAATTGCGCAGTGAATGAGTTCGATCCTCACTGTGTGTCCCATACTATTGGCCTTGTTCCCCATCTAAGCTACGCTTGCAAGATCGCCAATTAATACGCATATGCGAGTTGTATGATGGATTATGGCTCGGAATGAGAATTCCAGCTGAGTTCTTTAGATTCAGTTACGCGCGAATACCCTTGGAAAAGGTATGAATCCATCTTTTTCCCGCAGCTATAGGTTAAATAGCAGGATAGACTGGGTCCTACAGCCAAGGTTCGCAACCAATCTGTCGCAGGAAGTAATAACAGCCTACTGCTGGAATTCTTCTTCCAAGTCAATCATGAATCAAAAAATGACATGATCGCCCAAGCGTGCATCCCGCTGAGCACCTAAGAAAGAAATAATTGAAACCAGCTCTTTATTTTAATTCTTTTAATTAAAACTAGATTTTACCGTGGGCATTAAATGGGCTTATAAAATTACCAGCAGATCTTGTTTGCTGATTGTATATTATTAAGAGTGGCGGTTAAAGGTTCGACCACCTGAGTAAATATCAGGCTTCTTTTTAAAAGACTTCTTGGTCGAGGTTATGACTTTTTCAGTACGAGCAAGCGCTTTTTTTCTCTTCAAAATAACAATTATTATTTATCATTTAAAATTTTCTGATTGTCAAGGTTTTGTAACAAAATATATATTCTGATATTTGTCGTTTTATTCTCCAAAAATGAAGTAATATCATTCCAAAGAAAATACATTTAAATGAATTCTCTGAACGCTTAGCCAGAGGATGAAAGAGAAAAGGAGACAGTGATGTCGGGATTCAAAGAGAAAAATGTACTGAATCGGTTTCTGTTTTATTTTTCTAACTGGCTTCCTTCTTCTTTTTCTTCTATGTGTCGTGTCCTATCAGGACGTTGGCGATCATGGCTCGCCACAATATCCTGTCCTTTGTAGCTCTTAGTAAGAGATTAACGAGGCTGGATGACATAAGATTTATAATTTGATCATATGCTTGACTCTTATCTTCTTCTTCTATATACCGTGTCCCTTCAGGACGTTGGCGATCATGGCTCGCCACAATATCCTGTCTTTTGTAGGTCATAAATTTTGCTTTTATTTATCTCTCCTAAAACCTGTTCCATCATCCATTTACTCCAGCTTGCTAGATAGGTTATGCGTTGTTTTCCTCTGTCCCTCTTGTTTTCAATCTCAACTGTAAGCATCAAATTTTCCAAGCCCTCTTTCCTCATCATGTAACCTATTAATTTCTACTGTCTCTTTCTGATAAGTAAAGATGTCCTTTTTGTTTCCGTTTTCTCTAAAACTTCGTCGTTGCCCACATGTTTGGTCCATGGTAATCTCAGCATCTGCATTTCCCTTTCTTTATCTCCTATCAACGTTGTATCATCTGCATATCTTATGTCAGGTATTTTAAAACGTCTTGATACTCTTCGCCAAAAAAGAATGAGTTTCTTATTTCCAGTTACATACTTGACAATAATATAGACAGAAATATGACTGAAATTTAAACACCTTCATTTGACCTCTTTCGCCTGAAATAAAAGGAGCAATATCAACCTTTGACTCGAAACAAATTATCTTGTACGCATGTAGGTATGTATGTAGGTAGAGAGGTCTTTAGCCTCATGACCAAAACGCATTTATTTTGCCCAAAATATTATTTTCTCCATATAATCTCCCCCCATGCCAAAATACTTTATTTAGGGCTAAATATTAATCAAGTGGATTGAACTTTATACAGTGAAACTTTCATATCAAAGTTCAGTTAATAATTATGCATCGTGCTACGGACGTCTTTATCCAAATATTTTCATGGCAACTGCTCTGACGAGCTTTTTTCCTGGTGTCCCGACTACATGAATTTAAGCGTGCTACTAGAGTAGCATCTAGGTCCCACACTTTCATTTTTGAAATAGTTAAATGTAACCGCCACTTCTACAAGTTTCTTTTCTCGTACTTTCCGCCTGTGGAACTCCCTTCCGCTTACTTGCTTCCCTGATTACTACAATCTTCAAAAATCTAAATGCAACGTAAATCACCATATTCTATCTCCCTGAATCCCGTTCATCTTTTATCCTTTCTTCAATCCTCTCTGTATCCAGTCTTCTCTCTCTCTCTCTCTCTCTCTCTCTCTCTCTCTCTCTCTCTCTGTAACCCACTATATATTAGTGGTATTCCCGTCTTGCTTGGGATGAGATGATTAAATATATATATATATATATATATATATATATACGAGGTCTGTCTGAAAAGTAACTGAACTGAGTGTACTGTGTCAGCTATGGGCGAAAGATGGAGAAGTGGATTGTATTATTGTTATGATCCAGGTTCCTTGTACCACGGTGATGGTCCAAGGTAGAACCAATAAAGAATAACTCGAACACAGGTATGGAATAACACAGATATATTAAAAACAGAATATGTAGAAAAGAAGTAGAAGTGTTAGTAATAACAATCAGGTTAGGTTAGAGGGAACTATGTTGTCTCGACCAGTAATACTATTCCAATGTCTTAAAGTAATCGTCTGACGCGACTCTGTCTCTGACTGATTCACACGATGTTTAACAACACGCCCACGTGTTTCGAATGTGGCACAAGGCCGGTTTAATGTGGGCTTTCCGAGCCCGTAGGCTCGGGCAAAAATTGCCCGTAGAACCCGTATAAACGGGATCGGGGTGGTCAACCACCTCGAACGAGGCTCTGCCCTTCGGCGGAGACTCGTCCGAGTTCCTCTCTGCCTAAAGGCAGAGAGTTCCCCTCTGCCTCAGAGGCAGAGAGTTCGACCTGATAGCTGAGACGTCCAAAAAACTGGGTCTCACACTACTGCTTCATCTTAAGGCGCAGTATTTATGGTGTACGGCATAGTCCATTACTATTATGGGTAAGTTCCCATAACAATTATCATCTAACATGATATCTTGGGCGTATATAACCGTAATCTTACCTTTCTGCGACCATTGCATTTTTCACATGTTATTGTGACTGCTTCACTGTGACAATGCGCATGCTCACAACGGCCAGGCTGAACCTTGTTGTACTGGAACAACCTTCCTATTCAACTGATTTTATTCTATGTGACTTTTTCTTTTCCCGAAGCTGAAGGGGATCATCAAATTTTGAAGGCATATAGGCCACCGAGAGGGCCGTAACAACGGATCTGTTGGGTATCCAAAAAGAATCCTTCTATCAGTGAATAGAAACGTGAGAGAGAAGGGTGGGAAAATGCAATAGGGTGATTACTTTGAAGGGGGGAATTATGTAATTTGTTGTTTAGAATTGAAATAATTTTTTTATGATACCAGTCCCATTATTTGCAAACAGACCCCGGAATGCAACCCGAAATTTCGGGGAAATTGTAAAACACACACGAATGTGGTATAAACTTTTGTTATAGTTTTTGTAAACCAGGGACCAAACATGTGAGCAACGACGAGGTTTTGGAAAAAATGAAAAAAATAAAAGGAAACTTATACATAACATCAGCAAGAGGCAATTTGGAATTTCTGGGGCACATAATGAGAAAGGAGGGTTTGGAAAGTTGATACTCACAGGACAGATTGAGGAAAAGATAGACAGAGGAAAGCAGTTTGATGAGCTTGAGTAAATGGATGTTTTTTTTTTTAAATAACAAAAAGACAATTTATTAAGAGTTACAAGGTACAGGAAGATGTTGAGGGCCATGATCGGAGGGTTCACGTCACATAAAAGAATAAAAAGTTTGCGAGCCAGTATACAAAGAATTTATGGGGAGTGTATATGTGTTTTAACTGCCATGGCAAAAAAATTAGACTGCTACCTAAACGCCTCCCACTGCCTGAAAGAAATGTAGGTTTGTAACATGTCCCATATCAGCATTAATGCTCGTATGGTATCAAATAAGTATATCTTAAGATGTATCCTATGAGTGGAATAACGGACGCTAAAAGGTTAACTATAAATTATAAGTTTTCTTCCAGCACTTAACTGTCTTTTCTTTCCTTTGACGCCATGAAAACCATAAGATTTGGCGGCTTCTGTTCAATTTCATTTAGAGAAAGGGATCACTTTGCCTAAACACGCTAGCCGTGAATTTAAACACAAAATACCAACTGACAGATGAACACTCCTCTAGTCCTTGCCACTTTTATGCTTGTTTCACTGTGGCTACCGTTCCCCTAACTCGATTACAGAATAGACCGCCTAACAGTTTCATTTTTTTTAATATTAAGACTATTTTCAGTTTATTTCTTTTTGTATTGGTCTCATTTCAGTAGAAGCTACATGTTTTCTTGCCATATGCCTTCAAATTTACAACAGATCGCCTTCATATCGATCTCATACGTATGAGAATGTGAGAGGTGCAATTAGAAAGTATCGGAATCCAACTGAGTACCTACGAATGGGTGTGACAATGAATTTCTTTCTGTAAATACGCCTGTCAGAATAAAAAACTGGTCGTCTTGTGCACTAAAACAACCTTTTTGCACTACTCGTTCATTGCAACCTGCCCCAAATTAACGTGGTCGAAAACATTATACTTTAAGATAGCGGTTCTCAGACCCTGGATAATTTACTTGCTTTTAAGTTGGATAACGGAGGCATTTTAGATCTAGCCCGAAATGTTCTGTACACAAATCGACACTTGACGAAAAATAAAATAAAATAAATAAATTAGTATAAAAGCGAATTTTGTTATCGAAGTTTTTTTTATTTTATTTTTTTGTCATTGGTAACAATATTTTGTTTGTTTTATTTGTGTTGTTTTTTTTTTACGGTTTATCAAGAATTTGTAAGTTATATAAAACCGAAACATTTTCAGGTTTTAAGAAGTTGCTTAGAGTGCCCGAAGTACTGATGGGGATCGATGCTACTTAACTTTGGTGATCAAACGAGAACCGGCATATTTGTAAGAAGAAAATAAATGTAGAAAGTTATATAAAAATATTTGTGTGCGTTCAACAAAAAAAAAGGGGAGTACGTACCCAAAACAAGTACAAAAGGGCTCTGAAAGTTCTGTTCTAATGTCTCACCACATATTTATATAAAGCAGGGTTTTCGACAATATGTAAGATGAAAAACAAATACCGGGCTCGTCCCCGCGCGGCCCCAGACCAGCACTGTTAATAACAAAACTACACATTGCGAATTTAGTTGACAAAAAAGGTTCACCCTCCTTAGTTTTTATTGCTAACTCATTCATAATTGATTTCCAACTCCGAATTGTTGCTATATCATTATAGAATATATACAATACATTAGTGCGTTTAGTGTAGTGGCTTTATTTCATTAAAATTGGATAGGATAGATGTATTTTTTTAATTCTGGGTTATCAGGGGCATGGCTACATAACTTTAGGGGGATGGAATAAATATAAAATGTTTAAGATAATATAATAAAGACGTTCGAGAACTTTTGCTATAGGGCATTAATTTATTACTAATTTCTTTAATTAACAAGGTCAATAAAATGCAAGCATCTTTCTTCGACCTCAGTCCACAACTCCACGCCCGTCATGGGTATGACGATAAACTACATCCAAGGCCTCTGATCGACAGGTTTTGAGGAGTGTGGAACCACCTCTTAATTGTTGCTGTTCCCAGGCCCACCTTGGTAGCACCTGTTATGGTCCCAGCTATGGGCAAATAGCTAAGGAAACCTGATCTAGAAACTGATATCTTACAAAGAATGCATATTCTAATCATACGAACCTATCCTAAAAATCTTGTCAGCATTAAATAACCCATTGAGGTTGATATGCCGTGAAACACAATAAATAATAATAAACAACTTTATGCAGCTATTGTGAAGTCCATAATCTTTTCAATGACTCTATAGGACGCGTGTCACCAGAGCTACATACCCAGTATCTCAAGGTGACGGCTTTCAATTCAGAATTGACCTCTCCTAGATTGGTTGCCAATAACGCCTAGATTTAACCCATTTGTGAAAAAGGAATGTAACGAATATGGCCAGAATTTGAACACGGCACACCTATTTCTCTTTCCGAGACTACACCAGCCACACATCCACGTGTAGTAAAATTGTACTTTTTTTTTTACAGAAATAGATAAACAAAAACGGAATTTATTTGGGACTAAACCTAATAGTTGGTATATTGATTATATTTATACGATAGGCTTGGATAAATAAGTCCTTTCTACTATTCGAATCTTCTATATACTGTGTCCTTCATGAAGTGAGCGATCATGACTATCTTTTTGCTATCTATCCTAATACCCGTTCTGCCAACCATTTACACAAGCTCGTTAGGTAGGTTGTTCGCTGCTTTCCTTTGTTCATTTTGTCTTCAATATGTCCTGTGAGTGTTAAATTCACCAAGTTCTCTTTCCTCATTATGTACCCGAAAAATGTCAACTCTCTCTCTCTCTCTCTCTCTGATTCTAAGTATAAGCATCCTTTCTGTTTCCAATTTCCATCTTTATCTGATCCTCTCTTAAGATGAATATTTTAAATCTATTATCCGACCGTAAACATTTTTGTTTTTTGCTGTTCGCTGTCCTTATTATCGAAATGAAACCTAAAAACCTTTTCCAGCATATAAGAGTTACGTAGAAATTTTAGCTTTTTGAAAATGAATGGCAGTAATGATTTTTGACAGAGAATACAATTCGACTCAATAGCATTTTCATAGACTGAGATCAAAAAGACAAATTTAATCTTTATTTTACTGACAACAATATATTGTCTTCTTAAAATTGATGATTAGTCCTTTATTCCTGCTTTCTTTTACTACATTCTGTACTTTCGATTTATGTGATTAATGTTCACCAAAGGATTATTTGGGATATGAATATTTGTTGTGCGAAATAAATGCATTCATGTGTGCCCATACGGAGGGAACTGATTTATTAGAAGATAAAATGTCCGAACTGTCCTTTCGTTTACGTATGTCTGGAATGTTTTCAAATAAGATTGGAGACTGTCTTCTTCTGTCTAGTGACAATGCTAACAGAATACTTTAGGTCAGTTTTCTCCTCCAGCGTACCGGTTCAATCTGCTCGACAGTGCTTCCTTTGAAAAGAATGGGGTATAAAATGTATGGATACTATAAAATAATTAATAGACAAGAAGTATCTGTCTATATTTCTGAGATGAGGTATTATGCACATTATTTACATTACTCGGACTATTGTCCTCATCTTTGTTGCCATATTTATCGCAACGTTTCGGCTGTTGTACGCTCCGGCCTTCTTCCGGTGGTTGGAATGTCGAACTAAACCCTTTATTTCGCTCGCTGAGGTAGACTGTTCTAGTTCCACGTACCATGTCTAATGGGTGTAAGTTATCAGTTATCTCCCTTTATAGCAATAATAACAACGAAAATTGCAATATGAGCTCTGGTAAAAAATCATGCAATGATAACAGCGAAAAATTTCAATATGAGCACTGATAAAAAATATTTCAATATGAGCTCTGATAAAAAATGATTTGAATGCTAATGGTAATATTGGCCTTTTCCTTATAAGGAAACAATCGGTATTCATTGACCAGTACTGCTTTCAAGGGTCTCACAATTAGTTGATAATCAAAAAGGGAAATACAGAAAGCAAAATCTCTTTCTGTCTAGAAAAAGGAGAGAAGGTTTCTGAAATTTATATCATAAAAAAGAGACAAAGGGTTGAAAGCACGAGAGATTTTACACGATACGATGTGAAACAGGTGAGACAACTTGTTACTCCAGGACAGAAAGTTAGACGGCTAGAAAGGACGAAGATCATCTGGAATAAGTTGGAAAATGATCATGGAATTCATATATATATATATATATATATATATATATATATATATATATATATATATATATATGAACTTTATTTCAGTCCTTCATGAGCTTCCGATCCTTGGCTATGATTAATTTATGGTGAACATGTCATAAACGAAAATGACAACATTCACCATAAATTAATCCTAGCCAAGGATCGGAAGCTCATGAAGGACTGAAATAAAGTTCATATATATATATATATATATAATGTGTGTGTGTGAATGTAAAATGCGCAGCCCAATCTGGAGAAAGGATGTTATGTTCTCGTTATGCTTGAACTTATGCGAGAAGACGTATTAGCCGTTCCACATAAACCTTTTTCTACTTACTAGAGACACTTTTCTACTCATTAATACTACGATTAATATTCCGAGTCAGTATCCATTATACCAACAATACATCCAAGCTTACAACACCTGGTATTCCCAAGCGGTCTCCTATCTAGAAACTGACCAGGCTCGACATTGCTTAACTTCAGTGATTGTACGGAAACCGGTGTTTCAACATGATATGGTCATAAGCCCCCATTAATACTGATACTTGTATTGAAATAACAAGTCTCCTGGATAGCCTAAAAACAAATTTGGGTTGTAACGTTTTTGCACATCTCATGTTCGTATTGTTATTCCAGCCTGGCTATAAGAAAAACTTACATTCACTGATTTTTTTTAATTCCCAGGACTTGGCTGTAACTTTCAATACGTACTTACTGTTATTTTTAGTACATTAACGCAACTCTTACAGGTAGCATATCCTGACGATTTATACTGTCAGTGACTATGTACCAACACCAAATATTCGACACAAAACTCAACACTACTTCCCAAAAGATACTACCAAAGTAGCAAAATTTTTCCATGATAAATATTCGGGCCACAAGGACCTTATTTCAATAATCTACTTTTGCCTGCGTCACTCATGGTCGCAAATGAATATTTCAGATGAACAGTTCAAATAGTTGAGAGAAAATTAACAAATGACTTTTTCATGTTTAAGAAAGTAGCCATAGACATAAAAACATCTCCAAAACAAGATACGCCTAAACAGACAGAGCTCATTTCCAAATGCAAAAACGAAAGCAAATTTCTACTTCGCTACCTACGGTCACAGACTAAATCATATTACAGAACCAAAATCAAACAAATTTTATTTAAATTAACGAAATTTAATCAAAAAGAAATGTGCACGAAAGAAAAATATGGAAAACAAACAAATGAAAATGCAGTTGGCGTTGATCCCTATGGCCCTACTATATATATATATATATATATATAGTTTTATATATATATATATATATATATATATATATATATATATATATATATATATATAGTTTTTTATATATATATATATATATAGTTTTTTATATATATATATAGTTTTTTATATATATATATATATATAGTTTTTTATATATATATATATATATAGTTTTTTATATATATATATATATATAGTTTTTTATATATATATATATATATAGTTTTTTATATATATATATATATATAGTTTTTTATATATATATATATATATATAGTTTTTTATATATATATATATATAGTTTTTTATATATATATATAGTTTTATATATATATATATAGTTTTATATATATATATATAGTTTTTTATATATATATATAGTTTTTTATATATATATATATAGTTTTTTATATATATATATATAGTTTTTTATATATATATATATATATAGTTTTTTATATATATATATAGTTTTATATATATAGTTTTATATATATATATAGTTTTATATATATAGTTTTATATATATATATATATATATATATAGTTTTATATATATATATATATATATATATAGTTTTGTTTTATATATATATATATATATATATAGTTTTTTATATATATATATATAGTTTTTTATATATATATATATAGTTTTTATATATATATATATATATTTTTTTTTATATATATATATATATATATAGTTTTTTTTTTATATATATATATATATATATATATATATATAGTTTTTTATATATATATAGTTTTTTATATATATATATATATAGTTATATATATATATATATAGTTTTTATATATATATAGTTTTTATATATATATATATATATATAGTTTTTATATATATATATATATATAGTTTTTATATATATATATATGTTTTTATATATATGTTTTTATATATATATATATATGTTTTTATATATATATATATAGTTTTATATATATATATATAGTTTTATATATATATATATATAGTTTTATATATATATATATATATATAGTTTTATATATATATATATATATATAGTTTTATATATATATATATATATATATATAGTTTTATATATATATATATATATATATATAGTTTTATATATATATATATATATATATATAGTTTTATATATATATATATATATATAGTTTTATATATATATATATATATATATAGCTTTATATATATATATAGTTTTATATATATATATATAGTTTTATATATATATATATATATATAGTTTTATATATATATATATATATATAGTTTTTTATATATATATATATATATATATATATATATATAGTTTTTTATTTATATATATATATATATATATAATATATATATATATATATATATATATATAGTTTTATATATATATATATAAAACTATATATATATAGTTTTAAGGTATGTCATATTTATGGATTAAATTGCTCAATATCAGGAATACAACGCACGTAAATAAAAAAGTGTACATTGAGGTCAACACCTAGAGGCGATAGTCTGTGATGTTTAAACGCATATGTGTGTGTGTGTATTGATATAATAGGAAAGAACTGTTATATTGATGATCCAAAGTTATTTAGTATTTTTTATTTTATTTTTGAAAAACCGTGCTCGATACATAGGTAGAGCCTAGATTATAATTATTTTTTAAAATATGATTCCATCGCGACACAGAAATTACTATGTTTTGAAACTGGTCAGCAGTATTTAAGTTTAATTTGTTCCCTTTTTTGGATAGACTTGTGACTGGCGACGAAAAATGGATCTTTTATCGAAATGTTAAGCGTCGTAGACAGGGAACTTAATGGGCAAAATGTTCTTTTTTCAATCTGGTGGGATTGCCAAGGAATAATCCACTTTGAATTCTTACCAACTAATGCAACAATTAATGCTCAAATATACTGTCAGAAATTAGAGCGTTTGAACCAAGCTTTGAGGAAAAAAAGACCTGCTCTAGTGAATCAAAAACGGGTGATGTTTCATCAAGACAATGCGCGACCACACACAGAAAGAATCACGTCACAAAAGATTGAAGAATTTGGTTGTATGTTGTATAGAAATACATATAGAAATATAGAATTACATATAGGAATATATACAGAAATATATGTAAACATATATACATATAGGAATATATACAGAAATATATGTAAACATATATACATATAGGAATATATATAGAAATATATGTAAACATATATACAATATTTCAACCACCTGAAGAAGGCCGGAGCGTACAACGGCCGAAACGTTGTGACAAATATGGCGACAAAGATGAGGACAATAGTCCGACTAATGTAAATACTGTACATAATACCTCATCTCAGAAATATAGACAGACTCGGTAAACATATATATATAAAAAATATATATATCGAAATATATGTAAAAATATATGTATATAAAAATATATATAGAAATATATGTAAATATATATTTATATAAAAATATACATAGAAATATATGTAAATATATATTTATATAAAAATATACATAGAAATATATGTAAATATATATTTATATAAAAATATATATAGAAATATATGTAAATATATATTTATATAAAAATATATATAGAAATATATGTAAATATATATTTATATAAAAATATATATAGAAATATATGTAAATATATATTTATATAAAAATATACATAGAAATATATGTATATATATATATATATATATATATATATATATATATATATATATAATTCTGAGTTCATTGAAAATAATTGGAAATTTAAGAGCACCATCCCTTAAAAACGAAAAAAATCACAGATTCTACCGCTGAATATGTTCCCGTGAATAAAATTCATTTACTCTGCATCAACTTTAACAATTGAGTGTTTATCCTGTTTTACAGTTATTACTCTGTTTAAATTAAATCCTCACAGATGAAGAAGAGACTTAAGGCAACAGAAATGTTGTACTATAGAAGGGTACTGAGGATACAATGTGAGTGAGCAACGACGAAGAATATGTAAACAAAAAGGACACTGATACTTCAGATCAGAAAGAGACTGTTGAAATTTCTAGGGCACATAATGAGGAAAAAGGCTTGGCAAATTTTACATTGACAGGACATATTGAAGGCAAGATTGACAGGGAATCAGCGCATGTCCTACCTAGCGAGTTTGGGAAAATGGATGGCAGGACAGTTTTCAGGAGAGAAAACAATGTGCCAAAATTTACTAAGTAATACAAAGGACAGAAAAATGTAGAGAGCTATGATCACCAACTTTCTGAAGGGACACGGCGCGTAGGAGATAGGAACCAAGCTAGAAATCCTGTATATTCTGGCCTCGTTAATCTGTTTTCTTCTTTTGTCTGTGTGTGTGTTTGTGCGTTATTATAACTGTGGTGTGTTACCTTTGGAACGACTTCTATGGGTTCTTTAAAGAGAACAGTTTTATTTGCTGGTCAATGTGTGATCTGTCGATGCGAGAGAAGCTCATAAATTATTTGCGTAAGAAAACGTATCTACTTCGATCTTTACCCTTCATAAATCTGTTTTACTAATTTTCACGCCAGTCGTTGATTTCTCTCGTTACAGTTCAAACATAAACTCTACAATCTTGACAGGTATCAGTGTCGATAAAGAATATCCTCTCTTCCGCACCGCTCTGGGTGGTTGGAGTAATCCAGGACAGTCCTTATTGGGTTGAATTAAGGCATCTGTCAGCTTCAAAATTTTCTCGTGTGTTTTGCTAGCAATGCTTTTCCTCTCTTTCTCATTACTTTAAGTGCTACGAAACCTTCAAAATGTCTGTAAAAGGACTTAAGAAATCTAACTTTGCCTATCGACCTTAATAGATGCCAGTGAAACTAAAACCCTTTACGTTTTCCTGATAGTTATCTTTGAGGTGGGGTTATGGGGTTTTAGTAATATAGATATGTAATGCTATCATAAACAGTGTGTTTGTGTGGTCCCGGCTATGCTATTTACACAGAAAGGAATGGAGATTGTGGGGAGAAGTACTGATGTGTTGTACGCTTGATAACAAATCAGAAAAATATTTAAGAATTATATTTTCAAATTTGACACACACATAAAATCAGAAATTAAACCAGAGGATAGAAGGTTTAGAAAATTTGGTACTTATAGGACATATTGAAGTATTTATTTGATTTTTTACAGTTTATCAACCCTTTGTCAGTCATTTAAAGCCGAAATATTTTCGAATTGTAAAACCTCGCTTACAGTACCCGGTTTTCCACATTTAATTATTGACCGGACTTGACGTTGCTTAACTTCGGTGAACGAAAGAAGATCGGTATTATCAGTGTGATTTGACAGTAAGTTATACGGAAGGAACTGAGTTCCTAAAAAAGTAGCTAGTAACGTACTTAATGAGTTTTTTAATAGAGGAATTTTGTGTTAGGAACAAAGTCAAAAGTTGCTTAGAGTTACAAAAGACAAGATGTAGTGAGTCATGTGAGCACACAGTCTGAATTTTTTAAAATAAAAGGCTTGTAAATCATGAATAGTATTCGATTGCCAATGATGGTGCTAAAATCTCAAACCTTCTTGGAATTTTCAATTCATTTATTCGCAGTTATACTCTTTTTGATCCGCTTCTAAGTTCACCCACTAAAAATATCTCCGACTTTAACATTTAACGCACACGCTTTTCTTAATTTCTGAACCTGATGAGGTTGTTTTCCTACTTGTTAATGTTAGTTTTCGCCCTCTAGTTCGTTGGCAAAGCCACGTCGATGATCTAAAAGGGTTTCTTTTTGTTTGGTTACTGTTAGATCCGGTCTAAATTGAACCGGATAGTTGGTTTGCATTTCAGTCACGGAGTAGTACTAATATATTCTTTCTTTTTACAAAACAATCTACAAAACAAAACCAAAAAAGAAAAAAAGCGAAAATCAGAACTAAAGTTCATTCATGTAATTCTTTCTTGCATTTTTCTTATTTCTTTATTTTTAGGTTCTGAAGAAGAGTAATACAAACTGTTTAAGCTGTTAAAAGCCAACGCATGAGTACACTTCAATATAAATCCAAAGGACGGGAAACTGGGAAAAACCGCCAATAATAGAATGGTGATATCTATTGCAAGCTCTTGTAAATGTTGCTCAGTTACTGCTAAGAAAGTTGCTTCCCTTTATTGTGCTTGACAATTTTTCTCTCCAGAATCTATTTTGCATATCTATAAGTCTACCATTCGCTCATGCTTAGAATATTGCTGCCACATTTGATTCGGTACTCCTGCTATTTATTTAGAGATGCTTGATAAAATCCAAAGGAGAATCAGCAATATTATTGGTCATCATCTGGCGTCTCGGCTTCAGTCACTTTCACAACGCCGTAAAGTTGCTTTCCTGTGCCTTTTCTATAAATACATTCATGGTAATTGCCCGGGTGAGCTCTTTGTTATGGTACCTAGACTTTATGAATTTAAGTGTAGTTCTAGATTGATAATAATTTACAGTTGCATTGGCTAGATATAACCGTAAGTTCTATGTTAATAGTTTCTTTTCTTCCACTTCTTGCTTCCGGTTCCATGCTTTCCAGCCAACATTGATCTTCAAAAATTTAAATCCAATGTCAATCGTCATCTACTGTCTTCCTGATTAGTCTTCCATTGTTCCCGCTTCTTCATAATGTTTTCTGTTTTCTAATTCTTTCACACACGAACCACTTGTGCATTTACTGATTTGCTTGAAGTGAATTTGATTTTTTTTTAAATTATAGGACATCGGGTCTGGGTACTTCGACGTGGTTAGCAAGCCTGTCTCGTTAGATGAATTAAGATTCAGTAATGAGTTCGATCCTCACTTGTTACTCCATATTTTCGTCCTTGTGCCACATCTAAGATATGCTTAGTAAATCACTATAGTTGTCGAATATGGCCAATTCGACGTCGTGTAATGTCCAGCAAGCTTGTTTCGTTAGATCAGTTAAGATTGAGTAATGAGTTCGATCCATACCGAGTGCTCCATACTTTTGGCTTTGTGCTATATTGAAGCTGTGCTTACTAATAGCATGTAGAGTATGGACACTTATTGTGCCATGGTTAGAAGGCTAGATCAATTAAGAGTGAGATCACTGCCTGATCCACACTTTCGGTATTGTGCCACATCTAAGCTACTCTTAGTAAATCCCTATAGTAGGCCGAGTGTAGATACTTCGACATGATGTCATCATAAACAAAGCTTGTCTCGCTGGATTAATTATGACTGATTAGTGGTTTCGGTTCTCACTGAGTGCTCCATGCTTACGAGCCTTTTGTCATATTTAAGCAACGCTTAGTAAATCACTATAAGGCACTTTGACGTGGTGTCATAGTCAGCAGGCTTATCTCGCTATATTAATTACGACTGATTATTGAGTTCGATCCTAATTTGGTTCTCCATGCTTTCGGCCGTGTACCACAAAATACGTTGCACTTATTAAATAACTATAGTATGACGAATCTTCTTCTTTGATGTGCCATGTCACTTCTGGACGTGGACATTCATGTCTCTCCACAATTTTCCTATCCTCTGTAGTTAAAGCAAAGTTTGTTTTTGTTTTTTATGTTGTTGTTTTTTTTTTGCTATGCTTCCAAAGTAGATCACTCACGGTTTGAGTGTATGTCCCGTCAGTGTCTGGATGACAGAAAGATTCTAAACGTTAGCCAAAAAAATTCGTCTTACAGTCAAAAAGACTTTGCGATATGCACACAGTCAGCTAAATGTTTATCTCGTGATAACTGATTTGTCTTCTCTCTGTGGACTTGCTTACAGAAACACATCTCACCGGCTTCTAAAATAAGAGTGTTTGTTTAACGGTATATCAACTCTTTTAATGCCTAAATTTAATTTTCTTGGGAGCTTGGGTTATTTTATTTATTTATTTTTATTTTTTTTTTACAAAAATGTCTTTTTTTTTTTTCTTACAAAAATCTGTTGCTGTTAATTTTTTCCTCAAAAATGTATTGCTGGTAATTTTACTATGAGAATTTATTGCTGGTATTTTCTTACTCACAGTGTTTTGGTCCCAGTTTCGGGGGTTCACAATTTGCCCATAGCTGGAACCCTAACAAATGCTACCACCACTTATTATTTTAAACCTTCTGCTTAAAATATTTTGTGAGATATCACAAAAGATAGTGTTACTTTGAGACCTGTCATCACTTATTTATGTGTTAGTCCCCCTTTAGGTCATCGATGATTATGGATCTCCACAAATTTGTATCAATGTTTCCTCTTTGTATGCCTCCCCGTCACTGATCTATCATCGATTTACACAAAGTCGTAAGGTAGGTTACCCGCTTTTCCCATCTACCCCACTTATCGCCACGATGTCTTTTGAGTGTCAAGTTCTCCAAACACGTTTACTTATTATGTAGCAAAGAAATTTCAATTGGCTCTTTCTGATTCTAAGTTCAAGTGTTTTATTTTGTTTGTATGCATTTGTTTTTGTGGGTGGGGGCTACCATTATTGGGGGGGTACGATTTTCCATAAAACTTCCTCGTTGCTCTGTCCATGTTATTCTCAGCATCCTTCAGTGGAACTACATTTCTGTTACCTCACATCTCATCTACATCTGTGGGGGAATTGTATATCATTCACAGCCTATTTCATCTCCTATATGATGTATCTCTTTATGACGTGTACATAACATCCTACCCTTCGTAGCTCTTAGTAATGTTCATATTTTCCACTTTCTGCCCTCTTATCTGTTTACACATGCTTGCTAAGTCGGTTACTCGCTGTTTCCCTCTGCCTCTGTTGCCTTTGATTGTCAAATTTTCCAGGCCTCCTTTCCTCATTATGTGTTTAAGTAGTTTCAATTGTCTCTGATTGTCAATTGTCTTCTTTGTTTCCATTTTCATTAAAACTTCCTCGTTATTCACATGTGCAGTCTATGGTAATCTAAGCCTTCTTCTGTAGAAGCACATCACTCTTGCCTCAAGTGTCTTCCTCTTTGAAATCATTATCCAACTTTCACTGCCATATAGATGGCCTCATGTTACATAAGTTCAGCACTCTTATTTTCCAATGGAACTTTGCTATTTCTGAATATTTTGCTTAGATTTTGGAAGGCATCTTTTGCTATACCAGTGCACCTTCGGATTTCGGTGTCACATTCGCAGACACATTAAAAAGAACTGTCTTGGTTATTTAAACATTTTAATGGTGACCAGGGCCTGCTCAATGTACTGACAACTCGTGCAGTCGCCTTCGGCGCCATCATGCCGCCTTGTCATGCGTTTGGGATCCTACTTGTGGTCGCCCATGACTCAGGACAGGTTAAATTCTTTGTCTATTTTGTCAACAGAAAATGATCTTGTAAAGAAGAGAGGCGTAGAAAGTGCCATGAAAAATATTTGCAAATCTAAAGGCTAGAAAAAATGTTTTAGGTAGGATAATGAATGTTATCATTAGTTTTCATCGTCTTATATTGTAAAAAACTCAATATTTTACATTTTCAGTTTTTCTCCTTTTAAATATATATTTTGGATGTATATATTCATCAAATACATATATATATATATTTTGAATATATAGTCATCATATATATATATATTGGATATGTATTCATCCAATATAAATATATATATATACATATATATATATATATATATATATATTTGATGAATTTATATCCAATATATATGTATATATATATATCAATATTTGATGATTACATATCCAATATATATATATTAGATGAATATATCCTATATATATATATATATATATATATATATATATTTGATGACTATATATACAATATATATCTATATATATATTTGATGACTATATATCCAATATATATCTATATATATATTTGATGACTATATATCCAATATATATCTATATATATATTTGATGACTATATATCCAATATATATATATATAAATATATATATTTGATGATATATATCCTATATATATATATATATATCCAATATATATATATATATATATATATATATGATGACTATATATGCAATATATATATATATATATTTTATGAATATATATCCAATATACATATATATATATATACATATATTTGATGACTATATATCCAATATATATATATATATATATATATATATTTGATGACTATATATCCAATATATGTATATATATATATATATATATATATATATATATATATATATATATATATTTGATGACTATATGTCCAATATATATATATATTTGATGACTATATATCCAATATATATATATATATATATATATATTTGATGATTATATATCCAATATATATATATATATTTGATGATTATATATCCAATATATATATATATATATATATATATTTGATGACTATATATCCAATATATATATATAGACATATATATATACATATATGTATATATACATATATATATATATATATATGTACATATATATATATTGATGATTT
>OZ038475.1:40727214-40872214 GCA_964036315.1 Acanthosepion esculentum | reverse complement strand
ACGCGATCTTCAAACGTCTTTAATAGATATGAAATCTTATCAAAATTTGTAGTTTCACTGTGGGTTACAATTAACAAGCTGTTTTTGCAGATCCCTCAGTAGAGAGTAAGAAACTTACTGTATGCCACATACTTGAAGTCATTTGCTAATATGAATCGAAACGTAGTAAGAAACTATATATATTTATTTTTGTTAATTGTCATACTTTATGCTTTCATTTGTGTGCATGATTTTCTTTTTCTAGATATAATAAATCTTATGCGAGTCTGAGCTAGTGCTAAAAGATATTTAGCTTTCAGTAATGTAATATATATATATATATATATATACATATATATATATATATATAACTGTATATACATTTCACTCAGTGAGAGCCATAAAGGTACAGGTCATGAAAAGGCACAGCATATAGGAGATTGAAATAGGCTGGGAATGATGTACGATTTCTTCACAGATGTAGATGAGATGTGAAGCAACAGAAATGTGGTTCCATAGAAGGATGCTGAGAATAACATGGACAGAGCAACGATGAAGTTTTAAGGAAAATGGTAGCAGCCCCACTCCCCACCGCAAAAAAAATTGATGTTCAATATCTCATCTAATACAGTCATTTCTGCACTAAGAAGCTTTCCCAGTGAATAATAATGTAATCGGTTTTGATGAACCAACAGCATAAAAGTGCAGATTTGCTAACTCAAATGTTTTCTACATTTGGCTATAAGTTTGACAAGTGACAACTTAGCGCCTCACTGTCTGAAAAGGCGTTTCCAAATGCAGCAAGTAGATTGGGCGATTTGCCAAATTCTTTCCTTACAGTTTCCTACATCTTAATCTCATCAGCTTTAAATTTGGTTTTCTCTCTAGACTTCGTCAGATGTTTATTAGGAACTTCATGTTGTGTAATAGCTATGGAGCTAGACTTGTTGTAGTGAGTTCGATACTCAATGGATGCCCCATACCTTTTGGCTTTGTGCCAAAACTAAGCTTAGCTTTGTATTTTATATTCTTAACTGGGCCAGAAGGTTTCAAAATAATATTAGACTTGAGCCCCAGAGGATCATCACTCCAGACAATAGATCTCCTTCGAGGGTATAGGATCATTACCCCTCTCCAGAAGAAGTATCAAGGGGGGCTTGAGCAATTTTTTAACGTCTTCTAGAAACCCACATTAAACCCGGTGTTATGTTACATACTATGTGACCGTGGCGCAATAGACAAATATCATATGTTTATTTATTTTAGCCCCTTAATACTCACCGGCTCATTTTTAAGTCGGTGGACATTAATGAGTTATAAGTAGAAACTTAAATTAGTACCGGATCCTTATTTTAATTTTTGTAATTAATACCGGATTTTACGGTATTTATTAGTGGGTTTACATAATCTTGGTTTCTCTTCAAGAGTTCGTTTTATGTGGTGGGTGGGGGTATATAATGTTCACTTAAAATTATTATATAAAATTCTTAGAATTCAAGATAAATTGCTATTCTGTTATTTACTTTGTATTTTTCGAAAATAAGCTGTTATATTAAATATCTGACATGTGAAAACTTTTTAAGCCGTACAAAATTTTATATTCAGTTACGTAAAAAGTTAGTCATCCAAAGATAAAAAAAAAATTGAAGTAGTAAAATTTATAAAATGGGACACTGAAACGTGGCCAAGAATATATCAAGTAAGAAAAATTAGATGACATTGTGATTCATGGACTGATGCAGATAGTGTAATGGTTAGCAAACCTGGCGTGCTCGATCGATTACAACTGAGTAGTGAGTTCGATCCTCACTAGCTTCCCCATATTTCTGGCCTTCTACGACAGCTATGCATATAAAGTCTTTTCGATCCTCACTGGGTGCCCCGTACTTTCGGCCTTGTGCCACATCTACGTTACGCTTAGAAATTCTTTTCGGTCCTCACTGGGTGCCCCGTACTTTCGGCCTTGTGCCACAACTACGCTTAGAAAATCTTTTCGATTCTCACTGGATGCCCGTACTTTCGGCCTTGTGCCACACCTAAGCTACAATTAGAAAATTTTTTCGATCCTCACTGGGTGCCCCGTACATTCGGCCTTGTGCCACATCTAACCTACGATTAGAAAATTAGCATGGACTGATGCAGATTCAAATAAAACAAGTGTCAAGAGAAAAATTGCAAAAGTCATATAATAAGCATTAACTTCTTGTTAGATTAATTTAGAAAAAAAATATGCACCTTCCGATTCTGTGTCGGTATCTCTGAAAAAATAAATAAATATGATGGAAATTATTTGTCATTTGGCTTTAAGTTCCCTATGCCCTTTGTTGACTTTGGAACAAAATAACACCGAAGAGATTTTTAGCAGCAGCAGCAGAAGAAGAAGAAATATCACAGAAACACAGAGATCAAATCATTCAATTTTTTTCTTTATTTTTAGTCGAATTAACCCCATGCAAGGTAATAAAACCACTAAGACACAAGAGGTTACTGGGTGTGAAAGAATTAGAAAACAGAAACATTTTCAAGGAGCGAGAACAATAGAAAGTAATCGGGAAGACAGTGGATAACGATTGACATTGCATTTAAATTTTTGAACATCAAAGCTGGCTGGATATCATGTAACTTGAAGAATGTTCCACAAGCGAGAAAAGAAACTGTTAATATACAACTTATGGTTACATCTAGCCAATTCAAATGTAAAATGATGAGACAAGATTTTTCTCTTTTTGAAAGAAAATTTGAAAGTCATAATTCTAAAATTTTCCTTCTTAAGAAATTTAAACCTGATCCTGAAAATGTAACATCATCTTCTCCTTTATGTACCGTGTCCTTCAGGACATAGGTGATCATCTGTTTCCACTATTTTCTGTCCTTCATAGCTCTTAATAAAATTTTGTATTTTTGCTATTTCTCTTAAACCTTGTTTCGTCATGCATTTACTCAAGCTCATTAAGTAGGTTATACATTGTTTCTTCTCTTTTGCTCTGTCCTGTGAGTATCAGATTATCCAAGCTCTCTTTCTTCATTACGTGCACTATAATTTTCAATTGTCTCTTCCTGATGTTAATTATAAGTTTCCTTTTTTTTCTGTTGTTTGATATTGTATCTCCAATTTGCAATTCGCCCTTTGGACTCATCCTTTTGCTAACATTTTGTCTTCTTGCAGTTGATGTTTAGTCCTTCCTTCTTCCTTCCATTTACTACCTTCTGTAGGAGTTTTTGTAGTTTCCTTTCTGTGACTGCCATCATCAGTGTCACCTGTATATCTAATATTAAGATTGAGGCTGCCAATAATGGATTCTGGTAGAACTTCTAATTCTCTCGAAATCGCCTGTATATATTGAATAAGTCCGGTGAGAAGACGCATCCTTGTCTTACACCCCTTTCTATTTTTGTATATCTACTGAATTCATTTTCTATCCGTATGCAGGCGATTGTTGACAGTATAGATTCTTGATTTGTCTGATATCCTTCCCAAATATGTCAAGATTACAAAGCAATTCCTTTGTGTAAAAGATGTCATTTCGTGTTTTGTAAAAAGATAAAAGTTGAAGCTGTCTCTACTTCTAATCCTACTGTATCAACTATGCCAATGACATGAAATCAGAACCTCACTTCACTATATTACATATTTGTAACTCTTAAGTATTATAAATAGATGAGTGCACAGACTTTTGTGGGTTTGTACTTTCTTTCTTTTTCTTCGTTATAACGTCAAGATAAAAACTAAAGATTCATTATGTGAATGTTTGCAGCTACAAACCACTAAAATTAACATATGCAACTGCATTGATAATTTTTATAAAAACACATGCTATAAGGTGGGTTAAATAGATTGCAGTAGACAGCAATGTAGTAAAGCCAATGGTAAAAAAAGTGGTTGGGGTTGTCACAAATATCACGAATGTTGAAAAATCCTGTAACTGTAACAACTGCATCCACTGATGGGTATTAGTTACGAAAGGATTCAGTTGCATTGAAAGCCGTTTTATACATGGTGATTATAAACTTTATACCTCGGCCACTGCGGCTACGTTTTTAAACATTATGTGAATACATAGATAGTCATCACATCTCTTTATATTTACATTGAAAAGTTAGATGTTCATCGCGAGGTAAGATTCTTGTGAAAATGTTTGAATTGCGGAAAATAGCTGTTGCCACATTTGATCGAACATAAATTTCGATCATCAGATAGTGAAAAATATGGCATAGGTCTCACGAATTGTATATCCCATATTATAGCAAAAATGAATGAGCTATTATCACCGGAAGGGAAAGAAGTGGATAATTTTCAATCCAAAAATGAAATGGTATCGTTAACAATTAAATTGCAATACTGTATCTCGAACATGGAACAAAATAATTTTGATTGTTTTCCAATTCTTCGTGACTTCCTTTAAAAGTTGGCATCATCAAAGATGTTAACAATAATATCTGCATTTAATTAGTTTGCTTTGTTTTGTTTTACGGCATATCAACCTCAATGGGCTATTTAATGCCGACAAGATTTTTATTGCTTGTAATATTTTTTTCAAAAATGAATTGCTGGTAATTTTTTTTTTAAATGTATATCTGGTAATTTTTTTTCAAAAATGTATTGCTGGTAATAATTTTTCTTCAAAAAGTAATTATTTTTTTTACAAAGTATTGCTGGTATTAAAACCTATTTTTACACTTTCATAGTGGTTTGACCCAGTTTAGGGGGGATCAACTATTTGCCCATAGCTTGGACCTTAACAGGTGCTACCACCCTGGGTCGGGGTAGACCTGGAAACACCAGCAATTAAGAGGTGGTTCCACGCGCCTCAAAACCTCCTGCTCATCCTGTTGGATGTATTTTATCGTTTTACCCAGGATGCAGATGTAGTTTATCGTCATACCCAGGACGTAGAGGAGTACGAAGAAGATAATAATTTATAATATTTGACTGGAAAACTCACGCTCAAATGAATCTCAATAGTTAATTTATTTATCGAAATTTCGACGTTACTTTAACGAACAATGTATTTAACAAATTTATTTGCATTGGTCAAGAATAAAACCGGAATTTTGAACTGCTGTTATGAGGATTAAGAAGAATAATAACAGAGAGAAAAAAAACACAATATTTGTTTTGTTTCGTATGGTCTTTTTTTTTATTTCTTGTCTCTTTTATTTGTTTATTTACTTTTTATTTTTATAGTTATCCTTATTTGTTCTGTTATTTTTATTTGTTTTTTTAGCACTTACCAATTACGTGAATCGAAAACAAAAGTCCCATTTTCACACCTACTCACCGTCTACTGCTACTGTTTTTCCTTTCAATACAATCGCGCGAAATATTTTCTTTCCATGCGACTCAAACAAATAAAAAGAAATAACTGCAACATGCGAAGGCAAACCTTTCCCGCCTCTCTTAACTTTTTTTTTTTACCACTTGACGCCGATGGCGCCGGAAAACTGTTTTTCAAAGACCCTCAGACAAGTGATAACCTGAATATAGTAAGCTTAATGCTATGTAGTGGGTGGCCGGAACATAATAGAAGAAAGAATAGACATTACAGAAGACCGAAGGGTGACGTGAACACATGGCTAGATTTGATACTGGTGGGGAAATCTGGCAATAGATTTACGTATTTACTTCGAATAAATCTGAACGTTATTGCTTGTCGTGTTAAAGTGTTGCTTCTTTAGCAGACGTTATTTAATAGCGAGTAAAACTCCAGGAAGACAGAATGCATGGTTATCAACAAAAGGATGAGCCCAAAATGCAAATCACAGGTCGGGAATACTAAAATTAATCATAAATATCTGGGAAGTGTTCTAACAGATGACAGACATTGCGACACTAAGTTCTGAAGACGTATTGGGATGGCCAAAGAAACATTCCAAAATCTAAGCAGTGTATTAAGAGACAGAAAAATTTAGTTGAAAACAAAGAAAAGAGTACTGAACTGTTACGATGTATCTATCCTCCTGTATGGCAGCGAATGCTGGACATTTTCCTCAAAGATGAGGAAGAGACTTGAAGCAACAAGATGTTCTACGGGAAGACGATGAGGATACCATGGGCCGAACATGTGAGCAACGACGAGGTTTTGGAGAGAGTGGAAACAAAAAGGAAACTTATACTTAACATCAGAAAGAGGCAGATGAAATTTCTGGGGCACGTAATGAGGAATGGGGCTTAAAGAAACTGATACTCACGTGACACATTGAGAGAGAAAGAGGGACAGAGGAAAGCAGCGCGTTACATACTTGATGCGCCTGAACAAATGGGTGATAGAACAGGGTTGGGAGAAATGATAAAAAGACAAAACTTATTAAGAGCTACAAGGGACAGGAAGATGTGAGGAGCCATGTTCGCCTATGCCCTGAAGGAACACGCCACATAAAAGGGAGAATCGTAACAAAAGATAAATCTAGTCATCTGTAGCCTCACGTGATCAGGTAAACAACTTGTTTCCTTAACGTGGGCTTAACAAAAATTACTTAGTTTCTTCAGTCTTTGTCGCAAACTTCAGAATTTATTCCTGGACTTGTCGCTCTTAGTGCAATTGGGGAATACTTTCTGGGAAACGCGTCAAACATCTCAATGTAAAAATCGATAGCTTTCTTAGCTGTCTGGCGAGAATTTTATTTAAGTTAACGGGCGTTTTACCACAGCAGTAGTTCCTAAATTTTTCTCACGCCGCGTATGAAGTTGGAAATTCATAGCTGAAAGTTATATATTAATTTTATTCCGAATTTATGCGTATTTTTCACATTTTCTTGTTTCCTATTTAGGATATGGTTTACCGATTATTTCTTGGACCTTTTCTGTTAATTTACAATAAAATAAAACGAATTTATATATACTAAAATTCACCCAAATTCCATTGCACTCCAGTTGTGTTGACCTTTGCGACCGCCCCAAATGTAGGGGACCCGGGTGCGCTTTTTCTAAGCTTGTGGGTCTATGTTCCGACAAACAAGCCAAATACGGATTTATTTTTATTTATTTTCTTAAATTAAAAAAAATTCCTTGTAAGTATCTATAAGCACTTTGGAAAGCGAATAACTCCCTGATATTTGGTAAATTTTCATTCTGAGAGCTGGTGTTGTTGCGACTTAAAATTTATAATATCAAAAGAGTGCCAAAAATTTAATAAAAAAAAACAAATAAACTTTGATTTAAATTTTCTAATTTGTTGGGGTAAATTAATATTTGCGATAAGTAACATTACATTATTTTGAGCTGAATTAACAGAAAAGATCCTCTTTCTTTCATGGCCATAATAATTTATCTTAACTTTTTGGTGATCTGACTGATCAATGGCTAAGACTCTTAATTATAACGGTACCGGACTGGCAGTTTTCTGGTTTCTGTATCCAACTGGTAGTAAGGCGACCGGACTATTTGGTAGCACTTAGAGAGTGCTACTCTGATCAACAGTCGTATAATATTGGGGTATTTGTAGTGCCATTTCGCGCATAGGTAGGTATCCTGCATGTATTTCCGGTGGACAACTCTGAGGCCACATTATGCTTTAGTGTTAGCCATATTCTGACCAGTTTGTATTGCCATTGACGAGAGAGAGTGATAATTATTTTGCCTTTCTTTTTCTCCTCAATAAAAAACTCCTTACGACAAATACAATGAAAAGAAACACAAGTAAAGCAGTCAACAAAAATTACATATCCCATTCAACCCTTCTCTCTGCAAAGTTCGGGGTAAATCCCGTGTCAATCATCACTGTCTTCTTGATTCTTATTTTTTATTATGTTTCACTTTTTCATATTATTTCACACTCAGAGTAGCCCCTTGTGACTTAGTATATTTACTGCCTTGCATGAGGTGAAATGATTATAAAAAATCTTGCTTATCCATGTCGCACCTAATTTACTATCGGATATACCAGTACGCAACAACATGAAAAAAAAAGATCTAAGTGAAGACACAATAATTATTGCACGATACACAAGTTACATAAAAATTGGTTTTAAATAAATAAGGCTCATTATAGATTTTAAATCTTGTCCACTGTTATTGAGTTTTTCTTAAAGCTTTATGTAAAAATATGGGTAATTTTCACATCTCTTCACTTCAACGCGCAGAAGTTAGATGGCTATCGCGTGGCAATATTATTTTGAGAATGTTTAGATTGCAGAAAGAACTTTTGACATATTTGATCGATTATCCGACAGAATAGCAATAAATATGACTCTCAGGAATGAGCTGATATTTTTTGCGAAACTGAATGTGTCATGTTTATTTCTGCAATGGAAAGAAGTGAAATATTTTTCAAGCCAAATTTTAAATGGTATAGTGTTTTGCTATATCTTCTTCCATCATTCCATTCAAAATAAATTATATAAATATCAACTTAGATCAAAGTAACGATTAAGTCACTGGGTTATAATCATCAGCATCAGTCCTATGGCTGGGTGTGGTCGTATGGTCGCTGTGCAGCTGAGTCCATGGTGAGCTCCTTCCACGTGACCCACTATTTATTCATTCATGCATAGCGTATCTTGGGAAAAGTAGGCCTAGCGGCGCCCATCCCTCCCTGGGTAAAATAAGTTAGGGAGTAATGATAGGAATAAGATGAAACTTTGCTAATGTATACTGGGTTCAAATGTAGTTATTTTATCACTTGACCTCAAACAAGGGAATAACGACGCTAAGGGCTTACTCAGTGTGAAAGAATATGAGAGAAAGAAAACATTATTAAGGAGATAGGATTATAAAAGAACTTGAAGATAACGATAGACATTGCTTTTCAATTTTTGAAGATCAATGTTGGCTGGAAAGCAAGAAGCTGGAATAGTTCCATGAGCGAAAAGTGTGAGAGAAATTTATGCTAAAATACAACCATGATTATTGTATTATATTGTTTGCTTTTGCAGAGTCGGGCATAGAAAGCTAGCCTTGTCCACCATTAACACAATCCTCACTAAGTGTCCCACACATGTAGTCTCGTAACAAATTAATTAAATACCTAAAAATATAAAATTTTAAATTGGCTTCGACGCAAATGAGGATGCGTTGAGAATGTCACATATTGTCAAAAAGACGAGTACGATGTGTACTCTTTTTGATGAGTACGAAGTTTAACGATTAAGTAGAAACCATTTTGAGAGTATTGAATTCTTTGCAGAAAAAAATATTATTGAACTGTTTATCAATATCTTAGCATTTAACTCTGATCATTTTCTTGCATGTAAATGTCGAAATAAAATGAGATTTTCCTGATTGTGGTCTTAAATGCTTTTTTGATCATTTTTTTTTTGTTTTTTGGACATCTAACAGAAAATGATATTACATTATAGGAAAGAAAGAAATGAGGAATTTTATATCATACAAGCATAAGAGATTTTACTCGTACATTAATGTACTGACAACCAATATACATGAAGGACATGCAGCACCTTCCTTAAAATGAACGCATTCTAAATTTAATATCTGAAATTGTGGTCTTTAACTAGACACGAAGTCTGTCTACAAGTATCAATTCAAAACCAGTCTCAAAGCATCAAAGATCTCTCAGAACGCAACTAGGTCCGTGTACTCTAACTCCAACTCACATACATTGCTCAACTAATGCCAGAATATATTTCGCTCAGTTCAATATGTTTTTGCTGGTCAAGCATGTAGATAATTATATATCTGAAATTAAAAATTAAATAACTATAATATCAGATATCTTTATTTACATGTTATCAAATATATTTATTTACATTACTGGCCAAATAGCTGCCCTACGGGTAAGATATAAATTCCTTCTATACAAACTCGATGATTTTTAAAAACATTTATCAACAGAATCATTGCTGATACATGGCAATTTTAAAACATATTAATTTAGCAAAGATGGAGAAACGTGCCCGCAATAAGACGTAGTGCCAAAAGGACGGTCTTTCTCGTGAAACCGCTATTTTAAGGTAACTAACTTCACTCTTTATTGTTTTAAAAAGCGATGATTAAAATTGGAATAAAACCTAACCATATGAAAGTGAATTTATACATATTTGTTCTTGAGAATTTACAACAAAAATATTAAGCAATATTTATTAGATTGTTTATTTACAAAAATAATTTTATATTTACAAAATTCTAAACATTAATCCAATTAGAACTAATGCAATGCAACATTTATCATTTAACAATTTAAAAGGAAATAATATGAAAACAATTTTTTAATCATAAATTTACTAAATTATTAAAATATTTGAACCAACTATAAGGAAATGTAGTTCTTTTATCACTTCATCTCAAACAAGGCAATAACGACACTAAGGGCTTACTCAGTGTGAAAGAATATGAGAGAAAGAAAACATTATTAAGGAGATAGGATTATATTAAATATTACTGAACTGTTTATCAATGTCTTGAATCAATCGGTAATTAGCCGATGTTTTGCCTACAATTTCAATAAATAATATAATAAGTAGTATAAATAAACAACCTTATCAATAAAGTGTTTATTATTTTTGTTGTGAATTCTCAAGAATAAGGAAAATGGACACATTCGCTTTTTAAAAACAATAGACACTTTATCTATGTTTGCTATTAATTTATATGAAAGTCTGACAACAAAATGCTTGTTTATGTGTTAACAATGTGGGTACTTCAACGTGGGGAAATGGTTAGCAAGCGTTTCTCGTTAGATCAATTATGACTGAGTAGCGAGTTCGAATCTCACTGGGTGGTCAAAATTTTCGGCTATATACCATATCTAAGCTATGCTTAGTAATTCAAAAAAATTGTTACCAATAGCTTGTTTGGTACGACGACACATTACCTTTCTGTTATGTTTCTATCTTCAGACAGAACGTGTTAAAAATTCTCAGGTGATACCTGGTAGTAGGGACTCCAAACCTGCGGCACTAAAGAAAGGATGTCCGTGAAATATCCACTCCAGCGTAACAGTTGTTCGGAAGACCGGGCAATTTGAGGCCTTGGCCCATGAGTACACGCATAGGCATCCCCACATTACAAACACCACGTGTCACAATATTCCACCACCACCCCTCAACCGGGAAGCATGTTACATTTATGCTATGTTTCTGTCTTCGGAGAGAACACAATGATGCCTGGTCCCAGGGATTCCAACTGTGCACCTCCCTCATTACACTAAAGTTGCATCATAAAAATTTCATACCATGAATCATTGACGTAAGCGTTCGCTAATGTTCCATTCACTAAAACATTACGTCCTTATCATTCTCACTACAGTTACCATAATACCACGAATACTCTATGAAGTTCTGACCAGCCCCCATGTGTACAATTTTTGTGAGGGGGGAAACTAAAAAAATTAATAAACTAAAACCCAATGTGGTTAATTTTCAGTTTAGCACCCGCTCTCAGTTTGCATCAAAAATGTCCAGAATGCTTACATTTAGGTGTAATTGTAAATGTTTCGAATCTGGCTTGATACATTTGATGAAATCTACTGTTTTGGAGTTATCAACAGTAAAAGTTTGGATTCATTCGCGTCGCGGCAGCCATTACTGACGTTGTTTGCACACATTTGCTACTGATTAGGTATGAGTAGAATATTTACTTGTCTTGATTATTACGCACGCAATATAGTTCTCTTGCGCAGTAATTGAGACAAGTTAGATCAGTAAACAAGGCCGTTAACTACGTTCCCTTCCGCGCTTAGCTTTCCGCAGCGAATGTATGCAAACAACGCCAGTAATGGTTGCCGGCAACGACGCGAATGAATCCGAAATTTTACTGTCCAAAACTGTAGATTTTATCAAATTTATCAAGCCAGATTCGAATGAAGCATGTACAGTTACACATAAATGTAAGTATTCTGGTAATTTTTAATGCGAACTGAGCGCTGGTTCAAAACTGCAAATTAACCCCGAAGGTTTATTTAGTGCGTAAAAAGAACTATTTTCAGAAACCTCATTTAAATATTGACAAAATGGTAAATTAACTCCCTTGTCTGATAAGTTACCGCTATTAGAGGTATGACGTCACTGCTAGTCAGTATTTAAACTGTAGCGCGCCAGAACTTTGCTTTCTTATTAATAAAAAAGATTTAGCAAGATTCGTTTCCTTCCTCGTCCAGAGAAGTCGCCTGTCATGTAAGAAGCTATTTGTACTTTCATCCCCTGTTGAACATTTCATAAACTAATTATAATTTTTTTAAAAAAGCTTTAATCTTGTTTATTTAATTGTGAACTTTTAATATCAAATATGAATGTATTATTTTTTGTTATTAGAAATTTAATTGACGTGTTGTTTTGTTCACTATTTTCAACCATCATTTAAAATAACTTGCTTTACAGAAAAGAAAACAAATTAATGATTGTATATTTTCTGTTAAATTATTTTTGAATTTATTGCTTGTTAGAATGTGGCGATGGTTTCATAAAAAGCCACCGGTGGGAATTGAACATGACCTCAGCGTGTTCAAAAGGAAGATTCCAAACGTTTACAATCGGCCCAAATACAAACCAAATCGAGGGCTCGTAAATTGTTGAATCGCTCTAATTAAAACAAAGTGTGAAATGCAGTAGGTTTAATGAAAAACTTTCTGAAGTAGATATTAGTGTGCAAAGAAACTTGACCAACTTAGAAAATAGACCAATCTGGGTAGAATAGGTTTTTAAAATCTTGCATGATGGTCGGTCCAACATGTAACTCTGACCTGATTGAATAAAGTAAATTACTAAACTGCATTTGTTCCCTCCTCTTTCAGTTCAGAGCTGTTAGATTAAGTATCCCTCCCCACAAGAAAAATTGTATTAACTATTGTTTCATTTAATATTTGAATTCAGTTGAAATTAGAAAAACGTAATTGTTTTTTGTTCTATAATAATGACGATTTATGCTCAGAAACCATTTTATAAATATATAATTTACGTTATTTAACCGCCAACTCCTCTCGCCATATTCGTCTTAAAATTTGGCGGGAAATGTCGGAACCATGGTAATAAAATTTTACATATTTCCGTTACTTGATATTTAGTTAAGAATGATTATTTATGGTATTGCTACTTTTATTATAAATAAAAACTCTCACCTCATAAAATATTTAGCGTGACTACCGTTTACCGGGCACACTTAGGAAAACAGTAGCTTTAACACGAAGGACTGAATCAAATTTCCTAAAAAAATAAAGTTAATATCGCGCTCGATAAAAAAAAATAATAAAAAAATTTACTATAAGAAAAGTTGCGACTGATATATATTGCACCAAGTTCTATTACCCGGAGAAAATGTTTTATGCTTACTAATAAACTCTCAAAATCCTGCGTGGGTTAGACCAGACCTTCGAAAAAAAATTTTTTAATTTGAATTCAGCAAACAAATGACAGACATATTTAGAGTCTGTACTTAGTCCACAAGTGGTGAACAATTGTTTTTCATATCTAGATTATCAAATGTTTTATCAACATTTAAATCCTCTGTTCCATTCCATCCTTATTCCTATCCCTTTTTTTTTTCTTTTAACGTTTCTATTTTTATCCCTTTATCTACTTTCTTGATAAGTTTGCATTATTTTTATTACAAAAATTTACATTTTTTTTTCGTTTTTGTTTTTTGTATCTGTAAATTCTATCATTCTGTCAGGCTTTTCCTCTATTTTTCATATCTTTTCACCTTACAACACTTCCTGTTACTTCACTATCTTCCGGTTTTGGCACTGCTTAAATTAACAAATCCGCTTCTAAAAATCTAGAATGGTGGGGGGGGTGTATTTTTGTAGATCGTCTTTCCTTCTACTCACATTTGTCCTAATCGAAAAATATTCATTTTTTAATATCTATTTTGGAAGTGAGTTTTTTGCTAATAGTGTCAAATCGATTCCTGATTTAATTTTATCTACATAGTTTTTATTTACAAATGTCAACTTTAAAACTGCTTACGCTATTGAGAACGGCGTACTATTGCCTTTTTCCAATCTGGAACAGATATCTCTTTATAAAGCCTGGGATCGATTTCAGACTAGTTTTATTATGAACAAGACCCCCCCCACTTCTAAAATTAGTTTTTAAGCAATATATTTAATTTCTAACAAATGTCGTAACTAAGATTTTAATGAATGCTACTTTACAAAAATTGTTCAAAACATTTTCTCTGCGAGTGGACCAATCAACATCGATGATATTTTAAGTTTTGTTTTCGCCCTCTTTTAATTCATCTGTTGCTTTCGGTTTTTTATTTCTATCCCATTCTCCAACTTTTCTATCTTCATTTCTCTACATCTGTCTTGATAAGATTCTATTCTTTTTATTACAATTTGTTCCTCGTTTATCTCGACATCCTCTTTTTTTCAATAGACTCTCTTCCATTCTCTGTCTTCTATTTTGCATATCTTTTAAACTTTCTTTTATCTTTTTATTTCTGTTCTATCTTTGCCTTCCTCTTTTTAAATGTTCTCAACATCTTTTTTTTTGTTCTTTAACTTTTATTTCTTTATGCGTGAATTATTTGAAATAAGTGCAACATTTTTCATATCATTGCAAATTTCCTTTCAACCTTACCGACAGCACAGCGATGTACTAAATAAAATAAAAAATGCGTTGACTTTCCATGACATTTGAACTTATTTTACTTTCGTTTACTTTTTTCATTTAATTCGGCGTGTCCTTTCTTCATTGTTGATTTGTTTTATGTTCATGGTATGTCAGTATTTAAAGGCATATGAATTTGACGACTGAGGTCGGATACGCTGAGGTAAAAATATTTGTCTAACGCCAATAGCAACTCCCTAAAAGTCTTAACCACACACGCACCTGCATCGTAAAAGTACAATGCTTTTAAACAAACTTTTATTGCCAGTGCGTGTACAAGATTTTTTAACAGAAGCTCGACAACCCCGCCATTAACTGGAGTTCTTCAAGTTCAAATCTGATTCTCCACAAATCTTACGGTGATAAATCAAATATGTAACCTAATGATGAAAAAGACGTTTTATTTTACACTTTTCAATATATATATATATATATATATATATATATTGGGAGCTCTCAAGGGTTCGAACATTATACAGTGACAATTTCCGATCCAAATTTAGCTATTAACTGTCAGGCTACGGAATTATTGATCAATTCACTTATTTTATTATACTGCGGCTCCTTTTCCAGTTTTCTAGCTTAAAAAAAATATTCTTGGTTTAACACGACCTAGCTATTAAACAAGTGGATAAGACTAAGTCGAGTTACATAATTTAAAGTAAGATAATTTATTCTGCCAACCCCAAAAATGTAACTTCTGCGCGGACTAGTTTTTATATGCTGTCTCTTCAGGACGGGGGTATCAATGCTTTCCACAGCTTCCTTCCCTTCTGGCTATTAGCAGCGTTTCTGTCTTTGCCAAGTTTTCGACTGCCCATTTTATCATCCGTTCACAACCTCGTCAGAAAGATAGCGTGTTGCCTCCCCCTCTCTCTCTCTCTCATATATATATATATATATATATATATATATATATATATATATATACATATACACACACACACACACCACCGGCCTACTCATGTGTCCAAGAAATTTGAACTGTCTAATTCTAAGTGCACATTTTCTTTGTCATCATTCCATCCGTATCATTCTCGGCATTCTTCTTCAGAACCACATTTTTACTGTCACCAGTTTTTTTTCATCTGCCTGAAGATTGTCCAGCATTCCTTTCCATCCTAATTTAATTCCTAAAATTTCAAAATGAGATGTTTCGAACTATCATTTTTATATGTCGATATATCTCTTTTAATATCATTGTTTCAATCTTTTGACTAATCAGTCAGCATTTGTGACTAATAAGACACAATTTTGGCTAAATATTTAAAATTTGCTGTTATGATGAATATCAGCATTATATTACACTTTCGTCCCCCCCCCCAGCAGTTGGTATGGACTGCATTGCTTGCAACAGCCGTTGTAGGGAAGAGGTAAAGCTTGCCGGACGACAATAAGCATTCGGAAGAGGCCGAGGACCTGCTGTGGAAACACTAAGAAAGGATTTTGAAATTTCCAGACCAAACACTGGTTGACTGGAATCAGTTTTGCTGTGAAGTCTGTGTTGAGTATTTCATAACCCCCATTAGAGAAACGAGGAAAAAGTTTTAAAATGCGTGTTTGATGCTCTGAACATGATGCACAGGAAATAAAGAACGTGGGTAAAAAGTAATCAGGAATAAAATAGTCGCGGAAAAACATGGCGGAGCGCGGGTGGTACGAAAGTGTAATAGCGCCGACATATGAATCAGCACAGCATGGTGACTCAGTTCAAACTTCGGTCGATCCTCAGATCATATGTCGATACTGTTTATTATTAGTACTAAATATACGCAAACTTAAGGAATAAGTGCAGACACAATAGGTACTTTACCAATAACATTGGTTTGTTATAAGAATAAAGACAAAAGGAAAACTTTTTAGCCGACACGTTTCGTTCTCTCATTGGCTTTATCAAAGCGAATGACGAAACGCATCGGCTTAGAAATGTTTTACTTTTTTATTTACATTGTCTCTTAGATATATTTTTAGTTATATAAACATACACACACAGTGTGTATTACCAAAGTATGATTTTTTTTTTTTTTTTTTTTTTTTTTTTTTTACAAAAATAAGTTATTTTAATTCTGGGGAAGATTTTCAACAGTTCAAGAAAAAGTAAATCCTTGTCCATTTAATCGTTTATACTTTTGACTGTCATTATTCCGAAGCTCGTCAATTTCTGAATGATTACACTTAAAGACGCTGGATCGATAGTAGGATTCGGAGGAATAGTTTCGATTTCTTTTGTGTGTGATGAGGGAAACACCACTGTGCGAAAATATAATATAGCGGAACACAATACTTTCAAACATGTTTCGGTGATTTTAAAATGAACCTCCTGCTTTTTTTTTTTTTTTTTTTTAAATATCATGAATATTTCAAGCATTTAATATAATGAATTATTTTTAATATATATTGTATCACTATATATATATATATATATATATATATATATATATATATATATATATATATATATATATATATATATTTTTTTTTTTTATGTTGGTTCCAAATCCATGATAGGAATTTGTATTTATTTCTGGTTTGATACAGAAACTTTGGCACAAAGCCAAACTGGAGAGTGGGGTCAGTCTTGTAATTAGTAACTATCCTAGCTCTAGTTAACCACAATCGAGACCCATTCATTCATTACAAAATATACCCAAGCGCCACAAGTACTTATCTATCACCTCTCAATCCTACATATACCACAATACCCCATAATGGAAATTATTACAAAACGCTTTCCTTTACCCAAATTATAGGCAAAAACCACAGAAATGCATGCTGGTATTTCTTCCTAGCCAATAAGATAGACCACTTTTCGATCTCATCTTACTCAGCCTGTCTTGAAGTCAGAATGCCATGTTCATTTATCCGAAATCGCTCTTGTGTGTCAACACCAATTCTTTGTGAATTTTGTCATCATTGTTGCTTTGCCTTCTTACTGTTAATTTGCCTTGAATACATTGTTTCTTGCTTTATATAATTTTTGCCCTGTTCTTTTTCTTGCAAACATTTTCAAATGTTTGGCAGTTTTGCCTCTTACGTTTAACCATGACCACTCTACAGTAGATGTTAGGAACTACATTAACTGTGATCGTGTTTTGATATCAATACGCGCGAAGGTAAGCAGGTAGTGTGATTTCTATCTGCGCAGGAATTGTAATTCTGGGCTAGTCTGTTGCAGTCACTTTCGCACTAAGGCACTTTCGCACTAAGGCACTTAGAAATGGTGCGAACCTACCCCTCCCTCTTAAACTTATGGCTTAAATATCAAGATAGACTGGGTTATCTTGGGTAGCAATGAGACTGAGAAAGAACTATCTGGAGTGAAAACTGGGGGAGGGAACAGAAAACTATTCCATTATATTTGAAAAACGATGAATCTGGAAATCTATGATCGCCTACTTTCCTGAAAGAATCTGTGTGGCGTGGTTTCTCTTCAGGGCGTTAGCGATCAATGTCTTGTATTTTGTAGCTCTTAGTAAATTGTCTTTTTTGTTGTCTCTACTAAACCGTGTTCTGCCATCCATGTACACGACGTTAGGTAGGTTATTCGTTGCTTTCCTATGTCCCTCTTTGCTTCAATGTCTTGTGAGTGTCAAACCTTTCAAGCTCCCTTTCCTAATTATGTGCCATACAAATTTCAACTCTCCTTTTCTGATAAGTATAAGTGTTCTGTTTCCATTTTCAATAGAACTTAGCCGCTGCTCAAATTGTTAGTTCATGATAATGATGGCATGTTAAATACAAACGCTCACCCATACATGGGAATTGATGTCGGGCTAATTTTGCTTTTATATTCTCTACAGAAATTAATTTCTCGGATGCTATTACACTTTCGCAACCCCCGTTGGTTAGGGTTAGGGTTTTACAAACATTTGGTTTTTCGAGATTTGTTTTAATTTAAATATAGTTAACAGAACTTTTTCCAGACTGTCGTACCTGGAGCAACACATTTCTGAATAACAGGAAGCAACGGGTGGGGGGTGTTATAGTGCCATATCTAGATTGTATAATGCTGAATTTGATCGCCTGAATTATTTTGTACTCTAAATTGAATGAATTTTACGAGTCAGTGCTGTGTTCCATAGTATTTTGAACTTAGATTTTCTTTTTTTACGCATACTAAGCGGGGAAACGTTCATTGTCATAAGCTTATCCCTTCGAAATCTGATTTTATTCCGAACTTTATTCAAGAGCAAAACATTCTAATTGTTTTATCTATTTTGAACCTCCACCTCCTTGATTTAGTCATGCAAATATGCTGGCATCCCGGTTTCAGTCACTTTCCCACCTCCGTAATGTAGCTTCCCTGTGCTTTTTCTATAAATACTTTCATGCTAATTGTTTTGACGAACCTTTCTCTATGGTACCTAGGCTACATGAATTTAAATGCAGTACTAGATTGGCAAATAGGTCTCATTTTATAATCGAATTGGTTGGATGTAAGTTCTATGCCAACATTTTCTTTTCTCACACATGAACTTCAGGCTTTTGCTTTCAGCCAACTTTGATCTTAAAAAATTTAAATACAATGTCAATATTTATCTACTGTCTCCTTGATTCCCGTTCCTTTATAATTCGCGCACCTGAATGTTTTTTTTCTTATTCTTTTACACTCAGTAATATCTTGTCTTAGTGGCCCTTATGGTCTTGTTTGGTGAGAAATGATTTAAAAAAAGATTTTTAGCTTCCTGCCTATTTTAACAAAAATACGCGTCATGTTATGGATAGTTATGTTCGCCCATCACATTTATAATCAGCGACACACACACACACACACACAATAATATAATAATAATAATATAAAAACAAAAACAATCGTTCGAAAATGTTTGATCGATTTTAAGACTTGCACATTGTGCTATTTAGGAAGGATTGGTCATCTTTTTCTATAATTCAAAATAATTCCCCAAAGGATGAAAAAAAATGTCATTTGGTGCACTAAATCGTATGATAGAATTAGGTGTGGCTAAGACCACATTTAGAATATTGCATGCATTAGTATTTTCGTGAATAAACAAAAATACACACCCTATATATCCATACATCATCACACATGTTGGTGTGAGATATATATATATATATATATATATGTGTGTGTGTGTGTGTGAAAGAGAATCGCTATATAAATATACCGGTGTGTCATTAGTATTTATGGGCGTAATTCATTGTAAATAATCATTTCTCGGTTGAGTTATTTGCCATATGATATGTTTATTTAAATAATATTTTGCACGCTTGATTCCGCTAAGAAGCATTACTTCCTGAATTAACCCTTTCAGTTGAAACTAGATGCAGTTTAATATAGTGACCGCAGAAAGTTATTTAAAGCACGATTTCTACGTCATGTGGAGTGTTTACTTTCCTCGCCCAAATGAACGGAGCTTTCCTTTATAAGGGAATAGATTTGAGACTGCAAATTGAATCAGCACAAGAGAATAATATTCTTCGATTTAGCCTCCACCGCAAATGTACAAAACGATTCCTGTTTTTCTTTTTTTGTTTTTTCCATAGCATTTCGTAATATCGATATAATCCCTTTTTTTTGGGCATATCTCCTAAACGCGTTGCCTTCCTGTATCCCTCTTGCCTCATTATATCCTATGAGTATAAAACTTACTAAGCCCTCTTTCCTCATTTCGTGCCTCAAAAATTTAAACTCTCTTTCTGATAGTACATATCAGTATCCTTTTTGGTTTCAATTTTTTTCTAAAACCTCGTTCACGTATTCAGTCCATGGTATCCTCAGCATCCCTGTAGGGGGTGGGGTGTGAATGTGAGAGATGAGGAGATATCTCTCTGGTTTAAACTTTCCCGCTGGCCGGTCCAGCTACATAGGAATGTTGGACTTTAATGGAGTCCAAAGAAGATAAAGAAACAAACAAGACCGATATACATGTATGCAAACAAATATATATTAATAACAAATTACAATGACATGAAGACATGAAAGGTTACAGAGTGTTTGTATGGAGAAATTGTGTGTTGAGTGTCCGTACGAACGCGTATATTGGTTTTAGCGTGTTCCCAGAATTTGGAAAACGCTGTCCCTGTGCGAGGTCGCATATTGGTGTAAGTGAAAAAGAGTTGGGTTTTTTTTACCTCGCCTCACGCGCGAGGTAGCGGCCCAAGGCCTGAGTTGAAAAAGATTTTTACCTCATCTCCCCGCGAGATGACCGCCCGAGGCGTAATCCGGATGAAGAGGCGAAAGGTCAGCCAGTATTTATACTCGTGGGAGAGAGAGAGACCCCTGTTGAAGGATTAAGGAAATGAGGAGGAGCTAACTGCGACATCCCTCTGTAGAACCACGTTTCAGTTGCCTCAAGTCACTAAATCAACGATGATCTGTTCAGCTTTCACTGGTATATCGGATGTGGCTGATATTACGTCACAGTTCAGTAATCTTTTTGTTTCTAACGAAATTTTTCTGTTAATACTTTGCTCAGGATTTGAAAGGTCATTTTTGCAATTTGAATAACGGGCTGTTCCTTTCTGCGTACAATAGCGAAATAGTACGCTATTTGAACTTCGTATAGTGTGCGTGAGTTTTTGTGACTTTGTTCCACAAAGTACTAGGTCTTGAGTGTGGGGACTGAGAACTTTCTTCTTACATTTGAGACACGGAGTAAATGAAGGCAATTCTACTTTGAGTAAGTTGCATGTGGTATCTTAGCAGCAAAGATCAGAACAGTTGGGGCGAAAGAATAGAGCTCATCAACAGTCGTCTGTGTATCCTATATTAAGATTATCTCCCCTGATTATAAATCCATGTAGGTCTTTTAATTACAGCAAGATGAATAGAAGTTGACTTCAAGTATTTAATATACTATTTATGTTAATGATTGGAAATATAAATGTAAGTTGGGAAAAAGAATGCCTTACATTAAAACAGCAGAGAAAATACATATAGCAAAAGATATGATATTAGTCAAAAGAATCAGTGCATGAAAATTAGAAAAAAAAAACATAACCTCTCGCCGAAAATAATACAGCAGCTCAGGAAAAAAATGTTATGGCTGTATGGGCGGAGTTAGAATTGGCAGAAGGAATTTGAAAATACACTATTGTTAGGTGAGGTTTTAGCACATAGGTCAGGAGCCGTCAAGGTTCACTGCTAGATTTTTATTTTGGTTAATTCTCGCGAATCATGACTTATCGCCTGATTGAGTTCTGTTTATAAAAAAATATTTATGAATCGTAAAGAAAAAAAGGATTCTGATGTATCCAATTGGAAAATCTAATTATCACAATGTCGACGCATTTTAGGTTTGAATCGCGCAAAAACAGAATTGACATCAATTGACATAATGAATCTCTTTTTACGACATAAGGTTTCATTTTGGAGCATTTCTTTTTATAAATTAGGTACATGAAAAAATTTTTCTTAAAATGTTTTTATTACTAAATTGTTTGTCATAAATATTCAAGCTATTGTACAAATATCCATCCTCTCTTAGACTCGCGTATATCAACATTCTGCGCCCACCTGGCTGGATTTTGAATTTAGTTGTCCTTCACTGGTTTGATAAGGAGTCTAGTGATCCCTGCTATTTAACCCTTAGGTGGAGGAAAAGAGATGGATTCATACCTTTCTCAAGACTATTTGTGCAAAACTTACTGTAACGAATTTAACCCGAGTTCGAACACTTCGCCGATTTCTTATTCCGAGCTGCTAACCATTTAGATTTCCCTGCAGATATGAATATGCAAACATTTTATAAATATAAATATTTCTAAATGAACGATGCAAACAAATTTCATCACTAAAGATAAAATGATGTTAGAACATAAATATATGTTGTATATATGAACGTTTTATCTATATCTAAAATCCTTGCTAGCTGATGAATTAAGAATACCTAAAATTTTAACATTGCTTGTCAGACATAAGGAAATCCAAGATAGTAATTATTGTTCGAAAATGTGACTATTCTTGGATCTCTCAAAAATTATTCTGATTTGTGCTATTATGAAAATATTAAAAATATCTATATTCTATGACTTCACTGGAGATGGGCAGATATCACTGGAGATGGCATAGTTTATCGGGATATGTGGCGAAGATAACTGTTAACCCTAGACTTGAACTGGTTAAGTTTGTAGTGATCGCGGAAACATCCTCTTTGGAGTTGGTTCTACAAAGCAGCGGTTTGTCTGAAGACGCCGTTTGAGTGGAGCATCTCACCAGTGGAATACGAAGGAAATAGGGGTGGTTTGCTACAATGTTTGTAGCATGACTGGTCTTAACCGTGAAGGCTATAACTGGTGAAACTAAGGAATGTTTGGGTTTGTTTCGTTTTTTTTTAACACTTTTTGTGGAAATAGCGATAGAGGAGTGAGACACTTGCAATGTTTTGTCTGTGGGAAAGGGGTTGTCGAGTGGGGAAATAATTCCTCGCCACAAGGACGCGAAGACGCTTTTGGACTCTATTGAGACTGAAAAGTGAAGACTGGGCCACTTCTGTCCATATATAGCAGCAGTACTCTATTTTCGGCTTAATTTGGATCTTGTAGAGAAGTTATGTACTTACTGAGTCGGTACAGCGAACCGACCATTTTTCCAGCATCTTTAGCGATAGATCGTTTGTACAAGTTCCACTTGAGTTCTGGGTTAAGCTCAAGTCTTTATAGGCGATCCTTAAGAAAACACCCGCTCATCGCGATAGGCAAAAATTAAACGTCCTGGGTACGACGTTAAACTGCATCCAACAGCAAGGCCTCTGATCGGGAGGTTTTGAGGAAGCGTGGAACCACCTCTTAATTGCTGGTGTTCCCAGGCCCACCCTGACCCGGGGTGGTAGCACCTATTGGGGTCCCAGCTATGGGCAAATAGTGAACTTCCAGGTCTTTTCCAGCACATTTCCGCGTCCTGGGTATGACGACAAACTACATCCGCGTCCTGGGTATGACGACAAACTACATCCGCGTCCTGGGTATGACGACAAACTACATCCGCGTCCTGGGTATGACGACAAACTACATCCGCGTCCTGGGTATGACGACAAACTACATCCGCGTCCTGGGTATGACGACAAACTACATCCGCGTCCTGGGTATGACGACAAACTACATCCGCGTCCTGGGTATGACGACAAACTACATCCGCGTCCTGGGTATGACGACAAACTACATCCGCGTCCTGGGTATGACGACAAACTACATCCGCGTCCTGGGTATGACGACAAACTACATCCGCGTCCTGGGTATGACGACAAACTACATCTGCGTCCTTGAAGCGGTGGTGTTGCCAGCTACACGTTTTTTTGAAACAATGATGTTGCTAACGTTATCCTTAAGTTACGTTTACAAAGTATATATATTTAATAAAAATAACGGTGGAGTAATGGATAACGGCTTGGATTGAGGAATCGGAGAGCCGAGTTCGAATTCCAGTCGATTCCATTACATTCACTTACGTGCTAATACCCTTGGGAAAGGTGTGAATCCTCTTCTTCTCCCTCCAACTATGGGTAAATAGCAGGACAGACTGGGTTCTATAGTCTAGGAGAAGGACAACTCTGAATTCAAAACCTGCGGAGGGTTGGGGGACCTTGTGGCATCCGTTGCACCAGGTCCCTGTATTCGCCCCTCCAAAACGTGTGGATGGCCCTGCACAAAGCCTTCACCACTTTAATCAAATCCTGTGTGGCTGTCGGGGTTTCAGTTTCTGGGAACTTATCTGTCTGACCCTCATACGTCGAGTTCGACGGGAGAACGAAAAAAAATATTTAATAAATGTGGAAATTGGATCTGGCATTAAATAACCCATAGTGGTTGATATGCCATAAAACCTCCAAAAAACAACCAACCAACCAAAAATAAAGAAACGCTGTTTCAGTATGATAATTCAAATCCCTTTAATAAAAAAAAACAAACAAACTAATCATTCTGAAGTAAATGTGCTCTTGGTCTTAAATTGGTCTCTAATGTCGCCGGATTTAAATTAACTTCAGCACTTGTGGAATTTACTGAAACTAAAATAAAATGACATTCATCCAACAAAACAGCTTTGAAAGAAAATAGCTCTGGAGTGAGAAAAAAATCCAATGTACATCTCATTTTTGGTAGCAGTTTCAATGCTTCAGTGCTTGATCATAAATAAGTTGATATTTACTTTTGTGCAATATTCCACAAGCAATAAAATGCTATGAATTGGGTTAGAAGAAAATTAACTTTCTATTAAAAATCTTGATGAATGTATTCATTTATGGGCGATATTGTATTGAAATATAAGTGTTTATTTAAATTCACAGACCCACATACGAGACAGGTAAAAAAAAAATGTTAATGGGGTCAAGATTAAAATCTGTTTTGGCGGTTAATGACACATTTCTGCAGATCTTCAAACCTCAGCAAATGAATGTATTGTTCAAACGACACGAGTGACTTTTAAACGAGTTAAACACGTAGTTCCGAGTAAGGCTATGAATTATAAATGTCAAAGAAACATGATTTAATTTAAAAAAGAAATTCTTCAAGCGTTGTACTTGTAAAGTACACGGCACTTAAATGGCATATCTCGCAAATTTATCTCTAAACACAGATATGTAATAAATGCCGTAGCATTTAACATGTAATTAAGAATGTTAACTACAACTCGTTGCTGAGATTTATATGAAGAGAGAATTAATCTGAAATAATATGCAATCAGTAATACATGAAGACGTTTATGGGTTAATTTTATGTTATGACATGGCTTGGATCTTTTCTGTTAATTCACTCCAAAATAAAAAGAATTTATATACTAAAATTCACACCAAATTAACCCAAAGCAAGGCCTCTTTCATTGCACTCCGGTTGGGTTGGAAAGGAATGAATCTATTTTCACCCTCCTAGCTAAGGGTTAAATAGGACAGTCTAGGATCTCTAGCCTCGACTAAACATCAGTCTAGGAGAAGGAAATCTATGAATTCAAAATCGTTAAGACAGTCTTTTTCCAAGAAGTTATTGCAATTCACAAATAATGAAAGGAGCCTTTGGAAAGTCATAATTGCCGACGTTCTGAACGTACATGGCATTATGAAAATATCATGTTTATTGTATATTATTGGGTTGATCAAACAGTTTTTTGCCCCTTAAATGGGGTATCACACGAGATTTCAAACGTTTTTTGTTATAACTGTAATTGTTCTGTCGCCATGCGGTTAAATCATTTAATACTCTGGTGCCATAATTCTCTGCAGGGAAGCACGCGTGTAATTTTAGAACAAGACAGATCTGTCACCAAAAAACCACAAAGGCTTTTAAAATAACGTTTGGAAGCAGTAAAATATACGGCCACATTTTTTGCCGCATCTACTTTCATGACAACGCCGGCGTCTCCCAGAGATCGCTTCTCGGACCAACCCTTTTTTTTACATTACATAAATGATCTGCCTAAGAGTATACATTGATCATTTGTGAATATCTATGCTGATGATATTACGGTATATGAGCACATATCCAAAATTCTTGATGACCAAACATTGGCAGCTGATTTCTCCTTCAATCTTAGCTGTAACATCTCAGGAAAAAACTGGCTGGTTACATTCAATGCCTCGAAAAAACAAACTAGTTACATTCCATCATCGCCAATCGTACCCTGAACTACCACCAGTCAAAGAATGAATGCTCTCTCGGGTAGGCTCGTACTTTGAACAACTCTTGAGGCCTAAAACTCAATCCAGATATAAGTGAAACCCGTATATATAATCCATCACTAAAAATGCAGGAAAATGGTTGATTTTTTTGGAGCGCTCCAGTAAGTTTCGACTCTTCGTGCTATCCTCTACCTTTACAAGAGCCAGATGGGATCTAAAATTAGGTACCGCCACGAGATCGCAAAAAAAAGAGCATAGCATGATGAAAAAGACGCCAAATTTGACGAAAATGAAATTTTATCGTCTAAATGTTTATTATTAAGAGGAAAAATCAAAGTATTTATGTCTATTTTTTTACATTTTTTAATCGTTCCTCGCACGTCCGAAATTTTCGTTAAAAATCTTTTTTTTTTTTATTTTTTATTTTTTTTATTTTTTATATTTTTTATATTTTTTATTTTTTTTATTTTTTTTATATTTTTTATTTTTTTTATTTTTTATTTTTTATTTTTTGAGTCAGCCAAATTGACAGATAATAGATCATGGCAACCAATTTTTTCCATTTTATAAAAAAAAATGAAAATCTCAGTTTTAAATTCTTTTAAGGATAATCATTTTTTTTCAAAACATATTTTATGAAAATCAGAAATTATAACGTTTATTTAAAATATTTTGAACCAAGCTTAACTTAGCTTCTGTGCCGAAAAGATGTAGTTTGAAAATAAAACAAAGCAGGTCATAAACTTTCGCGTCACTTGACAGGTGATGACATATTGACGGATTCTGTGAGGATAATTTGTTCTACGGGAGGAGAAAAGTTTTTTGTACTTAGCTTTCACGTTTACGATGCTTTATGGAAAAGACTGTTAAAAGTGAGATTAAATCTCATGAGAAAGGTATCTAATTTATAGGTACCTTTTTATGAAATTTTATCAGAAGTGTACATAAAATACTATTTTATGTACATTTACTACATTTTACTGTGTTATTTGTATTTCCATTCATTTTATTAATTTTGATATTTCATTTATGGAAAAAATGTCATAACTGAGATTAATATAAAAATAATATCATAAATTTTATAACATGATAATGATACTTTTAGGTACCCTCCTCAGTTGAAATTGAAAAATCAAATAAACTCCACACGTGTTTCGCAAAAGTAAAGACCTTAACAGCGGAGAACAATGCTTAACTCAAATAAGGCAACGTAATTGTATTCTGGTTGGTCTTCCGTACTTTATAATTAGAGCCCGATTATAAATACAAAATTACATTTCTTAATTACTGAGGGTCTCCTGATTAGGCAAAACAATACAATTTACAATGCGCTAAAAAAAAAAAAATCTATCTCATAAGGATACTTACGAAAGCGGATGCGGCTTTTAACTAATTTTATAATATTTCAACAACTTCAATGTAAAAATCTATTATAATTAAAGAAATAATTGTATTAAAATTCATTTTTCATCGAAAAATTTTTATGCTTTCAGAAGATATTGTCCATATTTATTAAAAACAACTTAAAAGCAAATAAAAGTATTTGAAATTAAATCTTTTGTTTTGAGTTTTGTATGTTACAGTTCAGAGCTGATTTTCAGGTAGGAGGATCCAATTAAAAACAAAAAACATGATTTGCATTCCTCAAAGCCTTGTGCTTTTAACTATTGTAATTACGAAAGCGTACTCGATCGAAATTCTAGTTTTCATAAAATTAGTTGTGGGGGGGGGTAATAATAACATTATTTCTGCCATGATTTTAATATCGAAAATAACAATTTCGATCATTTGTGAATAGTTTCTGAAAGTTTCATTAACATCCGACAATTATTTTTATTTTTGAAAGATTTTCCAAATTAATGTGTCATACAAAAAACGTGCTAAAAATTGTGTTATTTTACTAGTTCCGGTGATATAAGAGAAACAAGGATTTTTAAATGAAACTTCAGAATGTTCTAAAAAAGGAAAAAAATTTAAATAATTAAAATAAACTTTCCTCTTAATAATAACATAAACATTGAGACGATAAAATGTTATGCTACCATATTTGGGCAGGAGCTGCCCAGCCCTCACTTTCAAATCCAAAAGCGTCTCCGCGTCTTTGTGGGTGACAAATATATCCCACCCTTCAAGCCCTCTCTCACAAGCCTTTCACTGTTCTATCGCTATTTCAATGGAAAGTGCTCGGGCTAACTACATTCCTTAGTTCCATCAGGGCACCCGGGCGTGATGTAATAGCAAGCTTGTCTCACTGAAACAATTACAACTGAGAAGTGAGTTCAATCCTCACTGGCTGCCCCATACGTTCGTCCTGGTGCCATATCTAAGCTATGCAAAAAAAAAAAAATTAACATTCCCTAGTTCCACCAGCTCTAACCTTCACGGCTAGGATATTCCACCATGTTACGCGCATTGTGGCGAACCACCCTTATTCCCTCTGTGTTCCACTAGTGAGAAGTAAGTTCCGCTCGAGCAGCAGCTTGTCGCGAACTGCTGCTCTGTGGACCCAACTCTCAAGAGGATGCTTTCCCTATCACTACAATCTTAACCAGTTCAAGTGTTAACCGTTATCTTGCCAACTAATCTGCATAAACTGTTCTATTATTCTTTAACTTACTATCTCGAGTGGATCTCGGGCCTTTTACACTGTGAACCTCACTGTAAAACAAACAAAACGTGCAAAACAGTTCAGGAAGCAATTTCATGGGTCCTGTCACTGGATCTAACTAACGACTTTATCTACTGTGCCATGTGTCCTTGAGGAGATAACTGATAAATGACATCCATTAAACATGGCACGTGGAACTAGAACAGTCTGCCCGAGTGAGCGAAATAAACGGTTCAGTTCGACATTACAACCACCTGAAGAAGGCCGAAACGTTGTAATAAATATGGCGACAAAGATGAGGACAATAGTCCGAATAATGTAAAGAATAGAATTAAATTTCTTAGACAATGGCAAAATTATTATAGCCAAATAAAACCACAAAAAAAAAACGCTATGAAAAATTTAATTTTTTTTTTTTTTTAAATTTTACTAAACTGGCAATAAATCGCTTTTTGTAAGTGTACCAGGAAAACGGTAGTAAAACGAATATATCTGCTAACAATCAATTTACACATACCTTTATAATTTTCAGTAAATAAAATGCAGTCCAAAATTTTTACTCAACTTTGGAAGTGTATTTTCCTGTATTAATTTCAATTGAAAAATTACTAACGCTGCCGTAAATTAATTTTCATCTCTTAAAGATCTTATTTACCGTTGTCATTTTAATTTGTTTATAGTTAAATATTTATAGCCAAGAGAATACTCTGACGCCTAAAAGCATATATTCATACCTTTGCCATAACTAACTTTACTTGAATAGACTGACGGTAAATGGTTTATGGTTGGACAGAAATTGTCTAATAAATAAGTATTCAATGTATTGAAATAGCTCAAATGACTAAAAATCAAAATAGCCGGCTTAGTTTTTTTAAAATATGACCCACCTGAAAATAGAATGTTGTAAAAAGAAAAAAAAATCTTAAAGGGGCCGAGATTGTTGGATAAGCTCGCTCAGCAAATCATTTCAAGAGAAATAGTAGCAAATAAGATTTACATTGTTTTCTCTTCAAGCGAAATTCGAGTAAGAAAACTGGGCGGAACTTTAAAATAGACTGCCTCCCAAAAGTCAAATGGAATCTCTAAAATCTTTGCTTTTGTTTTTACTACTAAAATACTATTAACGAATGATATAGTGAGCTTCAGTTTCCTGATTGGTCCTTTATAAGCCACGCCTCGTCATTGATCACTCATGCTGAGAAGCCCGCCTGTCGCGCACAGCATCCGTCCTGATTTTTATATATATATATATATATATATATATATTTGTGTGTGGGAGAGCTGGAGGGTGAATCTGTTATGCTTTGCCAACAACTTTGAACATAAATCTTCCGCGGTCATGTCTGAATTCTTGATTCTTATTTCCCAGTCCATTAACTCACACGCATGCACACACACACACACACACACACACACACACACACACACACACACACACACACGTGTGAAAGTCTTCTACTGGAAGAAAATGTTATATTTTAAGTGCCTGAATTCTGATTGAAGGAAGATATATTCTAGCAGTGACAAACCTACCAGTTTATTTTTTTTCCTTAAAAGTTTGCTTTTGTAATTTTTCATTCTGCTCGTCCTTATTCTGAAAAGATATGAGAATTATTAAGTTAACGTTCATAGATTAGATCTTTGGATTACGAACACATATCGTCAAGCAACAGATGTGTGCACCCATTGTTAAAATTAAGAAACTTTTGTAACAAAAAAAAAAAAAAAATCTTTAAAAATATAGCTTTGCTCAATACTAAAAATGTTTTCCATCGAAAATATTTCCGATTTGACATCACAGGATTCAACACCACCAAAGGGCAACTTCCACGCGGACTATTATCAATGAGTTCGTAATGTGTCGCTATGGCCTGAAAATTTATTTAACCTTTATAACTCTGTGACTTCATTTTCGCTACAAAAAGTTTGTCATTGAAAGTGACTGTGGTCCCTGAACAATACTGTTTGAATTTCATAGTTGTGTTGTCATACCCTGCTGTGATAACAGCAAATAACTGTAAATGAAATTAACAGTAAGAATACTGCAATTGAGACCTAAAAAAGATGCAGTGTAAAGGAAAGTAATATTAATAATTCAGTGATAAATCTTAATACAGAAGGTATATATACAAGAAAAAATAAATGTATTTAAATTATCCATTTCTTATGAAAATTGTAAGAACTTCTTTTATGTGCCGTTTCTCTTTGGGAAGTGTGATCATGACTCTCCACGACTTCATGTCCCTTCTTGTTAAAAGCCGCATTTGACTTTACCACCTTTTTGTCACCGCTCCGCCATTTATGAAATATTTCATCTTGAGATCTTCAATACATAACTTTCACCTTGGTCATTTTTTTCTCTCCTGACAACCATATATCCTTCTTTAAATAGTCCTTTTGTCATGCTTTCTTCAGCTAAAAATGTTTGACAATGCACTGTTGAGAGTGTACCTAGTTTGATTGTGACCTTATGCCATACGACTGCTATGTGCCGTGTTTCTTCAGGCCGTGGGAGATAACATCTTCATATACTAATCTTTGTAGATTTATTTTATCTAAGTTACAGATATATTAATACACATAAATGGTCGGCTCTCTGTAACAGCTTTCTGATGTTCTTGAAATTCAATTTCAACTCCCACCATCCATAGAGCGTAAAGAAAGGGATCGTCCGCTGCTTACAACACTGAGCAAAAGTCATAAGTGGCGACTCGGAGACAATAGATAACGAATTGCTCAGTATAAGTAGTACCCTACAACATAACTACCCTGGGTACATGGCAGCAGCCCCCCACAAAAAAAGCTGAGATAGGCGGGTACAAGAGGACAACAACAACACTCAGAAAACTGTCTGCCTGCCTTATGTGAAGGGGTTATCAGAAAAAATACAAAGGATCTGCGGTCCATATAACATCAGGACAACCTTCAAAAGCTGGACGACCCGAGTAAGACCCCCCGCCCATAGAGGAGAACATGACTAAAGACTGTACGCTATCTCGTGCAGCTGCGGAAAGAAATATAAAGGGGAGACAGGCCACACCCTTAATGTAAGACTTCACGAACACCAGAAAGCTATAACACGAGAAGTGGAAAAATCAGGCGTGGCTGACCACATATGGAGAGAAAAAGGAGATCACCGCCCTCTGTGGGACCGGGTTGAGATCATAGACAAAGAACGTCATTGGAAAATTTGTAAACTTAAGGAATCAGCACATATGCTAGGCCACAAAAATCTCCTGAGCCGACCAAGCATAGAAATGAATACAATATGGGAACCAGTAATAAGGAGTGCCAGAGAAAAACGATAATAACAAAAATTGTAATATGAGCACTGGTAAAAACCTGTGGGCCCCAGCGTACAACGGCCGAAACGTTGTGATAAATATGGCGACAAAGACGAAGACAATAGTCCGAATAATGTAAATAGTGAAATTTTTATATACCAAAATTCGATGAGTGTATACATAATACCCGATGAGTGCGGTAAAACATTTTTCAGTTTAACTATACTGATTGAAAATTGATTTTTGTATAGTTATCGATGTATCGAGGGATTCCTGTATTCTCATACTTTTGGGTGGGAGTTGCTCAGACCTCACTTTCCAGTCTCGATAGAGTTCAAATGCGCCTCTGGGTCCTAGTGGATGACGAATTATTTTCCAACCACTCTCTCGCAGACGGGACGGGGAGGCCTTTCACTGATCTATCGAAAGTGCTCGGACGAACTACATTCTTTGGTACCCCCCAGGCCTAACCTTCACAGCTAGGACCCAGCATGCCACTTACATTGTAGAAACCCGCCTATATTCCCATCATATTCCATCGGTGATCAGATCCGCTTGAACAGCTTCTTCCCGTGAAGCACTGGTCTGTGGAACGTTATTTCCCCCCAATTTATCCGTATAAACTACTCTTTAACGTAACCTTCTACCTCGATTGGCCTCTGAGTCTTGTACAGGGTGGACCTTCTGTAGGAAAAAAAACTTTTATGAGTACAACACGTTTCAATTGTATGTCAATCATGAATTCTATCAGTTTCTTCTGGAGTTGGAACAGATCTAAAGTAGGAATCACCACTAATTCGTTAAAAGAAATACCGTGATGAAAAATGACCCAAACTTGATGAAAACAATTTATCCTAAAAACTTTAAGTGGAAAAAAAATCAAAGTATTTTTTTTATTATTTCCTTTTACATTTTTTAATCCTACTAAGCACATACGAACTTTTTAGCTAAAAAAAAAAAAAATTTCTTTTTTTCTCAGCGAAATTGCCGTAAAATCGATGATGTGCGCCATTTTTGAGAAATTTGTAAACAGAAGTTAAATCCTCCGTTTAAAAAATAATTATACCTTTTTAAGTTTATTTAATGTAATTGAAAACAAGCATTTACTATTTTTAAGCAGAAAAAAATTTAGTTGAAAATAAAAGTTTATCTTAACTTAAATTGTGGTGAACCAACTTATTTAACTACACAGTAATTTTTTAAACTTAAGTATTTTCAGCAATCTAATTTTTTTTTTTTTTTTTTTTTTTTTTTTTTTTTTTTTTAGCTTTACGTTTGAAGAGGATTTCTGGAAAAAGAAAATTTAAACTAACAAAATAAATTTAAAATTTCATAACAGAGCGAGATAATATAAAAAAAAATTAAAAATAATACCGTAACCTTTCATAAGATAGGTATCTAATGATTATAGATACCTCTCTCATTTTTATATCAGATGTTATTTTTAAATAATTTTTGATTTTCCTTAATATTGTTATAATCTGATAGTTATGAAAATGATTTTTTTTAATCATGTAATCATTTACACTTTTTATTTTATTTAATCATAGTCCACTAAAAATAGAAGTGTAAAAATAAGATTTTAAAAAAAACTGCTATGCAACTGATTTTAGACTTTCGTGAAAATTTGGTGGGTTTTTTTCTGAAAATATTCTAGCGAAGATATGTCCAAAGCCTGTTCCGTCGCTAAAATTGAAACAAATAATACTTGTATGTCGCTCACTGAAAAACAACTAATTATATTTTTTAAAAACTAAATTAAAATATTTAGTGAAATAGGACGTAACAAATTTTTTTTAATTTTGAAAATGCGACGATTATGGTCAATAGGAGAATTCAACACGTGCTCGCTGAACGAAAAAGCCCAATTTTTCTGAGGTCGGGTTCTTACTGTCAGGGGAGACAACTCTTAAGACGGGTGACATGTCAAGCACCTACATCTATATATTTGGAAAAGTTTTATGCAGGCTCAAAAACAGTAATTTTTTTAAAGTGTTGCAGATTGTAATGAGCTTTGAAATTCATGATCTATGAAAATAAATCTACTTAATACCATCATTTTCTAAAGAATAAGGATTGAAACTTAATTTTAAAATATTTAACAACTTTATCACATTTTGTATTTAAAATTGAAAAGTTTTTCTTAAAATTCATTTTTTATCGGAAAAATATTTTAGCTTCAGATAAGTGTCCTTAACACATTATTCATAGGGCATTAAAAGATTTTCTAATTGAATAATCTTGGTTTTAAGTTTTGTATATTACAATTCAAATTTTGGGTAATTGTCTCGGTTTTGCAAAAAATCGATTATTTATTTCTTCAAAGCTTTCTGGTTTTAACTAATATAATCACTAAAAGACATGTCGAATTTCTCGAGTTTTCATAAAGTTAAGGGGGCGGTAACAGATGTAAAAAAAAAAAAAAAATATTTTTACCATAACTTTCTAAAAAATGTCTAAAAACAATTTCATACATTTGTGTATAAGTTCTGAAAGTTTCATTAAAATCCGTCAATTATTTGATTTTTGCAAGAATTTCCAAATAAATGTGTTCACCTGAAAAGGTGCGCTATGGTAAATATTACGTAGACCGCTAACGCCAAAAAAAACAAAAGAATTTAACCAAAATTTTGAACGTGCTAGAAAGGATGAAAAATAATAAATAATAAATACTTTGGTCTTTCTCTTAATAACAAACATTTTGACGATAAAACTTTGTTTTTATTAATTTTAGGCCTTTTTTCATCATGCTATGCTGTTTGTTTTGGGCGAATTAGTGGTGATTGCTAATCTGAAGAAACGGTTGCATTCAAAGTACACACTTCCGCTTTAATTAACAGTATCAAATACTGCAAATAGGCTTTTAAAAAAAACTACCTTAAACATTCCACTTCTAAAATAGACTTAAGCTGCAAATAGACGTTGTGTGTGTGTGTATATATATATATATATATATATATATATATAATCCAGGCATTCTTACCACGTTCTTTATTCGTTTTCTTTCTTAGTATTCAATTTCCTTCTGACTCTTAATTTAGGCTGTGATTTGTCTCGGACAAAGCGTTTTATTACGGAAGATTATAAAAACATCTTTTATTCTAACCGCCTTCTCTATTTGGAACTAGTGTAAACTTGGGTACCTTCAATAATTCGGTATATCTAAGGTTTAAATATATTTTTCATAAAGGAAAAATCCTTTTTGAAGCCTTCCCCCAGCTTCAATTGAAAGCTAAAGGATTAAATTTTCTAATTCCAGAAAAAAAAATACCGTGGAGTATTTCAAATAGAAATTTGAATGATATTTAGTCGTTTCTTCCGAATAACCAATCGAAACTGCCATTTTAACTTTTTTAGAGAAATGTACACAACTTGAAAATCCCGCTAAAATAAGATATACATTTCTGAAACGTTACCTTCGTAAAATTAGCAAGTTTAAAGTTAAATTGATCTGTTCTAAAACAAATATCACTTACTTATAGCATAAAATTTTCTAGACAAACATTTCTTGACCTCGATGTATTTGTAACGGACCGTGGGGGTGAATATGTGAAGAGATATCAGAAGGTTAAAATTTCCTGCTGGCCGGTCCAGCTACATGAGAATATCGGACTGAATGTGTTAACAGGTTTAGTATAGTGCACTGAAATTGACATAATTCTATGAATTCTAAGAAAGAACTTTTTTTTTTTTTGTTATTTAAAATACTATGAAATTTTCTTACATTATTGAGTTACTCCTATAAATGTTATTTCATTATTGAATAGCTAAGATAATGATAATTTTATTGATATTACATTATTACATTTTTAATTTAATAACTGAGATAATAACTAATAAAATTATTATTATATTAATTAAATTTTCTCAGTTATTATTTGTTTAAATTGATAAATGCGATAAATTTCACAATTTCATTTTTAATTTAATAACTGATAGTGAGATAAGCCTAAGAACTTCATATGTCAATGGGCTTTCCCTAAAGGGGAGATAAGCAAGATGTACAGATGAATGTAATTAGTCTTGTGTTAAAAGAAGGTAAAAAAATTTTACACAACTTTTTTTTCACAAAAGTGACATGAGTTATGTTCTACATATTAGAAACAAATTAGAAATTAAGAGGAACACGGCCGGCTGTAAAGTTAAATATGAAATAACAACCAATGTGTTAAAGTAGATATTTTTTATTTGAGATAGACGACATAACACAAATTAGGAAGTCGAGGACAATATGTAGGAGGCTTCCGGCCGCATCAAGTTGAAACAAATGTTCCTGTACGATCATCGAAATTAAGCAACGTCGAGCCTGGTCAGCACCCAGATGCGTGTGGTGTAATGTACAATAGCTCGGAATTGTTAATCGGAGAGCCGAGTTCCAATTCCAGTTGAGATCGTTATATTTACTTACGCACAAATACCCTTAGGAAAGGTAAGAATCAACCTCTTCTCCCAGCAAATTTTTTTTTTTATTTGCATGAAATATTAGATTAAAAAAATTTTTTTTTTTTAATCATATCACCCCAAGCAAGGCCGGAGGCCACTATCACGCAAGGGGTTAAAGAAGGGTTGGAGGAAGAGCAGATAGGAGTAGCAAGGGAGGGGATGTGGAGAAAGAGAAAGACAGTGGGTCGATCAAGGCAAGGGAGCCACAAAAGATCCGGAGCGAGAGCAGATAGGAATGAAAAATGAAAGGATGTGGAGAAGGGAAGTGTATAGATCAAGGCAACTGGAGATGTCGATTGACGCTACACTTAAACCGTTGGAGATTGTATTTGTCAGGGAAACAGTAATAGGGAAGGGAGTTCCATGGGCGAGACATGAAGCTATTGGAGTAGAAGAGACGTCTACATCTAACAGTTTCCACGGTGTAGGGGTGGGAGAGGGATGCCAGCCTGGTGGGGATATCGGGAAATTAAAAAGAAAATCGGTCTACCGATAAAAAAAAAACCTCAGGCATGAGGCCAACGACGGTAAAAAAGTAATGCTAGAGCTTTTCGAATATTCTCTCCCTTGAAACTTACTTTCACTTTTATTTGTAAGGCTTTTCATTTAAAGTATATCGAATGCCACATTGCACTTCAACTTAAGTTATTAGTTGAGTTGAATTTAACTAAAGATTAAAACGTACTTTTTTTGCTATTAGAAAATATATTTGTATTAAATAAAAGGTGTCTGGTTACCTCCTCCTAATTTTCGAAACCGCTACTAGGGGACGCTTTCAGGACTATGAATACTCTGCGATAATTACAACTATCTTCTCACCTTATCTACTTAATCGTCAACATGAAACTCTCGCGAAGAACGTGTTCCCTTTGAGAAATGCATGAGCGATGCACACACACTACACATACATTAGGCCAAAATGGTTTCCACATTCATTTGTTATACACATTGTCTTGTCGCTTGTATACCTTTGTTAACAGATTATCATTTGTTTGTACATATATATTGGTCCATGTCGTTTCTTTACATTTCTTTACATCCTGAGCATGCCATGTTTGTTCTAGGCATTTCAGGAGACACAGGTGTTCATCTCTCAACGCATACACCGGCCCGCAAAGGAAACGCACGTACATAGCTGCAATGTATATACGAAGATTATCACAATATTTTTTGTTTTTCCTTTTTCTCTATATTTTTTCTTTTTACATCTTTAACTGCTTTGTTCTGAATTTTTCAACTTTGTATGACTTTTTCGTTGCCAGTTATCGCAGTTGCTTTTCATCGACCCTGAGGTCCTTACTGTATTTTCTGTTTAATTACATACGTCTCATCTTCCCTTCGTAATTCAGTGTCTTTTTTTCTTTTCTTTTCTTTTTTTTTTCGACTACACTGAACTATCGCGATGAAACCCATTTCTGACGTTAAATATTATCGAATCTCTTTCCCACCTCTCATTTCATCCTTTGTCTGTTGAAAAAGGAAAAAAACTATACAATGAATACAGACTTTATTTAACAGTCAATGCTCCAATTGTTCTTAATGTTGCTTTTTTTCTGTTTGATTCCTGTGTGTGCGCTTGCCCGTCCTTATGAATATATACATTGCTTGGGAAGGTAGGCATTTGTGTGTAGAAACCTCTTAATATATATGTATATATATATATTCATATTTACACGTACATATCAGTACATGCATCACTCAATTTCAAGATCACCCCAGAATAAAAGACATGTCTTTGCGCGCGAATAACGGAACCTTGAAAAGTCCTTCCAAAATTAATGAATCCTTATCTTTTAAAGTGGGCCAGGACTTGACCTTTTTAGTACCCTGCCTGTAGAAATATTATTTTTAAACGTTATTTTTAGTGGATATCCGTATCTGAGTAGAACGTCTCACTCAAGAAAGAAACGCTACCTGAAAGTGTGAAAATAAGTTTCAGGAAAGAGAATTTTCGAAAAGCTCCCGCTAAAATTTTCCTTCGCAGGCCTGGTTTTGTGGTTTTTCGGTGTTCTTCAGCAGTTTGGACCAGTCATTGTTTTGGAGGCTTTCTGAATTACTGTGGGGTTTTTTCTTCTGAATGTACTGTCAGGTACTGGATGTAAATCCCAGTTCAGTTTGTTTCGTTTTCCTTTCAAAATAAATTTCTCTTCAAAATGTTTCATACAAAGAACTTAATTTTTCATAGGAAACCAACCAATACGATTAACGAATTTTATGCATTTTTCTACTCGATCGTAGTTTCCAAGAGGTAAAAAATGTCGAAACATTTCATTATTAACGTATCTACTAGAACGGCCAACACATTTGTTAACCATTCCTGTTAAACAAAATATCACAAACTTTATAATTTAATCTTTAAATGCAATGGAATACGAGATAGAAAATTTACCTAATAGCGTTCATTTGTAAAACGGGCTGTATACGAAACTGAAAATCATAAAAGTGAAGTAACACACAGCCGATTATAATTCATGGATTAGTAAAACAAAAAGTGCATATATGCATTTTAGTGTTGAAAACATATCCAGTTAATTAACGTTTGATAAATTTTAAGTAATTGTACGTCGTTAGTTTACGTTCTAAGAATTCAAATTTTCACTGTACTATTTATGACGGTTTCTTTGACTTACGCCGTAATTACTTGTGACTTGCATGTATACCGTTAGTTTAGATATACCCTGTCTCGTGGAAACACGATCACCTACCGTAGACGTTAATAGTGGCCAGTGCTTCTGGCTGGAATTGTGTGGTAACAGACAAACGATGGGGAAACAAATTAGGCTCATATCCAGTGCAGATATTACCAGTTCATAGTTCTTTAGTTTCCATGAAATTATGGAAGCAAAATACCTTTAACGATCAGAGCGTCTCACCTGATCTTTTGATGTCGCTGATTGAACCCTGCGGAATTGACAGCGTGTGGTGTGTTCTGGTGAGTCACCGCTTCAGTTGTTGTTAGGAATTTATTTAAAGTGTTGACAGCTTGATTGGCAGACGGAAGTTCATCTAATTTTTTTCTACAGTTGACATATCTGTAAATATTACTTGAGCAATATAACGTGAGCACCTTTTTATATAATTCTGGATTATTCAAACTTAAAAATCTACGAAATTTTTCCTCTGCAATGTTTTGAATTTACGATTGTTATTTTCTGATTATCCCTTTATGGACGTCCGTATTTGCAAAAATCGGCAACTTTATACACACCCACAAAAAAAATGGAAATATTTCGCGTGGCTGAATTGTAAGCTTTTGCATTTAAGATTAGTAAATATAGTTTTTACTTAATAACAATAACCTGTGTAAATTAATACAGAAATTTAAAAGATTTAAGACTTTAGAAATTGTTCAATTAAAATTTAAAACTATTCTTGTAAAAATTCATTATTCATCGAAAATAATTTTTTTCTTGACAATGTATATAATGTATCTTATCTATAAAAGCGTGTCTAATTAAATAATGTCTTACTTTTATTACATTCTTTATTTTATGATTCAGAGCAAATTTCCGGTAATTGGGGTCCTGCTTTACAAAAAAAAATGATTTAAATTCTCCAGGGAGTTCTGTGTATAATTAATATAAGCATTAAGCGGCACAAAAATTAATTTCTCAATTTCATAAAATGAAGTCAGTGGAGAGTAACAAACGTAAAAAGTTTTTAGAAATTTTTCTTAAAAAAAATTCTAAAATAATTTCATTTGTGAACCAGTCCTGAAAGTTAATTAAAATCGACCAGTTATTTAATTTTTGCAAGAATTTTCGAATCGATCTGTTTTTCACCTAAAAAGAACACACGCTAAAACACGCTATACTAGTCTTTGGTCCCCCGCTGACGAAAAAAAACAAACAAATTTTAAACAATTTCGGTCGTTCTAAAAAAGATAAACGTTCTAAAAGGATCAAAACATATATTTTTTGCCATAAATATAATTTAACCAATGTTTTTATGTTGGGGCTTATGGCATGCTTTTATTTCTTTTTTTTCTTAGCGAATCGGTGGAGGTAACTAGACTAAAATCGATCAACATGCATTGCGTTGTCAGCAGCAGATACTTTGTTTCAGAAAAAATGAACCAATATTTTTTCAACTGTAATTATAATTATTTCGCTTGAATTAGTTACTGGTCTTGTTGCTCTTGTCATATCGAGATTCTCGACATAATCCAAGGAAGTGTCTGTAATATTATTGGTCCTAACCTGGCATCTCTACTTTCCACTACTGTAATATGGCTTCCCTGTATTTTCTAAATAATATTTTCATGGTAACTGTTCTAATAAGCTCTCCTGTTTCGTGCCTTGACTGCATAAGTTTAAGCGATTAGCAAGTAGGTCTCATTGATTCACTGTTGAATTAGCTAGATGTAACCGTAAGTTCTATTCTAATAGTTTTTTCTTGCAATTCTCGTTCGTGGAATCCTTTTCCAGTTCTTTTATCCTCTGCCACCTACAATCTTCAAAAATTGTAATGCAACGTCAATCGTCATCTTCTGTCTTTCTGAACCCTGTTCATTTATTGTCCGCTCATCTTTCACGCCCAGTAACCTCTTGTTTTAATAGCATTATCACCTTGCTTGCAGTGAAATCATTTAAAAAAATTAGTTTCCTAATAGTGTTTAAATGCTTATCTCGGCATATTGTTCTGGAAGAGTCATTGTTATATATGAATATTCATATAAAAATTATATTTATCGACCGAGCTAGCTTTTAGTTAGAGACCTCTAGAGTAACCTATACGTTAAGATGTCATATTTAGATGAGAAAAAAATGTTCATCCGCCTTCACTTTTTCTCTTGCTTACACACAATGATTATATCTATCCTCCTCGCCCTAGATACTTGTGGCGAGTACGAAATAATCCCTTTAGACTATCCGCTTCAAATTCAGAGAACCGCGGAAGAAGATAGGAATCCGCGAGCCTGTGAATTTTTTCTTTGGACCAATGAAAATTTTGCCTTCACAGAAATTGACCAGTGAGTTGAAAAGGAGGAGGAAATAAAATTCGCGAGCCCATGTGAAATCAAGAAAGAATAGAAAGTAGAAAGCATATGCGAAATTTATTTTGATATAAAATAGAAAAATTAATAACAGAAGTCCTGTGAAAGGGTTCGTTTCAGTTACCAGCGTTTAAGTTCTTGCCAGTGTAAAATTATTCGCCAATTATCGACTTTTAACAAAGTGACACTTCAAATTATTTTCCCCCAACAATCAAAGAAAGCTAACCATTTCTCTCTCTCTCCTTTTGAAAGTATGCAACTATATATCCCTTCGATGAGAAACTCTTATCTTTTGTTTTAAACATTTTTTTAATATTATTTGGTGTTAGATCATTTAATCTGCTGTATGAACATTTCCTCTTCATAACAATACGTTAAAATAGCGATCACCACGTGATCGCTGAAAAATGAGCATAGCAGGATAATAAAGGCCTTAAACTTGACGAAAATAATTTTTATTTGTCTGTTATGAAAAGGAATGATCAAAGTATTTTTTGATTATTTTTTTGATTATTTTTTTAATCATTTCGAGCACGTTCAAAATTGTCGTTTAAAATCCTGTTTTTTTTTTTTGTTTTTTGTTTTTTAAAATCGATCGTCAGCCATTTTTTCCATTTTGTAAACAAGTTAGTTTTTCCGTTTAAAATTCTGCCAAAAAACAGTTACACTTTTTTTTAAATTTATTTTTACAAAATTAGAAATTTAAATATTTATTTAATATTTTAAAACAAAACATTACTTACTTTATGCGCTGAAAAGTGTACTTAAAAAAAAGAGACAGCGGGTCTTAACAGCAGTGACACATGACGAGGTGTCGATAGATCCTGTCATGTATTGACAGCTTACGAAACCTTAATTCATCGTACGGATGGACGAAAGTGATATAATTTAGATTTTTATTGAACCAACTTATGTAATCAGTTATTAAGGAAAAATTTCAGCGTTCTAATTTTTTATTGTTTCTTAGCTTTCCACCTTTACGCTTACGATGCTTTTTATGAAAATTTTTAAACTGAGAGTGAGAAAATAATTTCATAAAGGTGCATATAAATTAATTTTTTAATTAGGTACCTTATGAAAGGTTAAGTGTAAAAATAATTTAATATGCATATATTATATTTTACGGTATTATTTGTATTTCTAGTCATTTTATTAATTTTTATATTTCATATAGAAAGATATAACTGAGATAATATAAAAAAAAAATTCATAAGATAATACTTTAGTACCCTTAGGTAAATAATACTTTTAGGTACCTTTTATCATTTGAAATATTACAATTTTTTTTCTTTTAACTTTTTCAAATTTCTTTAATCTTATTAAGTAATATGACTATAGAAAAGGCAATTTTTTCCTCATAATTACATAATCATATACACTTTTTATTTTATTTATTCATAGCCAAGTAAGAAGAGAGGTTTAGAAATGCAATGCAATTCGTATCAGACATTCGTAAAATATGTGGCCCTGAAAAGGGCCCTTTTTGCTATTTTACCCATAAATTTTTTGTTTTAAGTAAAATAAAACTCCAAAAATTTCTCCACACGTGTTTCGCACGAACACTGTATTGAAATGAAAAGGCTTTCTACCAGCGGAGAACATTTATATACCAATGTAAACCACGTCACGGACTATTGTTTTCATGATACTTCCGGTCTTCCGTATATTTTGAATTTAAGCTATTTTTGGACACAAAAAAACACGTTATATTAGAAGAAGCTAGAAGCAACTTTCTGATTGTAACCTGCTTTATTTTATAATCTGTAAATGATATTTATCTACTTAACGGGTACGCGATTTTGATTAATTTTAAAATATTTAACAACTTTAAGCAATAAACATAAATTTAACAATAAAATAATTTAAGAAATAACAAATAATTGTTATAAAAATTTATTTTTCATCGAAAACGTTTCTTGCTTTCAGAAAATATTATCCAGTTATACAAACAAGTAAAAGTAACTAAAAGCTTTTGAAATTAAATATCTTTGTTTTATTGAGTTTTGTATGTTACAATTCAGAGCTGATTTTAAGGTAGACGGGTGTCAACTAAAAGAAAAAATGATTTGCTTTCCTCAAAGCCTTGTGCTTTTAATTAATCGCTATTGTGTACGTTTTAAAATTTCATGAGTTTTCATTAAATTAATTATGGGGTTGGGTAATATGAAAAAAATTACCATATTTATAATAATTTCTATCATTTGTGAATAGTTTCTGAAAGTTTCATGAAAATCCGACAATTATTATTTTTGCAAGATTTTCAAAGTTAATGACTGCCGTTAACAAAAAAATCCACAAAAATCCACAATGTTATTTAGTAGGACACCTGCTGATGGTGAGAAACGAGGTTTTCAAATCAAAAGTTAGAATGCTCTAATATAGGTATGTCCAATTTAGGCCATTTTAGCGTTTTGTTTTTAGTTTTTTTGTCAATTGAAAGACACATTAATTTCGAAATTCTTGTAAAATTGGATTTTAATGAAAACTTCAGAACTTATTCAGAAATGAATGAACTTATTTTAGAAATGTTTGTCTCTTTGAAAGTCATGGTATAAATATTTTTTTTTATATCTGTTACCCCCCTCGAACTTAATTTTATGAAAACTCAAAAAGATTTTATTTGCAACCTGAATTTTTTTTTAATTAAATGCACAAAACTCTGAAAAATCTAAATCATCGATTTTTTTTTTTGTTAAAAAAATGTCCGAAATTGTCCAAACTTTTACCTCAATTGTAAAAATACAAAACCCAATAAAACTAAGACAATATTTAATTAAGAAAGTTTTTTAATGGCTTTTCTGAATAATATATACGAAGGTAATTATTATCTGAAATAAAAAATTTTTTTTGATGAACAATGAATTTTTACATTAATTTTTTTTTTTTTTTTCAATTTTAAATACACAATATGACAAAAGGTTGTTATATATTTATACATCAAGTACTTTCTGCAACCTTATGGAAATGATATATTATGTTCTACTTTTTAAAGATCATAAATTTGAAAGCTTATTAAAATCTGACAACCATAATTAATTTTTAAAATAATTTTTAATATTCCAAAATTGTATTTAAAATCATCTCCAACGAAAGTATGGATGCACACCTTGAAATAATGTCACGTGAGTAGTTTCTTTTGATAGAAGCAAGTTTTTTTTTACTTCAGAAATGGCTTTGATTCGTTCAGTAACAACAAAACAACGCTTGTCAAGTTTTCTGAATATCGTCGTATTATTTTCAATTTTTTTCTTTTTCTATTCAAATATAATCAAATAGTGGGATAAAAGAAAATATCGACTATTTACAATTACAAAAAAAAAAAACGCCCTTGGAAGTCCACCCAAATTTTCAAGTTTGAAATCGAATGCATAAATTCATTGTACATTACTTTGGAATTATTATCCACACGACAAATTATCAATTAAAACGATTTTTGGAGTTTAAATTTTCTGGAGTTAGCTCGCTACTACTAAATACTTGTTGAGTCAAAACAAAACCAACATAGCATGTTAATTTTATTAATAAATAAAATAAAACTCATATTACTGCCATATCATAATTATTAATAAATAGAAAAAAATCTACCTTAATAAAAAAGAAATAAAATCTCATTTCATTAAGTTAACCCGTTTCAATTAATGGTGTTTCATGTAATTTTTATATTCTCAGAAAAATATTTCATGACTGAAATAATAAACCTCAATTTAAAAAAATGTATTTTTTTTACTGTTTTATTTTTACTTGTAAAATTTAATTTTCTTTCATAATTTAAATGTTATTTTCAGTGCAGAATTCTTCCTCAAACGTAAGGTAAAAAAAAAAAAATTTGAAAGTGAATTTTTTTTTTAAATCTACTAACCAGATTCACTTAAAATTAGAACGAATTATATCACTTTGGTGCTACCGTCCAATAAATTTCCGTGCCGTAAGTTGTGAATATATTGACGTACATCAATTAACGCCTGTCAAAATAGACCACCTCGGTTGGAAATATCTCTCTTAAAAAATTTTCTGCTAAAAATGTAAGTAATATTTCTTTCAAATTACATTAAGTATACTTTTAATCATTCTAAATTTCCTAAGATAACAAAAGAAAAAGGTGTAATTGATTTTTCATGATTTTTTAACTAACAAACTATGATCTTTCCGACAGAAATGTCGATAAGTTCGATTTTACGAAATTTTTTGACTCGAAATAATTTAATAAAATTTTTAACATTTATAGGAAGGATTAAAAAATCTGAAAAAATATTCAGAAAATAGTTTGGTCTTTCCTCTTTAATAACATAAATATTTAAACGTTAAAAATTGTTTTATCAATTTGGGGACCTTTTTTCGTCAAGGTATACCACTTTTTAGCGAAATATTGGACATACCTACTCTAATAAAAACAAAAAATTTGAAAAATAATTAAAAATTACTTTGTTCTTTCCTCTTAATGAAAATATAAACATTTTGACGATAAAATTGTTTTCGTCAAGTTTAAGGCCTTTATTATCCTGCTATGCTCATTTTTCAGCGATCACGTGTTGTTAGCTACGTTAAAACTACGGACTTTTAAAATTTCTGATCTATTTTCTTGAAACGAACTACTGACACAACATCAGGCGTTTAAATTTTTTAAATTTTTTATTTATTGTTAAAAATTACCCTTGTTTCCTCGGCATTATCATCCTTCATTAATCTTCTTGGCGTGGGTAAATCAACTGTTCATTTTCACCCCTAAGCTCTGTGCTCCCCCCCACATACACACACACACACACACACACACACACACACACACACACACACACAGAAAAAAAACAAATTTGCGATGTCCAAATTTGGTTGTAAAAGAGAGCAGAGACTTTGCAGTTGATCAACAGGTTGACCTAGTGACTGACTTAAAGGTTTAACCCGAGCAGGTTGATTATTAAAGGCTGGCTACATACGTCGCAAGTACTGGCGGGACGTGGAGGGGGCACGTGTGACGGAAAAGAAAGGAACACAGCAGTGTCCGAGAAGAAAGTTGGGTGGGGGTAGACTTTGATGGGCTTACCGTCCTCAGCCAAAATACATCAAAGCGATGGTTGACAAAATCACGAAGAAAAAAAAACAGTAAATACCGTCTCCTCAGAGAAAGTGATAAAATAGTAATTCACATTATCAGTGAATGTAACAAGTTGGCCTCGAAAGAATACAGGCATGATAGGGTGGAAACAGTCACACACACTAAGAACTGTACAAATGACTTAACATTTGTCAACATGTCTGAATTTATCTGCACAAATTAGACACTGTTAGAAAACAAATGCTACTAAAAAATAATTTCGAAAATCCTTATCGATCACTTCATTCAAGCAAAAAACTATATCTAATAATTTTGCATAAAGAATAAGAAACTGAACATAAAGATATATTTACATGCGAAATATTGCCCTTTTTTTTTCTTTTTTAAGCGTATCACCCCAAGCAAGGCTGGAGGCCACTATCACGCAATGGGTTATAGAAGGGTTGGAGGAAGAGCAGATAGGAGTGGTAAAGGAGAGGATGTGGAGAAAGAGAAAGACTGGGTCGATCAAGGCAAGGGGGTTACAGAAGATTTGGAGCGAGAGCAGATAGGAATGAAAGGTGAAAGGAGAAGGGAAGTGGATAGATCAAGGCAACTGGAGATGTCGATTGACGCTACACTTAAACCGTTGGAGATTGTATTTGTCAGGGAAACAGTAATAGGGAAGGGAGTTCCACAGGCGAGCTGTGTGTGACGTGAAGCTATTGGAATAGAAGAGACGTCTACATCTAACAGTTTCGACGGTGAAGGGTTGGGAACGGGATGCCAGCCTCGTAGGACGTTTAAATTCATGAGGCCTAGGGACAAGCGAAAGCAGCTCCTCGGAGCAATTACCGTGAAAGTATTTGTAAAAAAGACAGAGCGAGGCAACATCGCGTCTGTGAGAGAGCGACTGCAGACGAGATGACAGATCAGGGCCAATCACATTGCATATCCGTCTCTGGATCTTATCAAGAAGCCTGAGGCAAACAGCAGGGGCCCCAGACCATATATGGCAGCAATACTCCATGCAATGGCGAATGGTCGATTTATAGACTTGGAGGATCGATTCCAGGGAGAAAAATTTCCTGGCTCGGCACAGGGAACCAACTTTCCTTGCGGTGGATGATGCAACTGACTCGATGTATTTGTTCTATCTCAGATCAGCGGACAGCGTGAGACCGAGCAGCCGCAGAGAGGAGCTCTCGAGAAGTTGGTCTTCAGACATTCTAATGGGATGCTGGGATGGATCCTTGTGGTGGTTAATAGAGAGCAGTTTTGTTTTAGAGGCGTTAAAGTTAACCATCCATTTCTCGCCCCAGTTCACAACCGATTGGAGGTCCTTTTCAATTTGAACTGCCAGGTTAACTTTGTCAGCATCACTAGATTTGTGTTTGAGGCAGGAGTAAATTGTGGTGTCGTCAGCATAGATGCCGACTTGGAAGTCTATGGCGCCAGGAAGGTCGTTTATAAATATGAGGAACAGAGTAGGGCCTAGGATGGAGCCTTGAGAAACACCTGCGTTAGTGGGATAGGAGCTGGAGATGAATCCACTGAGAACGACCTTCAATTCCCGGTTTGACAGGAATGATTGTATTAGGTCAAGCAATCGACCTGTGATACCATAACCCTGGAGCTTGCGAAGAAGGCCGGCATGCCAAACTCTATCAGACGCTTTGGAGATGTCTAGGGCCACAGCACGAGCTTCACCGTTATTATGAATAGCTCGGTAGACAAATTCAGTGATGGCCGTAAGCACATCGGTCGTAGATCGGGCAAAGCGGAAACCATACTGCTTGTCTGAGAGCAGATCATGGGATATCAGATGATTAATCACTTCGGTGTTGATAATGGCCTCGAAGACTTTGCCGAAGAGGGGTAGGAGACTGATAGGACGGTAATTGGAAGGTTCGGAGGGGTCACCAGAGTTCTTAAAGACGGGAACAATGGTTGAGGATTTCCATCAGTCAGGAAAACAAGACTCCTTGAGGCAGCGGTTGTATAATTTAGATAGGGCAGGCGCCAGTTCAGGCGCGCATTTCTTCAGGACAATGGCTGGTATCCCGTCACCACCAGTAGCCTTGTGGTGATCTAAGTTAGAAATAATGCCCAATACCGACGACGGGGTTATGTGCAATCCGTTCAAGAGAGCCTCAGTTCTGGGAGGGAAATCGGGCAAGGGTACCCCGGAAGAGTCTAGCGTTGAATTGGAAGAAAACTTCCGAGCAAAGCATTCGGCTTTGTCGGCAGAGGTGATCAGAACCTCAAACTGATTGAACAGGGGAGGAATGGAGGGTTTGTTACTGGTCAGAACGCTCTTGCAGAGGCGCCAATAAACTTTGGAGCCAAATTTGCGGGATGCAATACGTTCCTTCATCCGAGCAGCAAATAGTGAACTGAACTGAACCCATGATTCAGTCTACGGGTGTGCATTGTTCATGTTCCGTTGAAGGTTATCTTGTCTAATTCATATTTAGTCCCGCTCAGCTGCGTACACGTACGCACTGCCGATACAGGGACTAAACACAATCGCTGTCACCAAATTCACGATCCACTAGTTTATCGTCTCGTGAAGTGGAGAACTCGGATTCTTAAAACTGACCTGCCTGCTGGTGAGTGCTTTTGCTTGTCATGCTTGACTGAGCTTACAGAGCTTAGATTGCGGCTGCTACTACCGTAGCTTAAATAAAGGGTTCAGTTCGACCTTCTCTGAAGGTTACTGAACATTGACAATTTGGGTTTGTAGTTAGTTCTAGACTGATCACTGTCCGTAGAGCTGGTTCTGAGTTGCCCCTTACCGGGTTCAATGATAGATGGTTCCGAGGCCGCACCTCGTGATTTAGACGTGGGGTAAGGGAGTCAGTTCTCGCTAGTTGAAGGGAAGAGCCGATTTATTAAACTGACGTGACAGAAGTTGTCCTAAGTATTACCAAGGCCATGCAAGTGAATCCTCGAATTAAACAACTCCGTATATAGAGAAACTAAATTCGTGTTGGTTTAGTTTATTTTATTTCTCGCCTTAGCGTTTATTTGCATCTTTTTTTTCTTTTTTTTTTTTTTTTTGTGAACGTACAATGTACCTTTCTAGTTTCCGTCCTGGGTAAGACGATAAACTACGTCCAACAGCAAGGCCTCTTATCAGGAGGTTTTGAGGAGCGCGAAACCACCTCTTAATTGCTGGTATTCCCAGGTCCACCCTGGTCAGGGGTGGTAGCACCTGTCAGGGTCTCAGCTATGGGCAAATAGTTAATCCCCATACTGAGGTCATAACACCATGTAAAAATGGGCTTTAATACCAGCAATAATTTTTTTGAGGAAAAATTATCACCAGCAAGGCATTTTTGAAGAAAAATGTATTACTTTCAATACATTTTGGAATAAATATTACCAGCAATAAAAATCTTGTCGGCATTAAATAACCCATTGATAGTGCGTACTATTCCCGAACGGGGAACCAATCCTGATTGAGGGCCCTGGGCAGTGCTTTGTGATCCTTACTACCTTAACTTTTGCCTTTTTCTAAAAACATTACAAATTAAACTAAGCAAGACTGATAAAGTATAAACAATTTTCGTGGATTTTGACGTCATTCTGGGGTCTTTTGTTCAAATTCGAAAATTTGTTTTGCTTAAAAAAAAATTAAATAAAATTCCCTATTTTTTTATCTACACTGTTGAATGTGTTAAATTATGTTTAAGTTGATATTAATAAAATTGCCGCAAAACATTAATCTATTTAAGACGGAATGATGTATCATGTCATGTCTCTAATTTGTGTTGAGATACATTGTATTCCATGAAAGCACTTGTCTATAAAGCAGGAAAAAATCTTCAAAATGTCAATAAGCTGAAATATGAATTAAGCGATTTGTATATCGAAAAGGAAGTTTCTATTGTAGGAATCCTTCTACTCGGTTTTTCGTTGAATGTTAAAATTTGGACTGTCGTGATTCGATACATTAACAAAATATCGTTACAGGGTTGCTCGTAATTTGGCCGTCTAGAATAATCACACGATTTCCATTGAAGGAATAAAATTCAGTAGAAAAGACAACGTAGTTTCAACAAATAAACATTAATATAGCGACAAGAATACAAGCAATTGATAATAGATAGGAAAGTAATGTCTTTTTGTTTGGGTTGATAAAGTTCTGAAATAAAATATAAACTCTTTGTGTACGTATGTATTTTGGGGGAACAGATTTCGTATGTTTTTATACACTTTATCCGAACAAAATCGGCTCCAGAATTAAATTATTTATTTATTCTTAATTGGCCCTAAAAGGGCACGTGGTATGTCTTCTACTACGTCCGTACGACATTTGGTCGGTATCTACCTAAAAATAATGATGACTAATACAACAAATATTCTGATTTGTAATCTATGATTTTATTGGTGTTTTAAGATGCGTTTTCTTGAGTGTGATTGGTTTATAAATATTTTATTTGATATTTTAGTGGACACGACACTATCATTTTTTTTATTTCTGAAACTTTGTCTGGTAAATTAAGTTTCCGGAAGCTTCGTTTGGCGGACCAAGTTTCAGGAAGCTTCGTATTTCTCATCACGTCATTGACTGATTTAACATTAACTCTTGTTATTTACTAAGTTTAGCTGAACTTGGCACGATCTGCACTCGTGGGTTATTCACTTAGTCAGAGTAGCTAATCTTGAAATTTAGTCAACAAGACGAACTCGGGATTTTAATATTCAAAGAACCAAATCTGTCAATGTGAATTTCAAATTCATTTGAAATGTAAATCCAGCTTGAAAAGCCACATGAACGAAAATATACTTAACAGTGGCTTATTTTGATTAAAGTTCGTTATTCAATAACGCAGCGAGAACTTAAGCTTGTGCACATTGAGAATTCTTAACCGAGATATAATTGGCATTTATCATCAATAAACTGCCTACTCTGCCTTAAATACTTAGAATTTTCCGTTTTAAATCTTTTCTCCTTACAAAGTTATCATATGTCTGTTATTTAAAAGAAACTAAGAAAACTATGGGCTGGACAGTAAGGGGTGTAACAAATTATTTTTGGCTACAGTTGTGTAATAAATAGCCGAGATTGACACATCGGATTATTTTGTTTTCATCGTTTTTTTTGGGGGGTGGGTGTTTTTATTGGTGCAAAAAAGTGTAGTATCCAGTTGATAAATGTTTTAAATTTTAATACTTCGAAATTAGATATTCAAATATGTTATCGTTCACAAAATTTTTAAGTTTTCTGTTTATCTTAAGTTTTTTGGTAAAGTGTGTAAAGTTTTGACCAACCGTGAAAATAAAATCTGTTTTTGGTCATAAAACGTTCATCTTTTCATTGTCTAGGAAGACTGAAGTTCTGCAGAAAATATTTTACTACCCGTCATAAATATGAGGTGTTTTTTGTTTTTTTTTATGGCAATGTATATACATATTCTTCGACCGGTAAGTAGGTGACTGGAATTAAACAGAGAAATCGAGAATACATACATCTGCTTACTGATGTGTTAGACCGGAAAAGGACAGGAGCAAGAAGAGAGAAAATGACAGTATTATGTATATTTCAGTCTTGCACTGTAACAGCTGAACTGAAATAGACGGAATATAAGAAAAACATATGGCTTTTTTAGTTAACAAATTTTATAGACAGTTTCCAACTGCTTTTCTTAAGTACTTAATAGGTCTTATTTGATGGTACAATGATTTAGTAATAGTTTGTGCCTCGCATCTTGTCCGTATAAATTGTATAAAGGTTCAGAAAATTAAAACTTTTATAAGACTGTGCTATAAGGCTTAACCTAAACTTAATCTTCAAACTCGTTTCCTCAAAAAACGGTAATTTGAAAAAGAATTGTATTATGTCACCACCCACCCACACCAACTTTCAAATTGAGTGCAATACCATGGTTCTAAAATCAAGCTGATATCCTCAAAATGTTTTTTTTAAATATCTATCTATATACCTATATCACTAAAATATCTATTACCTAGACCGTTGCCATGTGGGGAAAACTAGGATAGCCTCCCCAATTCCAGATCATTATTTTCATGGGGTGGGCACCTCCCTATGAAAATAAGTAATTTTAGCGTGCCAATTTTTACTTACAGCCTTCTTGACTTAAATGTCGCTCCCCTGATCTTGCCAACTATTTCACCTCATTCTTTCCGACTTCTTCAGGTCTCCCATGATAATGGTAATTTCCTGTGATTTTCATTGTCTTTACATGATCCACTATGCTGTGAAAATTATCAATTTCTTCCTCCTTACCTTGTACTGTAGGTGTGTATATACAAGAATAACTCTTGTGTTAAGTCTTCCCTTTCAGTTTAACCCGCCAAACAGTTGACATTAGTCCAGAACACATTTCTCCATGTCAATGCCTAGTATTAACCCTATTCCTTTCATTTTTCTATCTACCTGCATATATGACCGTGTGTGCAGCGATGGCGAAATGGCCATTACTTGCCCATCTATTCTAACAAGTCTCAACTCAACAGAATATGCGCTCGTTTTCCATTTTAAAGCATCATTATTGACGCCTCAGTGGTAAGACTTAAAACATTTGAATATTTTATGAAAAATTATAAAATTTTTAAAATTAAAATGGATTTTTTCTAATTAAAATTTCAATATGACAGTTACTATAGTAATATAGACTATAGCATATATGAAGGGTGGCCAAACTTTATGTAAGAGCCACATACGATAAAGTCCAGATGTTTGAGAGCCGCAAGACGTGAACAAAATTTACACATGCAGTTTTTGTTGCATACATATTTTCTTACAAAAGATTTATGTAAATATTAAGAAATGTATGTAGGGAATAATATTAAAGCATGCAGGTATTTAACCGTTAATTTGCATTGGTTTCATTAATCACAAAGCACATGTATAATTTTTTTCTTTTCTTTTTTACCGTTTATAATCACTGATAGAGAAAGGAATTCAGCCAACATATTTCCCCAAGCCGCTTTTTAAAGGTCAAAGAGCTCCATGTGGTTCTCGAGCCGTAGTTTGGCCACCCCTGGGATATATATTATGAAACTTCATAAAACGCAGTTCATAATGTATTTTCTAAGGACCTACTACTGTAAGATGATACTATTATAATACTAACATCGAGGTTCGAGTTTTAGTATGATTTCTTTTGTTTAATGCAGATTCAGTTACTTTTCAGCTGGGGCACTGCTCAAGTAAAGAAAAAAAGCCGTATGCAACAGTGTTTATAGTGACGTTAGAAGTAATTTGCCATAATCATAATCACAGTTACTTTAGTAAATAGATTTCCAGTAATTGCGATCATATTTAAAACTTCAATTTATTTACATTTACATTTTTTCTTTTGTCAGTGTTTTAAATTTGTTTTATTTTTATTAGTTTGTAAAATGTTTATAGAAATTGATGTCTCTAATATAGAGAAGTTGATACATTTAGTCAATATTATTACTAATAGTTTACAGGATTAGAGGAATCTATGAGCGTTGTCAGTTTTTTTTTTTATTATTCGTTTAGCTTATCTTTTGGGATAAATGGAGTTGCTTAGTTTTGTATAGTTGTGCCGGCATTTTTAAGTTGACTGACTACTACCTGTTTCATGTTTTCAAGAGATGCAAACTCGAAATTAATTCAAGCAAACCAACAGCGTTTGGCTGAAAATTCTTTTTATGTCTTGTGGTCTGTTACTACGTTCGAAAATTTTAAAACATTTAATTTTGGCAGTGTTTATCTGGTGCTTGTTATTATATGAAGAGATGGAAGTTGATCATTTTCTAACTTTTTTTACGTACCTCTAAAACTTTTACATTTTAATTGATTATTTCATTTTGAATAGCACGACATATCCTCTTCCTAAACTTAGAAAAATCCACCTTAGTATATTTCTATATACTTAGTAACACTAAGATACAGAATGGTAATGATGGGATTAGCCGTTTCCACACAGGAAACATTCAACCTTTATTGGACGAACAGCTAGCATTACCTTCGATTGAAAGTTATAGAATATTTCCCTTAAACAGTTAACGAAAATAGACTTCTCGAGATTACTAGAATTGCTATTTCTAGTATTGACATGCTTTTCTTTGCTAACCTTTTGTTTAAGGTGGTGTTAAAAGTCGTCTTGATTATATTATTTTATTTCCTTTGATTTCTGCTGTGTACACATTTCTTTCCGGGTCTCGCCTAGAGACCTAAGGTTAGAAATGGCATCATGACATCTTCCACTGACCAATTAAAAAAAAAAATGTAAAATATGCGCGTTTTTTTTTTTTGTTTTTTTTTTTTTTTTAAAGACCTAAGCTTCAAATTGAAAAATGCTAAGGATCGCGAGCAATAGTAAGTGGTGGAGAGCCATGATCAGCCCCGTTCTGAAAGGAAATGTCACATAGAAGAAATATATGAATTCCGTTTGTTCAAATTCTGATTTATATTATTTTATTTCCTTGGATTTCTGGTGTGTCTGTGTACACATTTCGTTCCGGGTCCCCAGAAATCTAAGGTTAGAAATAGCATCATGGCATTTTCCACTGACCAACTAAACAAAAAAAATGCATAGATAAAGCCCTTCGTAAGGTGTGCTGTACTCGAGAAAATGTTTTGGTATTTCTTTAAGATATTATTATTATTCCCTTCTACTTATGTGTTATCCATTTCAGTTGTTGCTGCTGTTGGAATGATGTGGTGTATTTTGGTAGTTATTCGTAATTTTGTAGCGCCAGTCTATAAGAGCTGATGAAGGATTCATTTTTCTTTTAAGACCTACAGGGTTGATTTGCTTGAAGCCATTGTTAATCATTGGTCTTAGAAAGCGGTTGTATATAGCTGATAATTTACCAATTTCTGAACGAGTTGGCCACCATCAGGGCGGGGTCTAGTGCCTCGTCCCGCCCGCCCCCTCTCTCTACATAATGTCGATTTCAAAATTTCTCAACCTGAGGATAACACACGAATGGGAATTGTCGTGGGGAGAGGCAGGGCTTTTTTAAATTACCAAAAATCAGGAATTATCCAATTTAAATGAAAAAATTTTAGTACATATTCATTATTTACTTTTATAATGAATAGGTTTTTTATTTTTTTAAATCAGAAATTATTCTTTTTGTAACAACCATCAATATTTTCATGACTAAATTTTACTGAAAAAAAAAAATGTTTAAGTCGCAAATTTTTACATCTCCATTAGACTAATCGCCGACGCATCTCCGCTGAAAAATAGTTTTACAAAGATTCCAATACAACACAAACGGGATTGGCTTAAAAAATTTAATTTTAAAACCCGATCACTGCAATCTTGGCCTGTTCAAGTTTAGAGTCAACCGTTATATTCCCCACATATTCTCATAAACTATACTTCCTACTCTTTCCCTCCCTCTCTTCCTTCGTTATTTCACACGACCGTTACGCTCTGCCAATACCTCCTAAATAATGGACTATTTCGTTTTGATCGTTTGGAAAGAGGGCAAAATACACTTTTTGGCTTCAGTGATAAAACGAAAGAAATAAACTTTGATCTTAGCGAAAAGGACGAGAAGCGATTGTATTTTCTTGCCGCCCCACGCTGCCAGGATAAGACACCAGGTCAGTTTAATGTGGGGACCACGAGCTTCGGTTTCACTGGCAACGGTATTCATTGGACTAAGGAGTTGGGGGAGCACTGCCGCCGGCAGCTGTTTACAGAGACTCAATATTTTCAGTTGTACTCTTTCCACACACATACACACACATACACACACGGGAATGAAATGTAGTTTATCCGCCCGACGGCAGATACTACACTTTGATTCCAGCCCCAAAGTCGAGGACGATGGCGACCGCAACGAAAGTAATTTTTCAGCCGCATAGTTCTGAACGACGAAAACCGAGTAATTGCCTAACATTCAGTTACCATAAAGGAAGTAACATTGTATGCTGAACTATTTTTAAATTATTATTAAGGGAAATGTACATAAGACGGGTATTTGGAAAGATTGTTTGACTGGCTGACTAATTTAACATCCCTTATCAATACTTCACAAGTAATGAATTATTTTAGAAAAACAATGCATAAGCTACTTGGCTTGAGTGAGAAAAAAGTCCAGTAAAGTAATTGGAAATAAAGTTTTAACGGCTATTTTAGTGAAATGGAAAATGTTATCAATTTCAGATGTTATCATTTGTACCCACTTCTTAAAATAATGTCCAGCATTCATATTTATGATTGTTGTTGCAATATTATGCTCAAATATTTAACGATGTGATACGGGAATTTCTACGGATATTTTATTGTCGTAGAACTGGCTGTAAGCTTATTCAATCATTAATTTAAAAATTAAGATTCATCAGAAAATTAAAATAGGAAAACTGATATTTTCAGGAGTTTTTCTACTTTAAATAAATTATACTGGTCGTTCATTCATTTTTTTTTCCAACGAGACCAAATTTATAAATGAAAAAGGACACTTTTCGGCGAAATTATGACCTTACACTGAAAGATAGGACCCATTTCAATACAATCTATAGTGCAAATAAAACTGAAAATAAGGTTCAACGAAAGAAAGCAAGTGGCAGAAAGTCGTTTATGCGTTGACTGAGGGGAGACTGGAGGCCAACTGACTGAAATTACATGACTGCTATCAGCTACTGCAAGCGTCTGGGTGGGTGTGGTTCTTGCTGTTAGCAAGATAAGACAGCTTCATGTTTCAATCTATTAAACAGGAAAAAAAACTTTTAAAAGAGAGAGAAGAGATATAGTTTTCGGCACACACGAATAATATATATATATATATATATATATATATATATATATATATATATATATATAAAAACACAAAAAGCAACTCCCGCAGTAGTATGCTAAAATAGCACACACACACTGTGCTCAATACGAAAATGACACGGCATTAAAATCCGGCGTACCTATGACCGGCCGCGACTACCACTTTGGTTTCTTGCGCGTAGTCACCAGGTGGTCGGTATTGGTCTTTCGAGGATATAAACACTTATACCCACTTGACTGATCGAAAATGCTACAATAAGGGTAGCTGATGAATACTCATGAAGAAACATTCTTCAACTATTATACCCAGCGGCGACAGTTTTTCAGGCTTAAACGCAATCGTCAGCACGATATATATATATATATATATATATATATATATATATATAAAATTTGTGTATTTAAGTAGCAATCCTTCTTTCCTGCACGTTTCATTGAATATGACAGACAAGGTGCTTTTAGTTTTTTATACAATTTCTCGTGTGATCTTTTAATTTTTTTCCTTTTCCGTAGATAAATTATATAAAAACTGTCCAATTGTTCTTAAATGTGAATTATATCAGTGACATTGCTTAATTAACTAATTGACATTTCCCCGAAGTTTTCTAATAAAATCTATGCGCACGAAGGAAAGGGAATGCTGGGAATTTAAAATTGAAATTAAAATATTTTATTACATATGTTTGCAGTATATAGTCTCTAGACGGTTTCATTGAGTTTCTTCTGTTCATGATTTCGTCACTTGTTATTAATTCTCACATTTTGATAATAAATCTGCCACGAAAAGTGAAATATTCTAAGAATCTGGACGCAAATTTACTGTGGATGATCTAGCAATTAAAGGACTTCCTATACACTTTCGTCTGAGTAAATTGCTTTCTCTTATAATTAGAGTAGCATTTTTCACATCAAAATTGTCCACTCTTTACGGTGAAAAACTAAAGCATTTAGAGTGCCGCTTTGTAAAAGATCCCTGTTGTGTTCATACTCTTCTATTTAAATTGCTTGAGGTTTCTCATATATATATATATATATATATATATATATATATATATATATATGTGTGTGTGTGACAGTTATTAAATTTGGTTGATACAGTAATTTTCCAAGTTCTAGCTTATTTTCTTTTGTCCAAATTGTCTTTTTTCAACATTGTCATAGTTTTTGTGTTTTTATATATATATATATATATATATATATATATATATATTATAAAGGTCGGCACGTACTACACCCCAACCCACCCGACCAGATTTGTGCAAGCCTATTTGGGAGCTATGGGCAGCGCTTCGTGACTCACGCTATCTTATGAATATTTGCTTTATTTCTACCTACATTTATATACGTTACAAATTAAACTAAGCACAATTTTCTATTAAAGGATGAAAAATTCGGATTTTTATTTTTTTGCCATTCTGCAGGGTTTTTTTTCCATCCAAATCCGTGAATGCTAAGTCCCACAAAACACTATAAATTTCACTAATTTTTATCTATAATTTTGAATGCGTTAAATTATTCAATCTTTAATAAGAAAAATCTCTCAAGTTGATGTTAGAAATTGCCACAAAACATAGCTGATTTATTGAAGATGTAATGATCGATTATTACACGTCTCTAAATTGTATTTAGATGCAACGTATTTTTCAATTTTTCTATTTAAACTTTTCGCCTATATCGGGTGGCATTTAAGCTAGCTCCTCCGGTGGGGGGGAGCTTGATTGGGCCTTCATCACAGTAGGTAGGGAGTAGATTCTATAGGCAACAATAGACTACGGAAGAACTCAAAATTGACCACTGCATTTACGTATTGCATTAATATAGGTACCTTCATGAGAACTAGTAAAATAACAAATTTTTTCCACTTTTTTTTTTTTTTTTTTTTTTTTTTTTTTTTTTGAATGACAGACATTAATTTGGAAAATCTTGCGAAAATAAAAATAATTGTCGGATGTTAACGAAACTTTAAGAAACTATTCACAAATGATGGAAATTGTTTTCTTTTTTAAAGTCATGGAAAAAATATTTTTTTATATTAGCCCCTCCCCATAACTAATTTTATGAAAACTCTAGAAATTCAGTCGCATTCAGTTTAGTGATTATATTAGTTAAGAGGCTTTGAGGAAAGCAAATCATGTACTTTTTTTAATTGCACCCGCTACCTGAAAATCAGCTCTGAATTGTAACATATAAAACTCAATAAAACAAAGATATTTAATTTCAAATACTTTTAATTGCTTTTATGAATATGGAAAATATTTTCTGAAAGCAAAATATTTTCTATGAAAAATGAATTTTTAATACAATTACTTGTAATTTCTTTAATTATAATAGTTTTACATTTAAATTGTTAAAATATAAAATTACTTAAAATCCGCGTTCAGTTTCGTAAATGTCCTTTTGAGATCTTTTTTAAGCGCGTTGTAAATTGTATCGTTTTGACTAATCAGAAGACCTGCAGTAATTAAGAAATGTAATTTTGTGTTCATAATAGGGCTGTAATTATAAAGTACGGAAGACCAACCAGAATACAATTAAGTTACGTTATTTGAGTTAAGCATTGTTCTCGGCTGTTAAAGCCTTTACTTTTGCGAAACACGTGTGGAGAAGTTAATTTGATTTTTCAATTTCAACTGAGAAGTGTGCCTACAAGTATCAGTATCATCTTATGAAAGTTATATGATCTTATTTTTATATTAATCTCAGTTATGACATTTTCCCATAAATGAAATATCAAAGTTAATAATAAAATGAATGGAAATACAAATAACACAGTAAAATGTAATAACTGTACATAAAATTATAGTATTTTATGTACACTTCAGTTTTATAAGGTACCTATAAATTAATTAGATACCTTTCTTATGAAATTTAATCTCACTCTCAACAGTATTATTTTACTTTCTTTATAATATATTATCCATAAAGCATCGTAAACGTAAAGGTGAAAGCTAAATTTTTTAAATTAGAGCGCTGAAAGTTTTTCCTTAAAAATAACGAGGTAAATAATTTGTTTACTTAAATCCCAATAATTTCACTTCTCTCCTTCCGTAGAATAAATTCTTCACGTATTCTGTCAATACGTCATTCATCACCTGTCAAGTGACGCGAAATGTTATGACTTGCCTTGTTTTATTTTCAAACATCTTTTCGGTGCAGAAACTAAATGCTTGTTTCAAAATATTTTAAATAAACATAATTTCTGATTTTCTTAATATAAGTTTTGAAAAAATTATAATTGATTTTTAAAAGAATTGAAAACTGAGATTTTCATTTTTTATAAAATGTAAAAAAATGGTTGACATGATTGATTATCAGTATCTGTCTATATTTTTTAGATGAGCTATTATGTACACTATTTACATTATTCTGACTATTGTCCTCATCTTTGTCGTCATATTTATTACACATGGTACAGTGGATAAAGGCGTTGGTATGATCCAGTGACAGGACCCAAAGAGTGAGTTCAATACCCGGTTAAGGAAGCGGAGAACATGCAGAGGGGAATTAACAGGAGATAACTGACAACTGACATCCATTAAACATGGAACTAGAACAGTCTACCCCAGTGAGCGAAATAAAGGGTTCAGTTCGACATTCCAACCACCTGAAGAAGGCCGAAACGTTTTAATAAATATGTCGACAAAGATGAGGACAATAGTCCGAATAATGTAAATGATTGATTATCTGTGAATTTTTACTCAAAAAAAAAAAAAATTTTTAACGAAAAATTCGGACGTGCTAGGAACGATTAAAAAATGTAAAAAAAAAAAAAAAAATACACCAAAATTACTGTAATCTTTCCTCATAATAATAACAAACATTTAGACGATACTAATTCGTTTTCGTCAAGTTTGGCGTCTTTTTCATTGCTATGCTCTTTTTGAGCGATCTCATGGAGGTACATACATTAATATTTAAGCCTACCTTTTAAAAGTTCAACGATAACTCTTCTGCCGCCTCTTAATTTTAAAGAAAATTTGATGTACGTAGGTCCTAATTTCTGCACAATTACTTTTATTTCATGGGTGACTTTCGCTAGATTTTGCAAATTTCGATTTTTCCCCGAATTTATTTCCAAGTTATAAAAATTATTATCGTACAAAAAATTCGTCACCGGAAACAATCGCAGTAATGAAAATTTGAGAATCTAAAATTTCAGGATCGCGGGTCTGGATCCGACCCGGAATGTTGTTAATTTGCTCATGGAGTTAACCGGATTTCAAAATGGTAAATGTTAGGCTACGGCCTCTAGAAGTAAAGTTGGAAAAGTTTTTCTTTATTATATAAACAGTTTCTACACACTCTGTCCAAAAAAGAAAACATGTTCCAACACAAGAAAAGAAAAAAAAAAAATTTATTAAATTAAATACTAAGCTTAACCTTGTCTGTCATCTTTAATGAAACACGCACACTCATATATATATATATATATATATATATATATATATATATATATATATATATATATATATATATATATAGAGAGAGAGAGAGAGTTCAATCCTGACTGGGTGACCCATACTTTCGGCCTTGTGCCACATCTAAGCTATAATTGGAAAATCATATATATATATATATATATAATAGTGTAACCCGGATATAAGAGTTATCGGGACCGGAGAAGTATCTTATATCCGGGTTTGGTCTATTTTGTTTTATTAACACAGGATCTAATTTGGGACCAGAGAAAATCTCTCTTATATCCAGGTTACACTATATATATATATATATATATATATTTGTGTATTTAGGCAGCAATCCTTTCATGCACATTTCATTAAAAACGACTGACAAGGTGCTTTTATTTAGTTTTTTATATAATTTCTCGTGCGATCTAATAAAGTTTCTTTTCAGAGGATATATGTGTGTGTGTGTGTGTGCATGCACTGGCACCAAATGTCCATTCCATTTGTTTTATTATCGTTTCATTACTATTTTTCATTTACTTGTAAAAAATCTTTCTTCCTGTGGTGGTTCTTTTGTCTTTACTTAGTAATTTTTCCTTTTAAATGCGTATTTTCCCAGTCTTTTCCTAACTTATGACTCACTTAACCTCGCGTGGAGAATTATGGGAAGAATATTTGTCTGCCTCACGTGAAAATCAGCATTAGAAAGCTTTTTCTTAACCTGGTCTCAAACATCGACCCTTGAAAGCAGGTAACTCTACTGTTAAGCATCCTACGGCATAACGTCAAATATAGAAAAAAAAAATGATTGACACAATTTAATCTTCAAAGTCGAAAGTAGCAGCCTGCCTTGAAAATCCGCATTAAAGTTATATTTTTACCCTCGCTCGAACATCAACACTTCAAAAGGAAATACGCAATGATCTAATCTAATAAACATATCTACTGACTTAAATTTTATTTATTCGTCTCTTTTTTCCTTCATCTAAGTCTTTCCTTTCCTATGCGGAAAGTAAAAAAAAAAAAAAAAAAAAAAATAATATGCCGATAAAAGATAATTATTGAAGATAGGTGGCTTCTTTCTAAAAATGGAGAATATGAACGATATATGTTAGTGCTTCATGTACGCAGACACTTTCTTTCTCTTTGTTTAAAGAGGTTTGGGTGTATAAAATGAACTTGTTTAAAAACTATACTCCCAATGTGTTGGGCCGTCACACACGCACGTATCATATTTCAACTAACTTTTCTTTTACTCCCGTTTGACCTGATTTATTTCATTTTGTTTTTTTAGTTTTGTTTTTTTTTACACTTTTTCTCCCTTTCTTCGCCATTGATATAAACCCATTCGTTGTTCCGGCAAGAAAATTCAATGACGTTGGCTAATCGCTTTTGTCCTTCATCGCTTACTGTGTCATTCCGCCTACATTCATTTTTGCCTTGTCTCTCTTTCTATCTATTCTATATTGCTTTTAATTAGAAAATAATACACGCATACATATATCCTAATTTTTAAATGGATTTAATCCGACATTTTATTACTGTAAAGTGTAATTGTGCACAAACTAAAAATAATCATTATATAGTAGATAACACCAGATTCGCTAACAAAAAAAAACATACAAAAAAAGAACTTTAAAGATTTATCGTCAAAATCTTATTCGGAGGAAAGACAAAAGGATTTATGTTCATTTTTTTTTTTTTTTTTTTTTTTAAATAAATTTATTTTTTTTAATGAAAAAAACGAGAGGCACAAAAGTGACAAAACAAATCTTCGAAATTTTAGCTAAAAATTGAATGTCATGTGTCAGCGAGTGACAATAAATTAATATGGGGGATTTTAGCGTCATTTTGTGGTGCAAAACGCACTGAATTAGAAATTCTTCCAAAAATCAAATAATTGTCGGATTGTAATAAAACTTCCAGGTCTCAATTACAAATGCATATTATTTTTTGTTTTTTAATGTTTCGTATTTAGAAAATCTTAGTAAAAATATTTTTTTATGTTACCCCCACCACTTTTTAAATTAAATTGAGAAATTCATTTTTGTAAGGCTTCCATGTTTATATAGGAAGCAGACGTCTTTCAAGAATTTAAATCACTTTTTTATTCTAAAAGAACCGAAAATCTGCCCAGTCGTAAAATAAAAATGCAATAAAACTAAGATGTTTATAATTTATTTAACTAGAAATATTTTAATTACTTATGGATATTATGGACATTGTCTTACGAATTTTAATTTTTTTGAGTAATGAATTTTTACAAGAATTGTTGTTTGTTTTATTTGTTTTGGGTTTTTTTTTTTTTAAATTAAAGTAATTTATAAATGTTTAAATGTTTTGTATTAATTTGTAGCGGTTAAGTCAGTGATACTGTTATTAAATTGAAAATCCATTTACTAATCATAAATGGAAAAGCTCGCTACAATTCAGCAACCCGCAGTATTTTAAAAAATAATTTTGAATTGATTTTTTTTTTTTTTTGCGTTTGTGTATATAAACGTGTCGATTTTTATAAATGCAAACGTCCATATACAGCATTATTAGGAAATAAGAGCGGTAACTACAGGAAATTTAAAATGTATTTGTAATTTTCTAACATTTCCTGCGCAAGCGACTTCGTAATTATGACTAGTAGCTAAAATTCAGTAAAATATTAGAATGAAATTTTGGTAGTTAAAAATAAATTATATAAAAAGGTCTTGCATTTGTCATGTAATTACAATTATTCTCCTTCAGTATCTGTCAATATTTCTGAGATGAGGTATTATGGGCACTGTTTACATTATTCGGACTATTGTCCTCATCTTTGTCGCCAAGTTTATCACAACATTTCGGCCGTTTTACCCTCCGGTTTTCTTCAGGTGGTTGGAATGTCGAACTGAACCCTTTATTTCGCTCACTGGGGTAGACTGTTATAGTTCCACGTGCCATGTCTAATGGATGTCAGTTATCTCCTGTTAATTCCCCTCTGAAAGTTCTCCACTGCCTTAACCAGGTATTGGCCTGACACTCTTTGGGTCCTGCCACTGGATCTAACTAAAAATCTCCTGAGCCGACCAAGCATAGAAATGAATACAATATAGGAACCAGTTTTAGGAGTGCCAGAGAAAAGTGATAACAGCAAAAATTGCAATATGAGCACTGGTAAAAAATAATTGCTGAAGACATTAGGTTTATATTACCCAGAAATTCATACACAGATGTCCTCAAGGACACATGGCACAGTGGATAAAGGCGTTAGTTAGATCCAGTGGCAAGACCCAGAGAGTGAGGCAGTAGAGAACTTTCAGAGGAGAATTAACAGGAGGTAACATCCATTAGACATGGCACGTGGAACTAGTCTACCCCAGTGAGCGCAATAAAGGGTTCAGTTCGACATTCCAACCAACGTTGTGATAAACATGGCGACAAACATGAGGACATTAGTCCGAATAATGTAAATAGTGTATATCCTCCTTATTTAAATTTAGCGAACATCACTGTCATAAAATCACCCACCTCGTTATTAAAAATTCTTTAATGTCAGCAGCTTGATGATAGATGGATATTTAATGTTTTTCTACAGTGGCTATATCTGTAAAAAATAAAAATAATTGAATATAACATGAGCGACTTTTTTATAAAATATAAAGTTTTTTTTTAACAAAAATAACAAAATATGAACTTGGAACAATTTATCCACAAGTTCGAGCGCAATATCTCAACATCTTATCCGAAAATTTGCAAAATACAATAAAAACTTAAATCGACAGACATTGTCGGTTCTTTTTAATCAAACTGTTTAGGATATATATATATATATATATATATATATATATATATATATTTCTCCGACTGCCGGATACTGGAAGAAAGGTGTTAGTTTTTCATTGGAAATTTTCAGTCAGGTAAATAAATTTTGCGAAGAAAATCACCGTTGTCTTTCATTTGTTTATGAAATATAATTAAATATTTGCCATTAAGGTACACAAACCTACCTATATGCCAATAAATACACGTACGTTTATATAAACGTGTTTGTTTGTTGTGTATGTTTGTTTGTTGTGTGTGTGCATGTAGTGCGTGCGTGAGTGTAACAATCATATATTTACACGTATGCATATAAGTTAAATATCTTCGTTAAGGATTGTTTTTATTTATAGCTTGTTTTCATATTTCCGATCATTTTCTGGTTTAAGGTGAAAACTTTAATATAAACGTTGTCATTTATTTTATTTTTAAAGATATTTACACTATTGACATTTATCATAACGTTTCGGCCACCCGGCTTTCTTCAGGTGTACATCGATCTGGGTGGCTTGTAGGAAATTCTTGTTTGAACTTCATTTAAACAACAGGGTTAGACTGTACTCGCTCCACTGCTCATGTCTAATATCGTTTAGTTATTTTAGTAGTGTTCAGTTATTTCAAGTGCAAGTACACTCTACCTGATTCAAGGATTGAAATCACAACTACTATATCACCAGATTGATAAACCAGCTTTTATCCACTAGGAATAGGACAATCTTTGTTACTAAATTTGAAAATTTATTGATATTGGTCTGGGTTTTTATGGTTAAGGCTTTTTAGTATTTGTAACTGTTTTTCAATCTTTGATATTTTTGCGTTATTACTAATGTCGGTGATATAAATAATATATATACGTACATATTCACGTTAAAATTGTCATTCACTCACTCACACAGTAATTTTCGGTTTTACACTCATTCTTTTGATTGGGAAAATAACTTTCTACTAACTGATATTGTACATTTTTTTTTAATGATTTCTCTATTCACACTAGCAGCAGCATCTCGGTGGTAGAAGTTACCGACTGATTGCTTTCCAACGGACCAGCAACCTATTTATCGCCGAGACAGAGATAACCCCGCTTCCCAACCTTTTTTATTTTTTCAACGACGAATTCATTGCTCGGCCAAAAAAAAAAAAATAAATCTCTTTATTGTCAACGATCAATGGGTATAATTCATATGCCGCTAATTACCTGATGACGATGTTAGATACAAGTAATTGAATGTTTTCGCTGTTGGAGCAAATGAAATGCGTAATAGATTTTCAAGAATTGTTTGCAATTTCTTTATTTCTCCAAATCTGATTTTTAAAAGATTTACTGATATTTATTCCTAGATATAAAAAGACTGCAAATGTATTGTGAACATACTGCCCTCAAGGCTTAACATTTATGAATTTGAATATTAATTTTGAATTACAACTTTTTTGACGAATCTAACATAATCCAAAATAAATCACACACACACACACACACACACGATTATAGACGCTCTCTCAAAAACTAATATCCGCTAAGCATAGTGTCAACTACAGGTTGAACCTGGGTGTTAAACAAAAATGCAGGTGTCTGCAACAGGGATTAGCTATTTACCATAATAGATTCCTTCCGAGATTTATATATCTACCTGCAAAGCGTGGCGGCGCAGGTTCGAAACTTGCCGGAGGGCACATTTTTAGTTTTCTCGTGTACGGAGGCCGGTAGATGAAATATTTTTTTAAAAATGAACAGAGCGTCTACTCAAATACGGATATCGACTAAAAATAATTTTTGAAGTAATACAAATGTCGGATTAAAAAAAAATCTATTAATTCTTTCGAAGTATATAATGCATGCAGGTTTGGTTGAAAACGAATGAATGTTCTTTGACATACCTTTTTAATTTTACTGCTGTTCGGACCATTTTTTACTTTCCTGAAATACTTCGGTTTTTATCAACCATTTTCAAAGAGTTTGTGTTCATTGATAGTCTGGGCAATTAAATTTAACGAAAATTATTGAAGATTGTTATAGTCTTCGATCAATTTAATGAATAATGGAGAATTTTCTACCCAAATACTTTTCATGATATACATATTGAGTACTGCTGTCATATTTGGGCAAGGGCTGCCTAATCCACACTTTCCAGTCTCGATAGTCCAAAAGCAAACGACCCGGTTGCGGTACCAGAATTGATTATTTTAAATAGATTCAAAGTGAGACAGTTTAAATTTTTAGAGCACATATGACGAAAGGAGGGTTTGTGGAATTTGACACTCACAGCACATGAAGGCGAGATAGGCAAGGAACCTGCGAATATCCTACCTAACAAGCTTATGTAAACAAATGGTAGAACAGTGGAAAATACAAAACTTATTAAGAGCTATAAAAGATAGGAAGTTGCGAAGAGCCACGATCGCTCACGTCGTGAAGGAACACAGCACACAAAAGAGGATACAGTTTTAGCTTGCTTCCTAGCAGAGTTCGTCACATTTCTTTTTCGCTTTTCTCTGGTGCTCTAGCCTAGGGATGTAACCAGTATTTTGAATGCTGTTTTTCAACACGCTCGCCCCACTTAGTTTACTGACATTACATCTTTCCTCCCACATTTCTTGTTATTTCACTTTGTAGTAAGCTAAGTTTTGTAAATATTACGAATGGGTAAATTCTTAATTCTTTGATTCCCTGTCAAGAGAAAAGTTCCCAATTTCTGAATGGTGTTCAATGGGCTAGAATAAATTTAAAAAAAAAGGTTAGTTTGCCAGCGTACAATTCGACAAGATGTTGAATCAAGCGATCTGAAACTGGTTCAAAAGAATCCCATGAACAAATATCAAACTTTGTTTAATCAGGCATCCAAGTGGCGACTCTTAACACTGACATTACAAGTCCAGTTATACACAACACAGATTTTCTATCCATTCAGTTGAAAGCGAGCTTGAGCGAGTGAAAATATTTTTTACTTTTAAGGCCTTGAATTTGTTCAGTAGACTTTAAATACTGGTTTTCAGAAAGCCCTTCTTTTGAGAAAGATGTTCGTACGCTCTCTAACTTCTTTCATCATTTTATCTTTCTATACAATAACCGTCTGATTAGTTTCCACTCGTATTCTTTAAAAATACCTAAAGAAGCAAAATTTACTGTTAAGATTGTCATTTGATCAATGAAAAAAAAATCTGAAGGAGATGGAAGCAGCGAATATCCTACCTAACAAGTTGGTACAGGGTGAACCTCATTGCAAAAATATATATTAGCAGACGAGCAAATTTGGAAACTAGGGCCCAGCCATTATATATCAACATACAGCAGGGCCAGTGCAAGAGGTTTCGTGCTCCTATACGCCCCCCTCTATTACATCTCCTTTTTCACAAGGTAGTATTATAGATACAAATTTTATTCTAACCTAATTATGTACAATAATAGATCATATATAGGTGAACAATTCAACTAGGAAAATTGAAAATAAAATTTATATAAATACAAATTAGACGCATTCCATCTTAAATGTTTTGTGGCAATTTTTAACACCAACTTAATGTTCTCAGCTTCAAATCGTTTTTTATTAGTTTAATTCTGGTATTTTTAGCGACGTTACAGTTTTAAATTATACAGTAAAATCGAATATTGAAGCTTTTTCTGTCTCGTTTCAGCTTTTGAAATTAGGATGTGCGTATGGTGTAATATATTCCGACACCGAATGAGAACTCTGCTCTCAGAGTTCGAATTCCAGCCGAGCTCGTTACCTTCACTTACGAGCAAATACCCTTGGGAAAAGTATAAATCCAACTCTTCTCCCCCATCTGTGGGTTAAATAACATGACAGGCTCAGTTCTATAGCTTTGGTTGGCAACCATTCTAGAGATTTTGACTCTATAAAATCTCCTAGTAGGTCTGGGATGCATTGGCCCATGAATAAACAGTCGTGTGAGTTGCGCATTCTGCCGTAGGCGGAGAAAGTGTTTACTTTTTTAAGCTTCTAAAACACGCTTTTTTTGCGAAATGAAATTCAACAGTTCACTGTATAAAGTGTTGAAAAATGAATGTATGAAACTGGAATCATTTTAGATTGTTTTGCTGACTTCCATATAAAAAGAATAAGTTTCAACCGTAAATTTAATCCACCCAAATCGCACTCGGAAGTGAACTTACAATACAAACTAATTGATATTGTCAGTTCTGTCGTTTCATTGTTTTCATATAATAAACGTCCACAGCTACTTTCCCGCTAATATATGGTGTGACAGATATCTATGAATACATATTTAGAGGTCTATAAGTGAAGAACGAACGAACAATGTTCCATGGCATGCGAGAAATTTTAACAATCTATCAAACGTAAGTGCATTAATATGGCAACATCAAATCTAACGCAGAAATAAGCCATAACGGTCAGGCGAAGAGGAGTAATTGCAGTTGGCTCTGTGCGGACGCCCATAGACGTGCTTAAGATGGTGCACACACATTTCACGTTGTCTCTGATGGTCCTGGTTAAAACAATCGTTACACCATTTCTTTCTGTAGAGGTTCAGACTCGATGCCACCGCCCATATCAAAATGCCAGATACTGTGGTCAAATCTCGAATTGAGTTGGCTGTAGGTATTACAGAATTCTGCTTCCTCTCCCATGCATCATGATTAGCTGGCTGAGAATTTTCATGATCATGTCACCAAATCCAAGGGGCTTTCTAAGTTTCCGAATTTGAACTCTTTTGAACGTTTACAGTGTCTAACAGTTCCACAATACCAAAGGATCGTTAAATGATGCCATCATGAACATATCTCATATGAACGAAAATCGCTTCCGAGGTCGACTTCAGGCCGAAGCCAGTTTTATTCAAGAACCGTTTCTCGTTTCTCTTTAAAATTATACATTTTAATTTTTTTTTTTTTTTTTCCTTTATAATTTTGTTTTGGTTATCGGTTAGGTTTTGATATATAACAGTTAATATATAAGTTAATATCTAAATATGGGAGGCTCTAACATTTATTTTAAAAAATGGCACTGGAATAAAAACCGAAAATATCCTGTTACAATGAAAATACTTAGGATTATTAATAAACTTCAACCGATAAAACACGAGATGCACTTTTTCAAATCACCAATATTTATAAAACCTATACTTAATGTATTGTTCGGACTGTTGCACTCGTCTTTATTGCCATAGTCAACAGTTCGAACAAATTAAATTACAATATCTCATTTCAGAAATATAGACAGATATCAAATAATGTAATATCCAAATACTTGCTGACGACTTATATATATATATATATATATATATATATAACTATACTCGTGTCGAAAAACCTTCGAACTCTTGATTTAACAATAGCCAAATCAATCACGAAGGAAAAAAAGGTTTTAAAAAAAGAAAGAGCCAGGAACATGAAAGTCTGTCGAAAATAATCGCAGATACAGGTTCAAGGCCCAAAGTAAAAAAAAAAATACCGATACGAGTAAACAACTAACTAAAGAGCTCAATACAAGCGTAGAGCAAACCTAGTCAAACCTAATGAGCCAGACACACCTACCAAGGTTTCACTTAGGCAGATCGTCAGCCGACCCTGACGATCTGCCTAAGTGAAACCTTGGTAGGTGTGTCTGGCTCATTATATATATATATATATATATATATATATATATATATATATATATATATATATATATAACCTGATTTAAAAACATGGTTTCATCGCATCACTTAATTTATAATATTTATGCTCTGTAAATTTACATTGAGCGCTGTTTTATAAAAATATCAATAAGAACACCGGATTACATATCTTAATGTTTGTTTTTGTTTTTTTACTATAAAATATATCTCGAACAAATTTTATATTTTATTAAATTTATTCGCAACAGTATATCCGTTTATTTACTATATTTTTCCAGTTTACGAATAAGCTGTTGCACAGCGGGATCAAATAGTCCTTTTAACCATCTTTGATCATTGATAGAAATGTTAATGTTCTCAGTGTCAACGCGTTTTTTTATTAGTTTCATTATAAAATTATAGGAACGTTACATTTTCAAATTAAAATCAAAACGTATTGAACCGGGGTTCGTCGCCCGAGACGCAGAGATAAAAAAAAATAGCTAAATATTCTTCTCTTGCTGTTAGATTTTTTTTACTCCTGTGGCAGTGGAGACTTCAGGGGTTATTGGCCCTCGTTCGATGGTGTTCCTTCGGAGGATTGGCGCGATTGCGTCGCGATTAAGGAACGAGCCTCGCGAAACGGAGTGGCTCTTGCAGCGTGTCTCACTGGCGACGGTTCGAGGTAATGCTTTCTCCATCATAGCGGCTGGCAGAGGATAGAAAAAAAAATTGTTTATAGTTACGTTGTTCTGGAATTGTCATCATTGGTCGACTGAACTTGCTTTGTTTCAATGACTTTTGTTTTGTTATTTTTATATAGTAATATATAGTTATTCAATTAATTTCTGAGGAAGGACCGAGGCGGTCTGAAATATCAAATATATAAAAACATATAAATAAATACTTTCACAAAAAAACGTATATCGAATAAGTGATGTCATGCGTAGAACGGTTACACAGCCGGACAACACCAGAGAATGGAGATATTAAATAATTTATTTAAATTTTAAAATGCTATTTCATGCGGGATAAGTTTTTGTGTTTTTATTTTTTATAATGATGCCTTCAAGTAATATATATTTTAAATTTCTATGTATTTTACATATATATGTACTGTTGTACGGATATACTCTTTTAATTCTATTTTTACCGAAATGAAATAATTTAATCCGTTTCTATTCGTCTATTTCTCAAGGCGACGTCCAGCTGGATATTTTCTTATTTAACGACTTAATTCCGCAGTAATAAAATTAAAGGCAAAAACGATGAAAATAAAAAAGAATTATGAAGTCACTGGGCTCATCTGATAACAGAATTCAATGTATACGATCCCGTTTCTTTAAAGCGACTAGCGAATTTCGGAACATATTTCATTTAAAACTGACAGAACTAATAAATGTTTTCTATTGACATTGACCTTCCCGAATGTAACAGTGTCCCACTAGATCACTTGACCAATTTCCTGTTTTGCCGGATGTGCTTCTGAAAAAAAAACCTTGTGATTAATTTGACGTCATAAGTCGAGGATTAAGCGCGTCCCTTGCTGAGTTAGATCACCGCGTGCCACCCCCACATAACACAAAATAAAAATCTAGCTCAGTAAGCTACACTAGCAGCGGTAAGTCAGGTCTGCCTAAACATTCTGCTTTGTATAGTATTGTGTTACATCAGACCGATTGAAGAAGATAACGGTGTTTAAATGTCTTGGTCACTTTTATATGTTAACCGTTGGAGATTGTGGAAAAATAATTAGCAAAGTTCTCTTTAAGTTAGTTGGTTTTGGGGGCCGTGTGATTCGTAACAAGCATCGAATTCTTTTATTTTTTCTTTTATTTTTTAATTTATTTCATTTTTTATATTTTTTTTTACTGATTTCTTTCGTCGTCTTGACAAGTTTTGTTTTACGGAATATCAACTTCAATGGGTTATTTAATGCCAAGACAATTATTGCTGGCAATATTTTTCTTCAAAAATGTATTGCTGTTAATATTTTTGACTAGGTTCACTTGATATATTTTGTGTAACACTCCCTCCAACCCCTTTCGCATAAACGATATGCAAAATGTGTCAAACGTAAAATAAAGTAACCCATTGCATATTAATCGTAGGCGAATACAACTATCTATAGATACCTTTTCTTTATCTCCAAATTGCTTTAACTTCTTTAGAAAGATAGGGAAGTGCTTTGCTTTTCTCTAGGTTTTTGAATTCAAAGTAGTCCCTCACCAAGACTGGCTGCCACTAAAGGCCTTCCTTTTTATTTAATATGAGGAACGTGGGTACGGGAACGCTATAAAAATCCAAGGTTGGAAACACGCCATAGCATATCTTCAGACAAAATGTTATGGCGAAAGTGCCGATAATTTTGACTTTTATATATATATATATATATATATATATATATATATATATATATATATATATATATAGCCCAGAGTTGAGTTCAATACCTGACTATAGCAGTGGTGAACCAAAAATTTGGAGAGTTGAGTTAAAGGGAAATAACTGAGACATCGGATAGAGGGTGACACGTGGAACTAGAACAATCTACCCTGGTGGACGAAATAAAGGGTTCAGTTCGAATTATAATCACCTGAAGAAGTCTGGAGCATACAACGGCCGAAGCGTTTTGAATATAGAAATGAAGATGAGGATAACAGTTCGAATAATGTAAGTAATTAAGTCGGAACGTTTATTTGTATCTTGATGGCGTTATCGGGATAGGCTGACTAACCTGGTGGGTCCTATGTCGGCAGAGGCCAATGACCTCTGTTTGTAAGTGTAGCGATATAGCCACGGACTTTCGTCTAGAGAGATCTTATTTAATGACATCTAAGAAAAACAGAAATGTGTTGACAGCATTATATCGGTTGTTTTGTAATTGTAGCATATCAAATACTAAGTGTCTTTATATTGGTGTGGTGGCGTGCTATGTGGCTTGGGAGCTAATGGAGCAACAGCTAGAAAAAATGGCATTTGCGAGAAAGTGAACGCAAAAGGTCAATGTGAATTCTGTTCACCAATTCCACTTATCACGTTAATAATGGTTACGCTATATGTGTATCCTAGATTAATTATTTTTATTGCAGGGAACGAACTGATTACGCTCAGTATACAAAGAACTGATACACCTAAATGGACTTTTCCAGTAGGAATATAAGTGTTTATGGTGTTGGTCTCGGGGGGTTTGCTTTCCAGGTTAGGTTTGAGCAAGCAACAAGACGACGTCGAATTCTCTGCTATCGCGTAGAGAGGAACCCAGTCGAGGCTGTCGAAGGGGCGGAGTCTTGTCTGGAGAGTTTGCCAAATCCGACCCCGTGTATGCGATGAGTCTACGGAGAATTTTTGCCCGAGCCTACGGGATCGGATTGCCCCACATAAAAATCGGCCTTGTGCCACATCCTGCCTCTTGGAGGAGGTCGGGTAAATATCGTTTGCTTTCCAGTTTCAAACGAACTTGTAGATATCTACTTGTATTGTTCTTGTTTAAAATAAACTCTTATACTTTGTAAGTTGCCGTTCTAGTTATTTTCAATCACCACCCCGGGCTACATTACAAAAATTTTAAATAGTAAAAACTCAACAAATATTAAGTGCTGATGTACAATTTTTATTTGGAATAAGAGTCGATGTTTTCTATGCTAAAAACGTGTCTGTTCATTCATTTGTATACGTACGCGCAACTTCACGCACACAACAATATTTCTGTATACGCGTTCACGCTTGTCGCCGATTTGTCGATTAGCACTGTATGTCTCGCCGTTATGCGCAAAAATAAAACCAGGCTTGGTTGAAGACCTAAATGTTTTCGTATAGGTATATTAATTTATTTTCTTGTATACAAGATGCGGCTCAAAATTTTGGGTAATTCTATGAAACAAAAATCAAGGAACATTGAGCATAAAAGCAAACATCTCGGAGTACTGCTCACATAGGTAGCAGCACCGTCTGTACTACATTAGATTTTAACTTTTATTTTTCGATTGCAGCAAGCATGAGTTTCGCTCATGTATATAATTAGTTAATTTTCCTTACGAATGCTTCTACATGACGTTTAGCGGAATAACAACCATTCTTTAGGAGATTTGATGGCAAATTTCGCGAAACCGATTTTATCATTAATGTGCTCTCACTCTCAATATAATTTCAAATATTGCTTGGCTTGAAAACATTCTTCCATAATTAGACTGGTTGACCTTTTTTGACGAAACAAAATCTTATATATACAGGATGCGATGGATAAGTTGTCTAAATTACGCAAAAATGAAAACAACACTGACATCTCATTTTAACAGATATATTTATCAAAAGTACACAAACATATCTTTAAGTACTAAAGAGTAAATTTATTCAATAGAATTGCCATTGGCTTCAACCACGGCCTCCAGACGATTTCTGAACCTCTTGCATCTCTTCTAGACGGTCTCCTTGTTGGTGAATGCTGCCATAATCATTTTCAGTGTTACAAGGAGTTTTGTTGGCCTCTCACTCAACTGCAATCCACACATAATAATGAAGAGGGTTGCAATCTGGGGGTTATATGGCCAGATGTAAGGGGTGATGTGGTCGCATAAATTGTCTGACAGTCATGACTGGGTTCTTCTGCTTGTGTGGCATGGTGCAGTCCTGTTGCCAGACACACTGTCTCACGACATCCACTCTCTGGACCCAGAGCAGCACTACCTCCTCAAGGCACTAGACGTAGACCTCCGTAATGAGTCTGGGGCCCTGGGGGAAGATGAATGGAGGTATAACGCAGACATCACTAATGATCACTCCAAACACCATGTTAACTGGATATATCATCCAACGCTCTCCTCTGCACTGTCCTCAGATTTGACACACAAACACTCTGAAATGTTCATATTGGAGCTTCCGGCGCGAATGCCAAGCAGTACAGCATGCCGTTTCCAAATTTCTGGTGTAATGAATTGCGTGATGGTGCTCTTTTTCTAACAGACTGTGCCCAACTGACCCTATTATACCGTGCAGTCGATAAAATCAAAACAAATAACTCAAATGCGCGAAACTAAAAATATAAAATGGCGACAATTTACCCATCGCACTGTGTGTGCCTCTCGCACACACGGTGATTGAAAAGCAAACCCCCCCCCATTCTAAAATACTTCTAATTTACTTAACTATAATTTTTACAAGAAATGTATACGAGAGGAAAGCTCGAGAAGCTGGTAGCGAAATCTGGTGCCTATATTGAATTTTAAATAAAACCTCATGCTGAAAGCTTTCCTCTCGTATACATTTCTTGTAAAAATTATAGTTAAGTAAATTAGAAGTATTTTAAAATGAGGGAGTTGCTTTTCAATCACCGTGTGTTCGTGAGAGAGACACACACACACAAAGTGCGATGGGTAAATTGTCACCATTTTATATTTTTATACGTGATTTGCAGGATTTGACGAAGTTTTATTTGATGGAATCTTAAGTTTGCGAATGTCTCGCGGTAGAGTACCCAGGTCTCGTAGGCGTACAGGAGTGTCAAGATTACAACAGCGTAGTTGACCATGAGTTTACTATGACATTAATATACTTTAAAAAAAAGACCCTCAGTTTGAAAAAAATATGAAACTGATATAGTACAAAAATAAAACTTTGATAGTGACTTATGAAGTATTTAATCTTTATCTGGAAAGCAGAAAAAAATGTTCGCAATATAGAAAACATAAACCAAAAAAAATTCTTAAAGAACTTTTCTTGGTCTTATAACAATATAAACCAAATAAGAGGTGCTTAAAAGTTCTTGGTCCAACCCACTTACCAAAATCAGTATTTCAATAAGCAAACATTAGAATACTCTTTTCTCCCCGAAAGTGTTCCGAGCAGAAAACTTTTAACACCATCACACACAAATGTAAAGCCTCAGAGATATGTGCTGTGAATATTATCTTTTTTGAACGTGTTGTATTGAACAGAGGTCCTTCAGCGTATCGTTGATAATTTACAATCAGCTGTCGAAAAGACATGGAGTACTTCTATATATTAATTATTAGTTATTTACTCTTTAACTGTGACTTAAATAAATACAATTTCTCTTGTATTTGTGAAGAAAAACTTAAAAAATCTATAGAAGATTTACACTATTTACATCGTTTGGACTATTGTCCTCCTCTTTGTCATATCCATGATGTTTCGGCTGTTGTACATTGACTTTCTTCAGGTGATATACGTTAGAATTTTGAACAGAATCCTTTATTTGGTCCACGTGGTATATCACCGGATCGTACAACGGACGAAACCTCGTGAATTAGACAAAAATGAGGTCAACAGTCCAAACAATGTAAATAGTTATAATACCTCATCTAAAAAATACAGAGTATAATGAATAAATTCTACAAATTATAGTGGACACATTAATAGAATACATTCTATTATTCAGTTACAAACAAAACAAAAATACTTTATTGAAAATTAAGATATATCTCTACTACTACGTCCACGCGCCAGGTATAAATGAAAGGACGGCGTATCCAGTAGTCAGTCTGAGTAACAGTCAGAACTTGATTAGTAAAAGGAGTTACTAAGAAATCTACTCTATCGTCCGAAAGAAGTCTTCATAAGAAACTGAACCTAAGAAAAAAATTGTAAATCAACTCCATTATTTCTGGAATTTCGTATTTACACTTCATCTGTTTTGTTTTCTTTTGGCTTTTTCTTTTGTGTTTTAGTTGAAAAGTCAAATTTACACTCCCTCAACATTCTTCAATATCGTAAGTTTTTTTTGTGGGGGGGGTGTTCGTTTAGTAAATTCTTAAGTTCTTCTTGGGCGTTCTAAATTTTCGTTCTCCTTCATACTCGTCCACCGAAACGACTTCAATTTATGAACTGTCAGCAGTGTATTTTTCTTTTTTTTTCTTTTTTATTTATGTTGCCCCTGGATTTATTCTTCTAAGTTCTTCTTCGCAGTCAAACTACGCCTTTTGTGAGCAGGCCTGCACGTGCCTACTTGTTCGTTCATAAATTCTCACTTGCAGTCATAGTTTAACGGTAAAAAAAAAATTACTGAAGCTTAATTCCAAATGACAGATAAGAAAGCATAAGACAAGAAAGAAAATATAATTTTTTTTTCTCTCGCAGTGATTAAAAGAAAGTTTAGTATAGCAGCAAATGTTTAGAAAATTAATCTTAAAGTACTTTCTTCCGTCAGTTTAGTAACTGAAGACAATTATTCTTCCATTTTGAAATTTTCTTTCTTTTTTCTTTTTTTTTTTTTTATTGCTGTATTATCTCAAAAATCATGCGCTGCTTATTATTTGATAATAATTTACGGCCTTTTTTTTTTTTTTTTTTTTTTTTTTTTGTAACAGTAATGCTTTTATCGTCTTCCGGTCCGAGAAATGAAGAAATTATGTAATTTCTACAGTAATAGTTTACATGTGTGACTTCTATGCATCCCTTTCTTATTTTTAAAAATAGGAACATTCTGTGTCTATTAAAAAAAAAAATATGCCAGCTTTGTTTTATTCCTGCTTCATGAAATAGTTATACTGCTGTCCGATATCGATAGGAAGAAAGAAGTTAAATTTATTAGCAAATAACTCGTTAATCTTTCCATGGGCAAGAAAATGCTGGAATAGAACTTATGGTTACATTTAGCAAATTTCAACAGTAAAAATTGTGAGACCTAGTATTGCGTTTAAATTCGTGAAGTCTATGTACCAAAAACGAAAGCTCAATATTTATAGAAGAGATAAAGGGAATATAGGTTACAGCAGTGGGAAAGTGATGTGGAGAAACGAGGCCTATTTTTTAAATTGTTTACTTTTAATTTCATTTTTCAATAGAACATTTTGAATTTCGTATACTCTTGTTACCACACAAAGAACAAAATTTAAGCTAGTAACACTATATTCCCCAATGTTGATGTATTCATAATATTTATATAGTTAACGTATATTTCTCACGGGTGAAAAATGCGTAATTATTTCAATGTAGAAGTAGATCCAATTATTTATTTATTTATTATAGTGTGGCACAGAGCCACATATCGAGGCCACTGGATGAGGATCGAATTTTGGGGATTACCCTACTTGTCTGCTAAGGAACTTCTAACGACCGCTAGATGGTGTTGCCAAAAGCAGTATATAATTGTGCGAAAGCCTCTCTGATTTATTTATTTATTTTTGCTACATGATGCCTCATAGATTTGTCTCGTTTCTCGTCTGGCGAACCGTTTGGCCTCCAGCAAACCAAATGTCGCATTGCACAAAACCGTACCCATGCCCTAAGCTTATTGACTGCAAACAGACATGCATAATAATTCTACCAAACCGAAAAAGAATTCTGTTCAAATGTTAGAAAAAGGAGATATATATACACACACACACACACACACATTTTTGCATATAGTGTTCTTGAATATATTAACTCGTTTTTATGTTGATTCTTATTCTCCTGTTTGAAACACACAGGCATGCATAATACTTTCCAATGAATATTACTTTGTCCTACAAACACTACAATATCTCTTTTAATTATTGGCAATCCGTACAAATCCTCGAGCAGTAAATATTTACTTATTAACTATTGCTTCATAGTGGTGACCCAGGACATTTACTTAGTTTAGCTAATTCTGACACAAAGCTACATTATTAGGACACACCCAACACAGAAATCACTTTCGATAACACAGATACTAACATGGTTTTTCCTAACAACCTACAGTGAGTTCCATTCAAGCAGAGTACCACAAAATTCAAAATGGATAGGACTAAATCGAAAGTGAGCAGAGGATAAATTTAGAATATTCCTAATTCTATATATTTTTTTATCTGATCCTCTTATGAAGTGAATCTTTTCTATTTACATTGTTCTGGCCTTTTTTTTTCATCACCATACACTCTTGCTTTACACTTGTACGTATGTCCTGGAAGGAGGCCTACAGATTTTTCCGCATCGACAACTAAATTTGAAATTTTGTAATTTATTTTAAAAATTAATGGCAGTAATACAGTGTAACCCGGATATAAGAGATTTTCTCTGGTCCAAAATTAGAGCCATACTTACCTAAACAAAATAGACCAAACCCTGATATAAGAGAAACCCGGATATAAAAGACTTCTCCGGTCCCGACAACTCTTATATCCGGGTTAAACTGTAATAAAAAATGATGCGGCTCAGCTCAATAGCATTATCATTTGTTTTAGTCCTCAGTTTCAGGAAAAAGTGAAGGACTTAAACCTCCTATATCCTCCGATAGCGCCGTGTATGCCATTATTTTGTATTTTACATTAGTATTCAAAAATTCAAATATCTGTTAAGTGTTCTAACGAGGAACAGAAAATGTAACGCAGAAATCCGAAGGCGAAAATCGATTAGCGAATGAGGTCTTCCAAAAGCTAAGCAAAGTATTAAGAAGCAAAAAGATTTCGTTAGAAACAAAAGTACTATACTATTATGTAATATCAGTCCTCCTCTATGCCAACGGATGCTGGACAATCGCCTCACAGATGAAGAGACTAGAGGCAACGTAAATGTGGTCTTGCAGAAGGATGCCGAGAATTCCAATTCTTAAAGTAAGCTGAAAGCAAAATAGACTTTTTACTTAGAACCCGGAAGAGAGATTTGAAATTTCTCGAACAAATAATAAAAGACTGCTTGGAGAATCTGACACAAGATTTACTTAAAGCAAGAGGGACAGGAAAGCAGCAATTAACTAACGAGCTTGTATAAATGGATGGCAGAACAGTGGGTCGAGAAAGCGAAAAGACAAACGTTAGTAAGGGCTAGAAAGAAGTTATGGAGCGCCATGACCGTCCACATCTTAAATGGATATGGTACATAGTTCTCGTTGTTATTAATAGTAGTAGCAACTTCAGTCTGTGTCGCTCTTTTGTAGTGATTTGCAGCGTTGTATGTGTTTGCTATCGAGTTCGTATGAATACCTAGCTTTGGAGCCCACACAAATATGCAGTTATTTATTTGTATGTAAATATTTGCTATTAAGTTTGGCACACATTCACTATTGAGATATACACTGAGGAACGGAGTCAGTTGTCAACAGTTCCTCTTTATCCGCGTGTTACATGAGTGAAACCGCGAATAATACAGAATCCTATATCCTATTCGTTTTTTTTTTTTGTTTTTTTGCCTCCATTGTATTGCATATGGTAAATTTATTATTTCCCGGCCAAGCCCAAATCCTATTGGGTTAAAATACAATGGACCTGAGATGTCTTCAAAAGGGGAAATGTTGAGTAATTATTTCTTGTCCCCTGTTTACCTAGGAATCCTATTTCAAAGTCGGACTTGTGTCCTGTTCCGTTTGAGTGGGCATGCAGATAGATATCTAATTATGATAGCGGAATGCATAAATATGGCCAAATAAGTTTAATAATAAGACACTATTTACATTATTCGGACTATTGTCCTCATCTTTGTCGCCATTTTTTTCGGTCGTTGTACGATCCGGCCTTCTTCAGGTGGTTAGAATGTCGAACTGAAATATAGACAGATAATAATAGCTAATAACAAGATAGAACAAATACAGCAATATACGGTAGGGATGCAGAATAACAGCTCCAGTGCGCAAACAGTGGATAGAGGTTTATTACTATATCAAGAGAAAAAAAAATGAAAAAAAATTCATATAGTTATTGATTTCAATTTAATCTCTAACTTAATTATATAAATGTTTTGAAAATATTTGTTAAAACAGAAAGCTAATACACATTCTTATAATTTTCGTATTGTATTTTTGATTTTCTTTTAGCAGTTTTTTTTTCTCTTCTAGAAAATGTTAGGCAGTTGAATTGCACATAATGACTTAGAAAAAATGACTATTATAAAGAAAGCATAAAGAAAATCTAGTTTTTGAGAACTCGCTCCACCTAAAAACATTCGTAAAGAAAAATTCATACAGAATTTTCATCAATGGCAGTATATTTGTGAATTTGTCCCGAAAAGAATTTCAACGTGCTTGCTGACTTGATAAAAATAATCAATGAAAGGTACACGTTTTAAAATAAAATGTCCCCATCACATTTTAATTTTTTTTTATACAGACCGTCCTGGGTATGACGATAAACTACATCCAACAGCAAGACCTCGGATCAGGTTTTGAGTAGCGTGGAACCACCTCTTAGTTGTTGTTTCCAGCACCACCCAGACACGGAGTGGTAGCACCTGTTAGGGCTCCTATGGACAAATAGTTAACTCCTAAACTGATGTTAAAGCACTACGAAAATGTAAAAATAGGTTTTAATAAAAGCAAAAATTTTTGGAGGAGGAAAAATTATTACCTGCAATACATTTTTTTGAAGAAAATAAATATTACCTGCAATAAAAATATTGTCGGCATTAAATAACCAATTGAGGTTGATATGCCGTAAAACAAAACGAACAAATTCGCATAGAGGGGCTCGTTATTCTGTAACTAAAATTAGATGACTGAAACAAGTTTAGTTCTTAACGTATGACTTCAGTAAGCTCGACATGCGATTTTTCTTTCGTTGTGAAGTCGGTAAACTTTTTTTTTTTTTAAAGAAAACCTTTCACAGCTTCTCTTTGACATGTCGGAATAGTGAACATCCCAGCTGTTGCGTATTGAGACCAAGATTAAGTAAAAGCTAAGATTTCATTCTGAATATCTGCGATGAGTTTTTTACATTTCGACAAATTTTCGCACGTGTTATCACAACGATTCGGTCGTTGAGCTCCACGGTTTTCTTCAAGTGTCTGATCCGGGTAACCTTAGAATTTTCAACTGAACCATTTACTTAATCGAAGGGGTTGTTTTTTTTTGTTTTGTTTTGTCTCGCCGTCCATGTCTATAAATATCTCCCTTTATAGCTTATGTTTCCATTGAGTCTCGGTTTGTAGTACTCAGCCCATTGGTTGAATTTTCAAATTCACGCTTTAATCCACAACGCTATTGTCTCGGGAAAATGGATTTTTTCTTTATTCCTAATAAATGTCTAACTCAAATCGAGAAGAGCACAAAACACATATAAACAAGTCACGTACGCGCTTTCTTTTCCAACGTAAGATACACGCGAGATGCCGTCGCTTGGTTTGACGAGGTAAGTCGCCATTTTCTTCGGAACAGTTATTAAAAGAATGTATTGTATAGACGTGGAAAGGGAGGCAAGTTCAGATTACGAGGGTACCTAAGATACGTAACGGCTGATCCCTAGGTATGAAGAGAGAAAGAATATAATATTTGGGGAAGCATCCTCTCAGGAGTCTTTTTCATAAAGTAGCAGCTTTCGGGAAGAAGCTGTCAGAACGTAACTTCCTTTCTCATTAATTTGGGAATGAGGATGGTTCACATCCACACACCATGTGTATATGATATGATAGCTGTAAATATCTGAACTGGTGGAATTAGGAAATGTACCTAATTCAGAACATTTTTCATGGAAACAGTGATAGAATAGTGGTCTGTACGTCAATGTTGTAATTCTGAAACCGCATCCCCTCTTTTGAGCGTCCTGGGTATGACGATAAACTACATCCGCGTCCTGGGTATGACGATAAACTACGTCCAACAGCAAGGCCTCTGATAATAGGTTTTTGGAAAAATAATGTTGCCAGCTGTACAATTTTGAAAAAATATTACCGGCTATATTTTTTTTTCTTTTTGAAAGAATAGTATTGCCGGCTATACGTATTTGAAAAATATTACCAGCTATACATTTTGGGAAAATAGCCTTACCAGCTATACATTTTGGGAAAATAGCCTTACCAGCTATACATTTTGGGAAAATAGCCTTACCAGCTATACATTTTGGGAAAATAGCCTTACCAGCTATACATTTTGGGAAAATAGCCTTACCAGCTATACATTTTGGGAAAATAGCCTTACCAGCTATACATTTTGGGAAAATAGCCTTACCAGCTATACATTTTGGGAAAATAGCCTTACCAGCTATACATTTTGGGAAAATAGCCTTACCAGCTATGTTTTTTTTTAAATATTGAAAGCTATACATTATTGAGGGAAAAAGATTACCAGAAATAAAAATTTTTCGGCATTAAATGACCCATTGATGTTGATATGCCGTAAACCAAACCAAACCAAACCCTCTTTCGACCTATTCAACTTTTAGGTAAACTGAAGAACGCTGATTTTTTTTTTTTTTTTTTTTTTTTTGATTTTTTTTTAGCACGAAATTGATCCAAAATGCATACAGATTTAATCGCTTACATGACCATACGGGTTAAAGATCTTTTTCCTGTTTATTAATGACAAAACTTAGCTTCCGTCAGACACGACGATGAGATTACTAGTGTTCCACCTCGTGACACTTGCAGCAGGACTGGGTTAACATTAATTACAATACGTGTATCAGCTGTATTTCAACTTGTTCATGTGATACTCATATCTTTCTTTTTGTTTGTTTAAGGTCAAACCTTTTCCTAGAGTGCGAAAAATACGTTTACCAATCGACAGTCAGTCTTTTGTTTCTGTGAAAATGACCGTCGTCCGTCAGGTTTTGCACACCAACACAACTCTTGATGTGATTGTTGTATTGTATACTGGAAAAATCACAGTATTGATATGACTTTGCACATCAGTTGCTTGTACCGAAATAACCCAAATCGGCAAAATTTGTGATTACTCGTCAGACGTAATCCATCATAAGTTGATGTAACCCGTTGTTAAGGTACAGTTTCGAAAAACTTTTGCGCTATTCATTTCTCTATCTTTTCACTCTTATCCATAGCCTAGTTTGCATGCGCACACATCGACACTGTTGATTGTCCTTACCGTGCGGTTTTAGCACAATTATAGGGCGGGTAAAAGATGTTGGATTTTTCAACTTAGAGACTTTTTTTCTCGACAAGGGGTTGGAAGCTACAAGCGATTTTTCGGCCCTTTTGAACACTGGTTAACATCAGGTTTTACAAGCAAGTGAATTTGGCAATCTTTAAGCTTTCTCAAACCCCTGAACAAATCTTCGGCCTCTTTTCTCTAATTTGACCGATGCTCGACTCCTAAAACTTCCAATTTTTTCTGATGTTTCCTTCACTAGGAATGAAGTTCCTTTCCGTTTATAAGTAAAAATTGTAATTATTTACATTGTTCGGAGAGTTGAGAACAACAGTCCGAATAATGTAAATAATTACAATACCTTCATCTCGGAAATACGTACGTTTCACATTGTACGTTGTAAGATTTTTTTTCCTTCTGGAAAGTCTAACACTGAAATATTCGTTTAAAATATTTCTGAGATTTTTAATTGGGGTTCTGCTTCCCTGTTAGCAACCTTCAGTTCTTTTGTCATGTTCTATGTCCCTATGTCGATAATATCGCTACCGGTACTTGAGTCAATTCTAAGTTGAACTCCCCTGACGAGAACATAAGTTATTGCATGCGAGTTGCCTTTCTTTACATCAAATACGTAAATGTCGTAGTCATTAAAAATTGCATTGTGATTATTCTTATGCCTAATCTGAAATTTTTATGGCATTTTATGAACCCCTCTCCTTTAACATAGCATTTGGAGTCTCTTACAAAATACCTTGTATTTTTTCACAAAAAGCACTCATTTTAATCAAGTCTGTTTTTTTCTTTCGTTAGCCGAACACATCGAATCTCTTGCAAAGTCTCATTTCTCCGCAACGAAAAGATTTTCTTAGGACTTTCACTCTGACTCTATAAAAAGTTGATTTTGAATTCCTACCATTTTCGTAGTTGTTTAGATTGTTTTTAAAGAAGCATTTAATACTATTTTCTGCAATTTAATTCTTTATTCTTGAAAGACATTAAAGTTTTTAATTCTTTTCACACAAGGAAAGAACATTAGAAATTTCTGTTTCCAATTACTTTTAAGAAGAAAACCATAAGGTTATCATTAATTGTAGATGTTTCATTTTAGATATACTTGCCATTACTGGGCATCGAAGATTTTACAGTTAGCAAAATGTCTCGTACATAAGAATCTGAAACGATACATACCAACTTCGCTGGAAGCTGATATGCTAAAAACATCAGTTTAAATGTTTCGCTCTTAAAACTTGAAAAATGAAGAGTTTCCATTTAAAGAATTTCCTGAACGTCACCACATAAATATTCCCACATTACTTGAGGCACAGTAGAGTAATGGATTGTGGCTCGGACTGAGGAATCTGAGCTAAGTTCGAATTTCAGTGGGATCCATTACATTCACTTACGTGATTGGAAAAGGTATAAATCCCCCCCTCCCAAGATATTGGTAAATGGCAGGAGAGACTGGATTCTATATCCTTGGCCGGCATCTGGTCTAGAAGGAAAACTCTGAATTCAAAACCGCATGTGTAGCCCCGGTGAAGCACTTTCTATGCAGCTAAGGAAAGAATCGTTCACATTCTCGATTATCCCGACTACGGTCGACTTGAAGCAACATAAATGTGGTTCTAATAATAATATAGTAAATTAAAGTTCAGTTACAGCGTTGGAAATTAACTCGTTTCTGCTTTATTTTAATTTATGAACTGACGTGTTACCATAGCCCAATCATATAAAAGAAAACAAATTGTTTTTCGTTTCTGTTCTTCCCGTTTTTGTTGTTGTTTTTTCCCCGTTTTTGTTGTTGTTTTTTTTTCCCCGTTTTTGTTGTTGTTTTTTTTTCCCCGTTTTTGTTGTTTTTTTTTCCCCGTTTTTGTTGTTGTTTGTTTTCCCCGTTTTTGTTGTTGTTTGTTTTTCCCCGTTTTTGTTGTTTGTTTGTTTTTCCCCGTTTTTGTTGTTTGTTTGTTTTTCCCCGTTTTTGTTGTTTGTTTGTTTTTTCCCCGTTTTTGTTGTTTGTTTGTTTTTTCCCCGTTTTTGTTGTTTGTTTGTTTTTTCCCCGTTTTTGTTGTTTGTTTGTTTTTTCCCCGTTTTTGTTGTTTGTTTGTTTTTTCCCCGTTTTTGTTGTTTGTTTGTTTTTTCCCCGTTTTTGTTGTTTGTTTGTTTTTTCCCCGTTTTTGTTGTTTGTTTGTTTTTTCCCCGTTTTTGTTGTTTGTTTGTTTTTTTTTTTCCCCCCGTTTTTGTTGTTTGTTTGTTTTCCCCCCGTTTTTGTTGTTTGTTGTTGTTTTTTTTTTTCCCGTTTTTGTTGTTTGTTTGTTTGTTGTTTTTTCCTTTTTGTTGTTTGTTTTTGTCCGTTCTTTTCTGTTTTTCGATTTTTTGTTTGTTTATTTTGTTTTTTTTTGGGGGGGGGGTTACTATTGAAAAACCTTATTCGAATTTTGTATTCAGTGTAATGTCAGTTTCAGTTTCAACATGCATGTAAAAGACATACTTTAATGCTAACTTGTAAATTATTTGTAAATATAGGAAGTGTCCTAAAAACGGTCTTTGTCAGTCTTGTAATTTGACGTTGCTGTTAGCATTTAAATAGAACAAAATCAAACTGGAAAAGGACAATGATGCCATTTCCACCGTCCCAGTAACAACCACAGCCATAATGTTAAAGCATAAATAATAATGTCACTAACAAAAGTCACATATAGATAGCTATATCTAAAGTAACTTTCTGTATTATCTAGAGCAGTTTCTGGTTTGTATATAGACATTTGATAGTGTTGTTTGCGCAATTCCCAGTTGGTAACCCTTCTCAGCTATTCATTTTATACTCATAAACTCTGCTGCATTCGTCTTTGTATATCAGCATATTATTTTATTATTTATTATATTAGTTGTATATCTCTTGTCTATTTTCACTTTAATATTCTTTATTCGATTGAATTTTTAAACTGTTCTTAACGCTTCCGCTGCTGTGAACACGCAAGTACGATTTTATAAAACTCCTAATGCCTGCTATCGACCTATGCTTTCAAGATCTCTTAAAATGTTGGTCCCTCGTGTTTGTGATATAAACTAATATTTAGTACTATTTCCAACCAGCATAGACATTTAGTAGCGTACAGTATGGCCTGTTTTGTGAAGTATTTTTATATTGTGTTGGGGTGTAAACTTAGAAAGGACAGGAAATTGTGGATATCCATGATCGCCCACGTCATGAAGGCACACACCATATAGAAGGTGAGTGTCATTTAGCTGAGTTTGTTCTGCACATTTTCCGATCGAAATCAAAATGGCTGCGCCCATCATATCTTCAGCGTTATGGCCATTTATTTATTTCCAATAAATTACAATTTCCTATATATGCTCAAAATTGGTCAGCATAGCCAGGCAACAATGGTACAGAATCGTGAATATGTTAACAAGAATTATGTTTCTCTCTTCATATTTCCTCTACGCAACTATGACAATATTACTTAATTTGCAATTTGCTTTGTTTGTCCTCCATTTGTAGCCTGTTGCTTTTGAGCTTTCTGATTTCGTGTTTTCCTATTAGTTTTTTTTTTTTTTTTTTTTTACATGATCCTACGTTGCTCTGTCTTGTGCATTTCTCATAATTGTAAAACTGTTCGTCAGCAATTTCCGATTATTTCCCAATTGGCGGCTTTGATGATTATTGAAACTAAAATAGGCGTTTTTCTACCAAATTCAAGAGAAGATTGAATGGCATTGAAAGTGTTGAATTTCCCAGATGGGATCCATATTGATTACATTATATTTATCCGTGTCATTTAGCCATCCTAAATATTTGTTTAAGCGATGGATTAAAGCAACTCCACTGTTAGAATCTAATTAGCAAAAGGCGTACCCTAAAATAAACTGATTTTATTTTTTTTAATATTTATCTTTTAAATTAAAAAAAAAAAAAAAATTATTTCGTATTTTATAATGCTTGTCTCCAGGCGGTGATTTTAATAATAAAAAAAAATTCGTATTTTTCTCCTAAAGTTCCTCGATAATATCAATGTGACGTCACTTCAGTGAAATCTCAGCACCAGAACAATCATTTCTTTCACTGCCACTATGACAAAGAATTGTCTTGAAATACTTTGATAACTGCCTTATTACGAAGACAGTTTCTCAAGATCCAGAAACTGGTATGCAACGTAATTGGCCCTGATCTGTCATCTCGTCTGCAGTCGCTCTCTCACAGACGCGCCGTCGCCTCGCTCTCTGTTTTACAAATACTTCCACGGTAATTGCTCCGATGAGCTGCTTTCGCTGGTTCCCAGGCTTCATGAATTCAAACGCCCTACGAGGCTGGCATCCCGCTTCCACCCTTTCACTGTTGAAACTTAAATGTAGACGTCTCTTCTACTCAAATAGCTTCATATCTCGCACCTCTCGCCTATGGAACTCCCTTCCTTATTCCTGTTTCCCTGACAACTATAATCTCCAACTATTCAAATGTAACGTCAATCGACATCTCCAGTTGCCTTGATCTATCCACTATCCTTCTCCACATCCTTTCCTCTAACACTCCTATCTGCTCTCGCTCCAAATCTTCTGTAACCCCTTGCGTGCGTGTGGCTTCCAGCCTTGCCTGGGATGAAAAGCTTAAAAAACAAAAAAAGTTGGTCAAATATGATAAAACTTCACACGTTGCATTAGTAGCTGTAGTGTAAAGATTTTCGCGGAAATATGTGCTAATATGTGCTACGTTTGCGGTATCAATATGTTCATTCCTATGAAAGCCATTTTTTGTCGCTGCGCAGAGAATTTACAAAGTCCGAATCAAAACGTGTTGAGAATCATAATTCTAAGTCAGTCGGGAGTTGGGGGCGGGGGCCAGATGTTTAAAATATCGACCTCTTCATGTCATTTTCAATCCTGCATCAATTCTCAAGGCGACCTGGGTATGACGATAAACTACATACGCGTCATGGGTATGACGATAAACTATATCCAACAGCAAGGTCTCTGATCAGGAGGTTTTGAGGAGTGTGGAACCACCTCTTAATTGCTGGTGTTCCCAGGTCCACCCTGACCCGGGGCGGTAGCACCTGTTAGTCCCAACTATGGGTAAATAGCTCCCAAACTGGGGTCAAAACACTATGTAAGTGTAAAAATACCAGAAATACTTTGTAAAAAAAAAAAAAAATAAAAGATATTACCAGCTATACATTTTTAAACAAAAATATTGCCAGAAATAAAAAAAAATTGTCGGCAATAAAGAATCCATTGAGCTTGATATGCCGTAAAACAAAGCAAACCAATCAATCCCCAATTATTTTGCGGCTACATCACTTTCAAACTCTGATCGGTGGCCGCTTGGGAATACCAAGTGCGATAAGCTTGGATGTGTGAGTGGTGTAATGTGTAATGGCCCGGAGTTTTTAATCGGAGAACACAGTTCCAATTCTCGTTGGGTGCGTTATATCCACTTACACGCAAATACTCTTGGGAAAGCTATGAATACACCTCGTCTCGCCTCAGCTATGGCTTAATTAGTAAGACTTGCCAATAAACCATTATCTGAAATTTTATCTAAAAATATTTTCTGGCTTTAAATAGCTTTCAAAGGGTTAAGCCATACAAAACGAAGCAATCATTTAAAAATATCAATTATTTTTTAAGTTTTAAAAATTTCTTTTTTCATTTTTTTCTCAATATTGTTTCTCGTTAATTATTGTAGCTTTACGTTTTCTTATTTCTTTGCCCATTTTATTTATCTTGTTCTGGAAACCGATACTTTGTGGTTAGCTATTGGAGAAATATCTCGTAAGAAATTTCTTTGTGTCTGGAATGGCTAAGGAGATATAGGTACCTCCACGTGATCGCTAAAAAAAGAGCATAGCAAGACGCCAAATTGACGAAAACAATTTTATCGTCTAAATATTTATTATTAAGAGGAAAGATCAAAGTTTATTTTAATTATTTTAAAATTATTTCCTTTTTAGAACAATCTGATTTTTCATTTAAAAATCCTTGTTTCTCTTTGTATCACCGGAACTAGTAAAAATAACATACAATTTTTAGCACTTTTTTTTGTATGACAGACATTAATTTGGAAAATCTTTCAAAAATAAAAATAATTGTTGGATGTTAATGAAACTTTCAGAAAGTATTCACAGATGATCGGAAGTATTATAAATGTGTTTTCTTTTATTAAAGTCATGGCAGAAATATTTTCTTTATATTTATTACCACCCCTAACTAATTTTATGAACGCTAGAAATTCGATCGCGTCAGGTTTAGTGATTAAAATATTTAAAAGCACAATGCTTTGAGCAATGCAAATCAGGTTTTTTGTTTTTAATTGGATCCCCCCTACTTGAAAATCAGCTCTGAATTGTAACATACCAAAATCAATAAAACAAATATATTATTTAATTTCAAATGCTTTTATTTGCTTTTATGAATATGGACAATATTTTCTGAAAGCAAAAAAAAAAAAATTTCGGTGAAATATGAATTTTTAATACAATTATTTGTTATTTTTTAATTATAGTAGATTTTTACATTTAAGTTGTTAACATATTATAAAATTAGTTAAAAGCTGCATCAGGTTTTGTAAGTGTCCTTAGGAGATAGATCATTTCTAGTGCGTTGTAAATTGTATCGTTTTGACTATCAGAAGATCCGTAGTCATTAAGAAATGTAATTTTGTGTTTATAATCGGGCTCTAATTATAAAGTACGGAAGACCAATCATAATACAATTAAGTTGCGTTATTTGAGTTAAGCATTGTTCTAAGCTGTTAAGGCCTCTACTTTTGAGAAACACGCGTGGAGAATTTTTTGATTTTTCAATTTCAAGTGAGAAGGGTACCTACAAGTATCAGTATCATCTTATGAAATTTATATGATCTTATTTTTATATTAATCTGTTATGGCATTTTTTCCATAAATGAAATGTCAAAATTAATAATAAAATGAATTGAAATACAAATAACACAGTAAAATGTAGTAAATGTACATAAAATTATAGTATTTTATGTACACTTCTGATAAAATGTCATAAGAAAGGTACCTATAAATTAATTAGATACCTTTCTTATGAAATTTAATCTCATTTGTAACAGTCTTATCTTAATTTCTTTATAATTTATTTTCCATAAAGCATCGTAAACGTAAAGGTGAAAGCTAAGTACAAAACACAAAAAAATTAGAGCGCTGAAAGTTTTCCTTAAAAATAACGCGGTAAATAATTTGTTCACTTAAATGTAAAATATTTAACTTTTCTCCTTCCGTTGAACAAATTATCCTCACGGAATCCGTCAATATGTCATTCATCACCTCTCAAGTGACACGAAAGTTTGACATTCTTTGTTTTATTTTTAAATTACATCTTTTCGGCGCAGAAGCTAAGTTAAGCTTGGTTCAAAATATTTTAAATAAACATAATTTCTGATTTTCTAAAAATAAGTTTTGAAAAAATGAGAATTGATATTTAAAATTTCAAACTGAGATTTTCATTGATTTTATAAAATGAAAAAAAATGGTTGCCATCTGTCAATTTTGCTGACTCAAAGAAAAAGATTTTTAACGAAATTTTAGGACGTGTTAGGAACGATTAAAAATGTAAGAAAATACTCCAAAAATACTTTGATCTTTCCTTTATAATAACAAACATTTAGACGATAAAATTTTGTTTTCGTCAAGTTTGGCGTTTTTTCATCATGCTATGCTCTTTTTTAGCGATCTTGTGGAGGTACCTATGTAAATGATTTTGTCTTGTGAATCAGAGGATTCAAAGAATTTCATAGAAACTGATGAAGTCTGTAACGTTATGCTGTTATGACATTACACAAAAATACTCTAGTTTTAAGTGGTTCTGAATTAATAATAGAGTATTCGTGAAATAAAATCTTATATCGGATAGTATTAATACTTTCCTCCACTTATTCACATTTAAGAAACCATGCAACTCAAATTAATCTTTATCAGTATGAATACAAACCCAACAATTCAAAAACTTCAGACGACCAGGTAAATACTCTTATTTAAAACATCTGCGTAATCCATTGGAGAAGTTTACAACTTCTCAAAACAGTTTTGAATTAAATGAGTTTTAACTTAACCCTTTGAAGCTTTTTTTTAAAAACTGGCAAGTTGATATCAACAGTTTGCAAATCCTGTATTATGATGGTGAAATATCTTGAACAGATTGAGAAATTGAGTCTTTTATTAATAGGCGGTGTTAGTTTAGTCTCAAATAAGTTCATTCACAAATATCATTTTTGTTTGCATTATCACAGCTCTCATAAGAGCGCATTTAAAAAAAATATCGAAGTAGGTGTATGATGATTTACTGATTATTCAACATGAAAGATAGAAGAAAATAAGTCACAATTTCAGCATATTAACTTTTCTATTCCTAAAGCACCAAAATGAAACGGAAATGCAAAAATAGATTTGTGCAGCTTATGGAGATGGTTCTGCAAATCATCAAATGTGTCAAAAATGGTTTGCGAAATTGCGTGACTGATATTTTTCGTTAAATATTACCAGGATGTAACAACATATGTCATACGTAGATGACACCATGCTAATGACACGCCCAGAAATAAAATTGCAAGACCGCCTAGACAAGGGGATAAAGGAAAATGAGAAGATAGGATTAACCGTGTTTGTCAGCAAGATGGACAGCCCAAGATGCGAGCTACAAATTGGAGATGTCATCATCAAGCAAGCACAGAAATTCCGAAGTTAACAGACGTCAAAAATAGTTGTTTTCCAAAAAGTATATAAAGTATAAAGAAACAGGAAAATTTTGTATAGATAAAAAGTAGTTGGGCTGTTATATAATATCAATCCTATATGGCAGTGGGTCCTGGATAATATCCCCAGAGAAGATACTTGAAACAACACGTGCTGTTCTACAGAGAGGTACTAAGAACACCAGGAACGGCACATGTGAGCAACGAGGAAGTTTTCAGAGGAACAAAACGAACACTTGTACTTAAACTCAGAGAAAGGCAGTTGAAATATCTGAGATTCATAACAAAGAGGATTTTGAAAATTTGACACACAGGATATATTGAAGGTCAGCGGCAAACAACGAGCTTCAAACCTCCCGAGCTTGTGTAAATGGATGGCTGAACGTGAACTGGGAGGGATAGTAAGGGCACGTGCGTTGCCTAAACCTACGAAGCATAGGAAGTTGGAGAGTAATGATCGCCGGCGCCCTGAAGGCGCACGGCACGTAGAAAACTGAATGTTCAAAGTTGTCAAAAATGGTTAGCGAAACATCGTGCTGAAGACTTTTCGCTGAATGATGCTCAAGAGTCGGTAACCCAATTGAAGTTGATAGCAATCAAGATTTTACTTCGAAATAATAAGTCAGCTGCCAATAGTCAACAAACTCAAAATAACGCGAGCTGAGTTACTCTTATTCCTAATCAACCCGCCACGCGTGAAAATAATATCGTATCAAATCGTAGTCAGTGATAACAAGTGATACATTTTAAGATCTGATTACGTATTTTCTCTATACTTACGGTTGTTTTGCTTGACTAGTTCACAGCAGGTGTTAAGGATTACTAACAGAACTATGCGATCTTTTATCAACTTGGTCTTTTGCCAAGGAACAGATACTAACGAAGTCTAGACTGGCTTTCACGCTAGAAATTTATTTTATTATATTTGTACAGTAAAACATTATTTCCGGTTTATAAAAGTAAGGCTTGACTTTATTTTATTTATTTGTTTATTTTTATTAATTCTGCGTGTACACACACACACACATATATATATTAAAATGTGTGGGGAAAGGGAAGGAAATATATACATTCTTTTCGAGGATGCTAAGTGACATAATCTAAAGTCTAATACCTAAAAAATTCAGTTAACTTGAATATTCACGAGTGTTTTCAAATTTAAAAATTTTGAGTAACTGACAAATAGATACTTGTTTCAAAATAAAATGCGTTTTCCTTGACAAAGTCCGCCAGATGACGAAACGCATCGGTTAAGTATAGTTTTTCCCTTGTCTTTTTTTATTCATTTTATCTCTTCTACTGAAACTCTGAGAATACACACACACACACACACACACTCATTTTCAGAGACGTTTGTTGTCCGTTTAGTTTTCTATTTGTTTTAAATATCGCGTTTCAAGAGCTGGCTGTTATTGCGTTAGTGCGTGCGTCATTTTCTTTGATATTAAAATATATTTAGTATGTGAGGTTAGAAGCTTGATGTGATTTTTATTGATCTTTCATTGTTTGCTTTTCATGATCAAATTGGTAAAGCTCATTTGTGTTGCTTGATATGTGTGTTTCGATGGAACTGCTGTTAGATAAGTCGTATGCTAAACAGTGTGTCAATTTTGTCGTAGTGAAGTTGTTTGCTTTGATAAAATGTCAAACTGGCATTTGAATTCATAGATTACATTAGTTAGGATATTTTTATACTGCTGATAATTTTGTTTTTTAATGAGTTCAACTTGCTTATATATATTCGCTAAAAATGAGCATGCATAAAAAAAAATCACTAAACTGAATAAAAACAAAGTTTTATCTTTTTTTTTTTTTTTTTTTTTTTTTTTTAAGAATTTTGGGTTAATTTTTTTTTCTTGTATGGGAATTTTTTATTGATTTGGAAATTCTTGTAGAATTTTTAACTTTCAGGACTTTTTTTATAGAAAATCTTAGCAAAAATTATTTTTTTACGACAATACGAACACTTATTTAATTTATAAAATTTCTAGAAATTCATTTTGTAGCACTTAATGATTATATTCGTTATAAGCACGTCCTTGGAATTTGCACCGTTTAGGTTGCCTTGATATTAAGTAATAACTATATTTACTAATCATAAATGGAAAAGCTTGCTACAAGTCAACCACCCCTGGTATTTTAAAACGATTTGTGTGTGTGTGTGTGTATAAACGTGCCGATTTTTGTAAATCCGGAAGTCCATAAACATTATCAGAAAATAAGAGCGGTAACTATAGTAAATTTAAAATTTATTGGTAATTTTCTAACATTTCCTCAACAAGCATCTTCGTAAGACGATAGAGCCAAGTACCTACAATTCAATAAAATATTAGATTACTTTTAATATTTTCATAATTTTTTAAGATTAGTGGGTAGATAAAAATTATATAAAAAAAGTTCTCATGTTGTATGAAAGTAATTTTTACAGTTGTTCCCTGTAGAAAAAACTTGCAAACATGTATATCGAGAAAACACCCACCTAGTGTTAAAAAAATATTTTTCTGCAATATTTTAAGGTAAAAATAATTGTTTAAAATCAGATTAAACTTGAAATTACCTAATAGTTCCAGAATTCTAATTATTATTCTTTTTTATTCTTATCCTATTTTTGAAAGATTTTTTTTAACAAAGAGAATTATGTTGCTTTGAGAGATTCGGTCATATGACCTTTTTTTTTTTTTTTTTTTTTTTTTTTTTTTAGCAATTTTAAAGATTAAAAAAAAATTCCAGTCAATTTAAATTCGGTTTGAAATACAACAAAGTATTTGCCTATTGGTAATTGTGGACATTGTCGTTGTTGGGTGTTGACTTCAGTCTCTTTCATACTTAAGCACATTTTGTTTAAACATCAGACATCGTCACCACTGACTGTTGACTTCAATGTCCACTTCTATATTTACATACCTTCTTTCCCTGATATTGAGCAATTTAACCCATAAATATAGCATTTGCTATACGTGTTAAAATTTTTCCGATACAAAGTAAATCACAAAATTAGTACTATTGAAATTGTTCATATCTAGACATGTATACGTTCTGCATATTAAGTATATATTAGCAATTGTAACTCGGATACAGTAATATTAAACGAATATAAAATAATTAAATAACGACTACTTATTCATATTGAAACATAAAATATTAAAAGCATATACAGCTGCCATAAAAGCAATATAATTATAATCGTAAAACTTCTGAAATGTCTGAAGACATTTCTTTTTCTTTGTTGATTTAGTAAAAGAAGCATGAGTACATAATAAAATTACTTTAATTCTTAATTTAATTTATTAATTCTTTTAAATTTTCATTTTTAATTGCATCCCAGGGTTGCCATATTGTTATAAGTATGAAAAGTAAACCTAGTAATTTTTTCAGTTTAGCTATTTGAGTTTTTTTTTCCAGGTACATTTAAAATAAAACCTGAAACTTCGACTAACAAAAAAATTTGTACCCAAAATAATTATCGGCGGGCGTGAAATAGAATGTGCGGGCTGGGTTTCAAATTCCAGCTAAGTCCGTTGAGTTCAATTTGGCATTTATGCCTTTGGGCGTGGGGGAGCATGAATCCGTCTCATCTTTTCTCTCACTCGTAACTACAGCTATGGGTTAAACAGCAGGATAGACTAGGCCTTCCAAAACTTGGGTGGCAACCAGTGTCGTAAGAATAACAACTCAGAATTCCAAAGCGTGAATAAGGCAACGAGAAAACACTTCAGTGTTTCTTAAGCCATAGAAATTCAGATATTTTTTTAAAAATGAATAAATAGGCGATCTGAAAAAAACATGATCGCCTACGTTCTGAAGTGTCATAGGAAAGTATATCCGGTAGTAAGGTCTCTGATCGGGGGATTGGCGTTTTTGAGGAGCGTGGAAGCGCCTATTAGGATCCCAGCTATGGGCAAATAATGATCCCCTCCACAAAAAATAAACAGGTTATTTTTATAATAAAAATGATCAGCAATACATTTTTATAGCAAAATGGCAATCAATGCAATACTATATATATATATATATACTAAAATTACCAAGAATACATTTTATCTACAACACATAATTTTATACTTTTAGGGTAAAGGTATGTACAAAATCTGGAGTTGAAAGAATAAAATTACGTACAGAGCATCTTCATTGACGGAAGATCGCCCAGAGCTTGGTTGATTGTTTAAGATAAAATCACCCTGAAAAAAATCTGCCCAACTACTTTTTGACCGTCCGAAGAACTAGTTTGATCCAAATAAATATTCTGAATAATTTTGTCCCAGTTCCATGACTTCTTTCTAAAATTCATAGAGCATATTATGGCGAAAGTCAAAATCAATCGGCGCTCTTTAAGGCATTAATTTGTGGATAAAACGTCAACATTCGACAGTCTGACTCGCAACTGAATGATGAAAGGTTTCAATCTAGAACACACCAGAAATCGGCACAAAAGAAAACACTAGTGTCAAGTTCTGGTCATTTTATATTAACAGTGAAAATCGGGCACCAAATTTTGATATTAGATGTTGCTAATATGTGATAGTTAACAGTTTTACATTTTTACGTGCAAGAACGACTGAACTAGATCCATCAGTATAGACAACCGGATGTCATAGTAATACCTTAATACACGGACAGAACAGAATGGTTGAAAGAAAAGGACTGACAAACCTGCTTCGTTCTCAAAGGTATTTTTATACTGCCAAGTCAAACACGAAAGTATATACAAATATTTCCTTTTGTACCACGCAGAGAAACTATAATACATGTATGTAATAGCAAGTAATGTGAAAATGTCAAGAAGCATTAAATAACCCATAGTGGTTGATATGCTGCTAAACAAAATCAACCAACTCTACATCGTCATAGTAAAATTGCCAACTATATATTTTCTGTAGTTGAAGCCATATAATTGTGTTAAAATATTTATATTTCGGTAATGAAATAAGAGAGGTTGATTGATATTTAATCATTAGTCACATTTAACATCAAAGTTTGGTGCCCGATTTTCACTGTTAATATAAAATGACCAGAACTTGACACTAGTGTTTGCTTTTGTGCCGATTTCTGGTGTGTTCTAGATTGAAACCTTTCATCATTCAGTTGCGAGTTAGACAAATTAATGCCTTAAAAGGCGCCGATTGATTTTGACTTTCGCCATAATAGGCTCTATGAATTTTAGAAAGAAGTCATGGAACTGGGACAAAATTATTCAGAATATTTATTTGGATCAAACTCTAGTTCTTCGGACGGTCAAAAAGTAGTTGGGCAGATTTTTTTTTCAGGGGGATTTTTATCTTAAAAAACCATCCACCAAGCTCCGGGCGATTTTCCGACGTCAATGAAGATGCTCTGCTTGCCATCGTCCAGAACGAACCGAGGATTTCAACGGAAGATGTTGCTAAGGGTTTGAAAGTCAATATCTCAACTGATTTTCACTATTTTGAAGAGATTCAAGAAAAACGGCCGATATTGACAAATCGAAAAAAAAAGTACGGCTTCTTAATTTCTTAACTACGAACCCCAAAATTGTAAATGCCATGTCAATCGTCATTTTCTCTCTTTAAATTCTTTTTTAATGTCATTCTTCAGTAATATTTTCTCAGTTACTTTTTCTCTCGGTCACACCTTATTAGTTTTATCGATTTGTTTGGGGAGAAAGGATTAAAAGAAACGGAATTTTATATATATACATCCTCCACAGACAGACTGCTTCGCTGTATCACAGCTCATCAGTGTGGCTAGACATCCGATTGCTTCAAGCCTAAATCGAATCCCGACTGATTTAGAATCAGTCGGAGATTTTTCCTCTAAGCTCTCGGAAGAACGGAAGGTGAATTTTTACGTATTTGTTTTGAATAAACATGCCAGTGACTCAGTGCTCGATTCACAGAAGTGCTTTGCAGTAGCAGTCACTGTTTGCAAATTCGCGCTTTCTCTCTAAAGTGATCGACCGAAATTTATTTGTATAAACTTTCATAGATAACCAAATTAGACTATTTCTTTCTAAAGTAATTAATTGAAACACTGAACATACAAATAAAAACAATTTTCTATAAAAATCAAATACACATTAACTATAGGCAGGATGAATTTTCTCTTAGAAACAAAGAAATAAACAACCCCCAGTCGACCAGAAAAAGAAAATTATCTATTAAAAAAAACTAAAAAAATTAAAACGGCTAACCTTATCACTAACAACTCTTCTGCAAGATCCAGATTACGGAGGACCAATATTATATACGTATGCGCATGCCCCTTGAGAATGACTTCCTGATCAAACCAAATTCATAAATTATATTGGATCAGTTTCTTGTTATATCTCAATTAGGACCCATTTAAATAGAGAGGGGGAAACCTCCCAAACTCCGTTCGCAAGAGACTCACAGAAAATACAACTGCAATAGCCTCATTCACATATAAAAGAAAGCATTAATAAAAAAAAATTAAGTCACCACTCAGTATCAACTAGGAACATTGCCACAACGTACTGACCGTGTTCGGAAAAAAAACCTCATCACTCTAGATACACATTTATAGGGTGCGATGTGTAAATTGTCGCCATTTTATATTTTAATTTCCCGTATGCGCGTCGTTTGTTTTTGATTTTGTCGACTGCACAGTATAATAGTGTCAGTTGGGCACCGTCTGTGAGAAAAGGAACAACATGACGCAATTCACTCCGCCAGACATTTTGAAACTACATGTTGTGCTGATTGGCATTCGCACCATAATCTCCAATACGAACATTTCAGAGTGCTTGGGTGTCAATCTGAGGACAGTGCAGCGGATTCGGAGAGTTGGATGAGTCTAATGTTGATTACAAAGGTGTTTGAAGTTATTACTAGCTATGGCAACGTTATGCCTCCATTCGTCTCCCAGCAAGGCCTCACTCAAAACGGAGAACTATATCAAGTGCCTTGAGGATGTAGTGCTGCCCTGGGTCAAGAGGATGGCTGCTGGGATACCCTGTCTCGCAACAGGAATCTACACCATGCCACACAAGCAGGAGGACGTAGTCATGGTAGTCAGACAATTTCTGCGATCATATTACCCCTTTACATCTGGTCACCTAACTCCCCAGACTGCAAGCCTTTTGATTATTATGTGTGGGGCGCAGTTGAGTGAGAAACAAAAAAAACGCTTTGTAACACCAAAGAAAGCAACGGTTACGACAGCATTCACCAACTTAAACAAGGAGACCGCCCAGAAGAGTTGTAGGAGATTCCGAAGTTGTCTGGAGGCCGTGGTTGAAGCTAATGGCGATTTTCTTGAATAATTTTACTCTTTAGTATTTAAAGATATGTTTCGGTAATTTTGGTAAATATATCTGTTAAAATGTCAGTGTTTTCATTTTTACGTAATTTCGACAATTTATACAAAATAATGCTTTAATACGAAGACATTGATACTTCGGTTTCAGAAATACTTTTAAAATATTTCTAGAATGTAAACAATAAATAATATATTAGCCATGTCAGCACAAACCTATATGACATTAATAAATCAAGGTTTTACTATTAGGTTTTCGTATGTCCTCCCCGACAATTCTCATTGTTCTGTTTTAATCTTTCATGGTGTCATTTTTAGTCCCTAACTTCGTAAACTTGTCAAAATAATTTGTCATTGGCGTTGATATTTCAAGGGAATTAACTCTGAAACAAGCAAAACAAATTCACACGGCATCACACACACACACACACACATATATATATATATATATATATATATATATATATATATATATATATATATATAACGTTATTTTTAGTGGATACCCATATTTGAGTAGACTTTGTTTAACAGAATATTTATTTTCGTCTACCGGCCTGAATATTCGAGAAACCTTATGAAAGAAAAATATGCGATCTCCGGCAGGATTCGAACCTGCACTCACCTTGGAAGGAGAAACCGTCTTTAGATCATCTCAGCCACGAAATGCCTCGATGATCAAGCAAAGTTAAATAGTGCCTTATGAACAAAAATTTTTCTCAGAATCTCGAAACATTCATTTCGCATCCTGGCCTAAACTAAGATTTTTCTAAAGAAATAATGATTTTTTTTCTTTTTAATCCGACAGATTTTATTAAGTTATTGTTAATGGATACTCATTTTTCGAGTCTACTTGAATATGGGGATCCATTAAAAATAACATTAAGAAAAAAGAAAAAAAAACATTATCGGATTTAAAAGAAAAAATCCTTACTACTTCACACACACACACACACACACACACACACACACACGCACACAACTACTTTAGTTCAAAAGCGTTTACGCGGCCTTGTCGGTGATAAACTCTTTCCAACTGTACATCCCCTTTTCTCCAGAGATGAAACGTCACAAAACTATCGCTTCTCTATAATTCAATGGCAAATCTTCGGACGAACTCTATTATTTCGTTCCACTATTTCAAACCTTTACAGCTAAGACCCGCCATATTACGTTTACGAAGTTGAGCCATTCTCGTTTCCTCAGCATTCTATTTGTATGGAGAAGTTTTACTCGGCTTTGTCCCAATAACTGCTGCTTTGTGGAACAGACTCCCTCAATGATGCTTTGCATAACGCTACATTCTTAACCAATCTTCAAGTCAAAGGTCAATCCTTACGTATCCTCCACTTCCATATCCCACACCTTATTCAGTAGCCCCTTAACTTGTGTGGCTCTTAAGCCAGCCTTGTACTTAGTGAACATTAGTATCAACATTAGTTGACATTTTGTTTCTGACAGCAACGAACAAAGAAAGGTTAAGTTGATATAAAAAGTAACATAAACACCAACGGAAACGTGAAGAGGAAATTCAATAATATCTTTGTACTGAACTTGGTAGTTTCATTTATTAATATTAAAAACCTGAATTAATGATGCTTTATAATCACACGTTGGCACATCACGATTATTTCAAGAGTAGAAAAGGCTGAGTAAGATATTGTTCAATATACACCGACGTCGTGATTCATTGCTGGGCATGTTCTTTCGCACAGATGGTGGCCTCTCTGTTTTAAATGAGGACACTCTGTCCTGCTGTTTGACGGACCAACTAACCTAAAAGTTTATATAAATTACGATATATCTATTACTTTTTCGGTCAGTTCGCGCGCACACACACACACACACACACACGGTGTATTAGGTAGCAAGTATTTATCCAATTTTTATTAAATTCAACCGACAGTCTCTTTTAATTTTAATTCTATTTTCCCAATTTTCGAATAAGTGTATCAGGATCGAAATTGTGGATAAACTCTCGGACGGTCATGTTCTGTTACGTCAAGTACTTTCGACTGTCTTTAATCATTACCAAGAATAAAAATAGGAGTCGATAGGTTCGCCTAACACCTGGTTCACTCTCTTCTCGATAATTTGAACAGGGGTAGAGGTATATCTCTTGTTTCTTGTTTAGAAGGATCCGGAACCCCAATCCTAAAGTCCTCTCCGACTCTATACTTCTAACGTCTCCGTCTGAACTGAAATTTTCTTTAATTTTTCTTTTCTTCAATAAGAGTAGATAGTTTCGCATATCGGCCGGTTCATACACTTCCCCAGTATTTTGAACTGGAGTAACTGTTTATCCCTTGCTTCCTATTTAGGAATAGGTTTCCAGTTCTTTCTAAAGTCTTTTTATTCTTTCATTTCCAATAATGCCTTGCGTCTTAGTGGTATTATCACCTAGCTTGGGGTGAATTGATTAAAAAAAAATTAAAATAAACGTATTTTTATGCATTCTTTCTGGCGGGACCTCGCTCGCTTTAACAGTAACTAGGGCATCCCTTTGGATATATTAAGTTTCAACTTTCTATAGAATACCAGGATGGTGACAACAGAATTTTCTTTTTTTTTTCTTTTTTTTTCTTTTTTTTTTCTTTTTTTACAATGATATTCGCACTGTGCAAGTCCGGAGAACCACTCTAGGTTTACAGAGTAAGAGACACGGCTTGTGCTGTGGGTAGAAAATAACGGTTAACCCTAGAATTGAACAGGTTAAGAGTATAGTGATCGGGGATGTATCCTCTTGGGAGTCTGTTTTTTTTTGGGGGGGGGTTCAAGACAGCGGTTCGTGGAAAGAAGCTACTCGAGTGAAACTTACATCTCGCCAATGGAATATGAAGGGAATGGGGGTGGTTCACTACAATGTGCGTAGCATGGCGGGTCCTAGCCGTGAAGGTCAGGACCGGTGGAACTAAGAAGTGTGATTCATCTGAACACTTTCCATGGGAATAGCGATGGAGAGGCTTGAAATGTCTTGTACGAAGAAAAGTGATTATTGGGTGTGAAATAATGTGTAACCCACAATGACGCGAAAACGCTTTTGAACGTTATCGAGAGTGAAAAGTGAAGACTGTGCAGCTCATGAAACTTTTAATGTCCAAAGTGAAACTTTTAATATGTCCTTGTGAAATGACATTAGTTTCGTTTTCGAGGCATTGAATGTGACCAGCCAGTTCTTTTTTTTCTTTCTAACTGAGCAGTTAGAGCTAGGTCAGAGCAAAGATCAGCTTCCTAGCCATTTAGGTTTTGGGAGGTGCACCCATATACCGTTGTATTATTAGTATAGATATTCCTAAATGATCGACGTATACTCAATCATTTATGTAAAGTAGGAAGAGGGTTAGACTGAGAGACCAACCTTAAAGAACGCCTGCGTTGATCGCTTGGGTCTTGGAGAACTCTCCGTTTTTGCCTCCAAAATTGACACCACATGGTTCATCATAATGTCTTAGACGTATGAAAGTTATTGAACAGAAACAACAAAACATCGGACATTTTACGCACAATGTCATTCCTTATATATATATATATATAAGCATTTCCACTCCAAGCAAGGCAGCAGTGCTACTAGTACACAAGGTCTACAGAGAGTGTAAGTAATGGAAAAGACTGGGTATAGTGGAAGGGTTGAGGAAAAGATAAGAAGTACGGATGAAGGTAAAAAGAACGAGGATCAAGGCAACAGAAAATGTCGATTGACATTACATTTAAATTTTTGAAGATTATAGTTATCAGATAAGCAAGTAAGAGAACAAATACATCGAGTCAATTGCATCATCCACCGCAAGGAAAGTTGGCTCCCTGTGCCGAGCCAGGAAATTTTTCTCCCCGGAATCGATCCTCCAAATCTATAAATCGACCATTCGCCCTTGCATGGAGTATTGCTGCCATATATTGTCTGGAGCCCCTGCTGTTTGCCTCAGGGTCCTTGATAACATCCAGAGACGGATATGCAATGTAATTGGCCCTGATCTGTCATCTCGTCTGCAGTCGCACTCTCACAGACGCGACGATGCCTCGCTCTGTCTTTTTTAAAAAAAACTTTCACGGTAATTGCTCCGAGGAGCTGCTTTCGCTGGTTCCTAGGCCTCATGAATTTAAACGTCCTACGAGGCTGGCATCCCGTTCCCACCCCTTCACCGTTGAAACTGTTAGATGTAGACGTCTCTTCTACTCCAATAGCTTCATGTCTCGCACATCTCGCCTGTGGAACTCCCTTCCTTATTCCTGCTTCCCTGACAAATACAAGCTCCAACTATTTAAGTGTAACGTCAATCGACATCTCCAGCTGCCTTGATCTATCCACTTCCCTTCTCCACATCCTTTCACCTTTCATTCCTATCTGCTCTCGCTCCAAATCTTCTGTAACCCCTTGCCTTGATCGATCCACTATCTTTCTCCACATCCCCTCCTTTACCACTCCTATCTGCTCTTCCTCCAAACCTTCTGTAAGCCCTTGCGTGCATTCCAGCATTGCTTGGGGTGATAAGCTTAAAAAAAAAAGAGGAAAGTACTCCCATTATCGGGAAGTGCAAAAAAAAGTTGTTGGAGTAGAAGAGGCGGTTACATTTAACCTTTTCGACAGTAAAATGGTGGGACCGAGATGGCAGTCTAGTAGCACACTTAAATTAATGCAGTTGGGACACCAGTAAATATAGCTTGTCAGAGCAGATGTCATAAAAATATTTATAGAAAAGACAGTGGCCACATTACGTCGGTGAGAAAGTGACGAGTCGAAACGGTGATCACGGGCCCAAGGCTAAGATCAAAGTGTAGTATCTGTTCGCAGATTGCTCACTGAATGATCGCCTATGGGGCCGGGATTCCTTCTCCGATACGGGCCGGCGGCAGGGATTCGTCCCTGCGCTGGTAGTATCATGGCTAAGTCTGACTAGCTCTGACCAGCTTGGACACGCTAAGACCAGCTATGACTAGCTAAAGCCAAAGCACTGCGACCCGGGTGAAAACTCGGGTCCATTCCCCCTCCCTTCCCACGTTAAACTCCGACCTTGTGTCACAACCTGGCCCTGTGGGAGGTCAAGTAAATCCCGAGAAAGTGACGAGTCGAAACCCCAAATCAGGATCGATCACATTGTCCATATATGGAATTTGTCGAGAACCTCGAGATGAACAGCGGGGGCACCAGACCATAAATGGAAACAGTATTCGATGCATGGATGAATGGTACATTTGATGTAAAGGATGGAATCAGACGAGAAAAACCTTCTAGCGCGAAACAGAGAACCATCTTTCTTTGCGGTAGATGCAGCTGTTGAGTCAATGTAATTGTTCCACCTCAGGTCATTGGAAAACGTGAAACCAAGAAGGCACACTGAGGCGCTCTGGTGGAGTTGAGGACCAACCATGCTGATAGGAGACCGGGAAGTTTTTCTAGGATGAGTAAATAACAGCAGTTTCGTTTTGGATGCATTAAAATTCACAAGTCATTTCCTGCCCTAGTCAGCCACGGATTGGCGGTCGTTTTCAAGACCAACGGCCAGGTTAACTTTATCAGCAATGTTGGATTTACTATTGAGACAGGAGTAAATGATAGTATCGTCTGCGTAGATGCCGAATTGAGAACTGATAACGTCAGGAAGATCATTGAGGAAGATCAGAAACAGTGTAGGACAAAGGACAGAACAGCATTCGTATTGAGAAAATACAAACACCCAAAATTAAATTAGAATCTGTTAACATTCTAACCACCTAACACATTCAAACAAATACCCACATCTGTAAGTAAAAGAATTTCAACAAATGCTCGTAGCTTAAAAATATTCGAAGAAAAGAAAAATTACGAATCAGCCCTAGAAAACAGCAAACATTCAAACCAACTAGAATACAAAAACGAAAATAATTCAAACAACTAGAAATATAATTTGGTTCACACTACACCACACCTACAATAATACAATAAAAACAAAAATCGAATAAATATTTTTCAAAAGAATTGACAAACACTTCTCTAAAAACAGTAAATTATCAACAAACATACAATTAGTTACAGCTAGATGGGTAATATGTAGAAAATAACGAAGCACAATAAAAAAATACTCAACAAAACCAATTACAACAATATCAACACACAGCATTAAATAACTCCAGAAACAATGAGAATTGCCCACTTAACAGTAAATATTTGACCAATACCATAATATACAAACTTATCGTAACTAATAACATTAATGCAGACGAAAAAAAAATTACATTGGCACCACAAAAAAAAAACCTTTAAAAGATATAATAACCACAAAAAAATATACAAACAATACAACCCTTTCAAAGTACATATGGAGCCAAAAAGAAAACAATAACCCCACCAAAATCAAATGTGAAGTGATAAAAAAAGCTGCCCCATGCAGTATTAACAGTAAAAATTGTAAATTATGATTAGGAAAACATTTGCAATTTGCATGTCTATATTTCTGAGATGAGGTATTATGTACAGTATTTACATTAGTCGGACTATTGTCCTCATCTTTGTCGCCATTTTTGTCACAACGTTTCGGCCGTTGTACGCTCAGGCCTTCTTCGGGTGGTTGGAATTTCGATACGAACCCTTTATTTCGATCACTGGGGTAGACTGTTCTAGTTCCACGAGCCATGTTTGATGGATGTCAGTTATCAGTTATCTCCTGCTAATTTTCCCTCTGAAAGTTCTCCACTGCCTGAACCGGGTATTGAACTCACACTCTTTGGGTCTGTCACTGGATCTAACCAACGCCTTTATCCACTGTGTCTTTGAGGACATCTGGGTATGAATTTCTGAGTATTATAAACTTAATTTTTCAGCCATCATTTTTTACCAGTACTCATATTGCAATTTTGCTGTTATCATTGCATGTTTTTACCAGATCTCATATTGCAACTTTTTTTGTTATCATTGCTTTTCTCTGGCACTCTTTATTACTGGTTCCCATATCGTATTTATTTCTATGCTTGGCCGAGTCAGGAGATTTTTGTGGCCTAGCTGATTCCTTAAGTTTACGAATTTTTCAATGGTGTTCCCTGTCTATGATCTCAACCTGATCCCACAGGGGACGGTGATCTCCCTTCTCTCTCCATATGTGGTCAGCCACGCCTGATTTTTCTACTTCCCCTCGCGTTACAGCTTTCTGGTGTTCTTGGAGCCTTACCTTGAAAGGGCGGCCTGTCTCTCCTTTATATTCCTTTCCGCAGCTGCACGGGATAGCGTACACACAGTCTTTAGTCCTGTTCTCCTCTATGGGGGGTCTCTCGAGAGAGAGATATCTGCGAAGTGTTGTCACGCTTTTGAAGGTTGTCACGCTTTTGAAGGTTGTCCTGATGTTATATGGACCGCAGATCCTTTGTATTTTCTCTGATAACCCCTTCACATAAGGCAGGCAGACTGTTTTCTGAGTGTTGTTGTCCTCCTCCTCCTCCTCTTGTACCCACCTATCCCAGTTTTTGGGGGGCTGCTGCCATGTACCCAGGGTAGTTGTTACGTTGTAGGGTATTACTTATACTGACCAGTTCCTTATCTAACGTCTCTGGGTCGCCACTTATGACTTTTGCTCGGTGTTGTAAGCATCGGGCGATGCCTTTCTTTACGCTGTATGGATGGTGGGAGTTGAAATTGAGGTACTGTCCGGTGAATGTTGGTTTACGGTATACGGATGTCTTGAACCCATGCTCTGTTCGAGATATTAGTACATCCAGGAATGGGAGTGTGTTGTTACTCTCTTTCTCCATTGTGAACTGTATCGAAGGTCTTATTGAGTTCACATGGTCCAGTAGAACCTGGACATCTTCCTGGTGTGGCCAGAGTATGAAGGTGTCATCTACGTACCTTAACCATATAGTTGGCTTTAGAGATATGGATTCTAATGCCATTTCTTCAAAGTATTCCATGTATATATTCGCCATTGCTGGTGATAATGGCGACCCCATTGCTAAGCCCTCATCCTGTCGATATATGTGTGATCCCATTCCGAAGTATGTTGTTTGTGTACAGAAAGTCAACATCTCCATCATATTATCTATTGGAATACTGGTCCGTTCTTCTAGGGAAGAGTCAGAGGTCAATCTGTCTCTGACTACCGAGAGTGCCTCCTCTGTGGGTACCTTGGTGAACAAACTCACCACGTCCAAGCTCACCATCTGGTTGGATATGATCGGAGCATCTTTGATTATTTCCACGAAGTGGGCTGAGTTTCGGACATATGAAGGAGACTTTCCGATCAATGGGTCAATTATATCTACAAGGAAGCGACTCAGAGGGTGGCACACAGAGCCTTGGCAACTAACAATCGGCCTGAGCGGAATACCGTCTTTGTGAATTCCAACCACCTGAAGAAGGCCGGAGCGTACAACGGCCGAAACGTTGTGACAAAAATGGTGACAAAGATGAGAACAATAGTCCGACTAATGTAAATACTGTAAATATTGCAATAATTAGTTTTAAAAACCAAAATAAACTCTTAAACAAGAAAACTGAAATAATGGGTAAATGTAAGCATATAAATAAATACTTACTTTTCCATGTAACCACCAATTAAAAAATAAACAAATATAATATAAATTTTATTTATTAATAAATAAACGCACAAATACTAAACATACACACATACGCTTGTGCATATAAATATATATTTACAGACAGCCCACAGACACAAAAAAAAACAAATCTAACCCCCATAATTAAAACCTCGTTATATAACAAAGTAAAAACAAACTACTAACAATGAAATAAAAATTAGACATTAAATAAACGATAACATGATAGAAGCAAAAACTGACCTTAATACACATTTAACTATTACATATACTTGCGTGTGTGCAGCATGCGTGAGTCTATATTATATATATATATGCGCGCACAAATAAATTCTATTAACCCAACCAACCATAATAAACACCCCTAAAAATAGGAAATAACTTCACCACTTAAGCATTAGTCTATTAATAACAAAGCACAGGCATAAATGTATATGTACCTGCGTACGCGTATTTAAATGTATATATGTGTGCGTATGTACAACTTTTATACTTGCGTGCATAGTTGTGTGCGTATACATAAGCGTATAAATACAGACATATGCACATAAATTCAAACGATAATAAATAAAAAATTAATTATAAATCTAACCTAGAATTAATGTATATACCAAACCAAATAAAAAAAAAAATAGCCTAGTGTTTTGTGTGTGTGTGTGTGTATATATATTTATATATATATATATATATATATATATATATTAATGCTCTGTAAATTTACATTGAGCACTATTGTGTAAAAATAAAAATATCTATAAGAACACCGGATTATATATCTTACTGTTCTTTCTTTTTATATAATATATGTATGTATGCATGCACTAATATCAATTATTTATGTAAAGAACGAAATACAACGTCCCTGAAAGAAAAAAAGAATGGAAAGTAAATAGAATGCTCAAAAATGAAAATCTGTGGCATGTCGAGACAACTGGAACAACTCGGACAAACCACAACTGTCGGAGTAAAAAAAGAAAAAGCGAATAGAAAAAATACGAAAGCCAAACAACACTCTACACTTGCAACAATGATAATTGTATTAAAAGAAAAAAATGAAAAATATAAGTAGTCAATTGTTGATAGCCACTGAAGAGTGGACGGACAGGTCCGCCTACGAAACTCTGGGGGCGAGATGCTGAAGGTAATAGCCATCTGCTAAGTGACAAACTTATCTTAATTATTCATATAGTATATAAAGTATGCTATATTTATGGGTTAAAGTTTTCAATATCGGAGCGTATGTGAAGATAAGAGAACATTGAAGTCAGCACTCCGAAGCTAGTCTGTTTTATGCTAAATGCAATCGTCAGGCCACACACACACAGAAGTAAAGTATATATATATATATATATATAGGGAGGGAGGGAGGGAGAGAGATAAATAATATTTTTTGTCTGAATTCCTGAGCGCTAATATATTGGTTGTCATTTAAGATACTTTCTGTAATTCATGAGAAGTATTATGTAACGAATGAATGCTTTTCTTCTTTGTTTTTTCTTTTTTTTTTTTTTTTTTTTTTTTTTTTACTTTTTAAAAAAAAGGAAAAAAAAGTAAAATGCTGAAATGAAGGTAGACCAGGAGAAATTGAATATCTGATACGCTTTCGGGTGACATCGGCTGTGACAGGTTCTATGCTTTTCATAAAATAGAAAATAATCAAAAAGATAAATGTATTTCATGGACATTTTTGTTCGCACTTACGTGGAAAATAGGGTTACAGTGTTAGACTCAGCTTAGGCGGGAACGGTGTGCTTTACTTTACAGTGTTTTTACTACGGCATTTTATCACACACGGTATATTAAATCTAGTAACAGATTTTCTTAGGTAACAAAAGAAAATTCTTGTTTTCATCAATATGAAAAAGTCGATCAAAAAAAATTAACCATTTAAAGTGAGTTTTTTTTTCTTTCTTCCCACCCCGCTAAGGCAATTTCCCCCATGCAAGGGGTTACAGAGGATTGAGAACAAGAGTAAAGAGGCGTGATTGAGGAAAGGATAGGGAGAATGACAGAACAAGCTCGGGGTGTCACATGTCGATTGACATTACACTTGAATTTTTGAAAATTATAGTCATCGGGGAAAGGAGTTCCACAGACGGGAAGTGCGGGAGAAGAAGCTGTTTGAGAAGTGTTACATTTAAGGTTTGACAGTGAAAGGGTGGGACCGAGATGCCAGCCTGGTAGCGCGTTTAAATTCATGTAGTCAAACAGGGAAAGTAGCTCGTCGGAACAGTTGCCGTGAAAATACTTGAAGAGAGGGAGGCCATGGCACGTCTGTGGGATAGCGATTGTAGACTAGATGCCAGATCAGGACATATCATCTTGCATATCCGTCTCTGGATTTTGTTAAGAACCTCGAGACGTACGGCGGGAGCACCAGACCATATATGACTGCAACATTCTATGCAAGTTCCATCTTATTTCAATTTGCGATTCGCGGGATATATTCTTTAAGCAGAATATTGATTGATCCTCCGATATCAATATCAACGGTGCGATGGATAAATTAATGCTTTTTTTTATATTTTTAATTTTGCGTATGTGCGTTGCTTGCTTTTGATTTCTGTCAACTGCACAGTATAGTTGCCAGTTGGGTACCGCCCGTGAGAAAGAGGATAATGACGCAATTCACCCCGCCAGAAATTTGGAAACTAAACTCTTTACTGCTTGACATTCGCGCCGGAAGCTCCAATACGAACATTTCAGTGTGTTTCGGTGTCAAGACAGTGCAGAGGATTCGGAGAGTTGGATGAATCTAATGGTGATTACGACGGTGCTTGGAGTGATCACTTGTGATGACAACGTTATGCCTAAATTCATCTTCTAACAGGGCTTCAGACTCAACATTGAGGCCTACATAAAGTGCCTTGAGAAGGTAGTGCTGCCCTGAGTCAAGAGGGTGGCTGCTGGAAGACCCTATGTCTGGCAACAGGACTCTGCACCATGCCACATAAGCAGGAGAATGCAGTCATGGTTGTCAGACAATTTCTGTGATCACATCAACTCTTGCATCTGGTCACATAACTCCCCAGACTGCAATACCCTTGATTATTATGTTTGGGGTGCAGTTGAGCGAAAGACTAACAAAACCCCTTCTTTCACCAAAGATGAACTGAAGGCAAGTATTATGGCAGCATCCACCAACTCAAAAACGGAGACCATCCACAAGAGTTATAGGAGATTCCGAAACCGTCTGGAGGCCGTGGTTGAAACTAATGGCGATTTTCTTGGATAAATTTACTCTTTCGTATTTAAAGATATTTTTGTGTAATTTTGGTAAATATATTTATTTTCAATTTTACGTAATTTCGACGATTTATCCATTGAACACTGCGTGTATATATATATATATATATATATATATATATATATATATAGATAAGAAATATAGTCTTAAAGTGTGCTATATTTATGGGATAAAGTGCTCAATATCAGAGATAGAGCGTGTGTAAATATAAAAGTGAACAAAGAAGTCAAGACTTAGAGGCAACAGTCCGTTTCATGCTAGATGCAATCGTCAGGCAACTAGTGCTTTTTTTTTTTTTTTTTTCGGCTATTTATATATACGGGTCAGTGGTGCATTGTGGGTAGTCTATTTTGGCGGTTATTTTACCGGAAGTCGTTTATTTACTTATTTGTGTCAAATTGTTTTGCTTGTTTTTATTCATTTTAATTTTTATTTTTTTATCTTATATATTTATTATTTTTTTTTTTTTTTAAATTTGATCGGTGTTTTTATTAAGGTAATAAAAATTGTTTATATAGCTTATTTAATAGTTTTTGTTTGGGAAGATAATTAAAGCTATTTGTTGAATTTTGGGGTTGATTGTTGTGGTTTGTTCTGACTATTATTTTGGTGGGAACAGTTTTTAATTTATTTATTTGGATTGATTATCTTTATTTGTTTTTTTATAAACGGCTAGTTTATCGGTATCGGTTGTTAGTTTATTTATATATTTGGATGTATTTAGATCAATTATACTTGTTATTTATTTGTTACACTGTATATTTTCTCTTTTTGGTTTTCGATTTTTAAGTAACGCAGTATATTATTTTTTATTCATTTTTTTATCGTTATATAACAGTTATCTATTTTTCGTCCGATTTTTTGTTTTGATTTTTATAGTCTAATTTTTTGGTCATAATAGTTTGATAATTTGTTTATTATTTACTTTATTTATTGATTTTGTTCCTTACTTTTTATTCTATTTCGTCTATTCTAACAGGTGTGATTTGGTAATTTGTTTGGATTAATTTATTTTGCTTATTTTATTGTCATTTTGTTTATGTATTTTTTTCCGTTTTCTAGTAGACTTAAAAATCGAAAAGAAAAAGTAAAGATGAAATAGGAAATACTCTATCAATATTATACTGAGACAGCTATATTTTAAAGATAAATCACATTGAGTCGCAGCAACTATTCCTTCTGTTTACGTTAGAAAAGTTGTCTTCACTTATAATCCAAAGTTCCTTGAAATCTTTTAATTCAAATGTGACATGCATAGATTTAAGAACATGACCTCTCAGTAGGGCAATGCAAACTCGCGGTTTGTATAAAGTGCTGATGTTTCTTCAGATTTAGGCAACTTATCTGGCTGACACTTTTCTAATGGACGCCGAGATAGGCTGAGTATTTCTCCTCCTAGAAATTAAATTATTATTTTAAGCTTTTCACCCCAGGCAGGGCTGGAAGCCACTAGCACGCAAGGGGTTACAGAGGATTTGGAGCAAGAGCAGATACGAGTGATATACGAAAGGATGTGGAGATGGATAGTGGATAGATCAATGCAACTGGAGATGTCGATTGACGTTACATTTGAATAGTTGGAGATTATAGTTGTCAGGGAAACAGGAATAGGGAAGGGAGTTCCACAGGCGTATTTATGTAATCGGCAAGTACCTGACTCCTCATGCTTTCCTCTACCTTTACAAGAGCCAGATCAGACCGAAAATGGAGTACAGCTGTCGTATTTGGGCTTGTCCAGTCCTCATGCTCTAGTCTCGATACAGTTCAAAATCGTCTCGCCATCTTTGTGGATGACAAATTATTTCCCACCCTGCAACCTCTCTTTCTCTTTCCCCAAGACAGGATGTGGTAAGACCCCTATTGCTCTATCGATATTTCCATGGAAAGTGCTTGGATGAACTGCATTCTTTGGTTTCGCCAGGGATAATCTTAAAGGCAAGGACTCGCCATACCATTCACATTGTAGCAAACCACTCTCATTCACTCTGTATTCCCTTGGTGAGATGCAAGTTTTACTCGTGCAGATTCTTCTCACGAACCGCTATTTTGTAGAATCGACTTTCAGGAGGATGTTTCTCGATCACTACAATATTAGCCTGTTCAAGTCTAGGGTTAACTGTTGTCTTCCCCACATATGCTCATAAACGGTGCCTCGTACTCTGTAACCCCGGGACCTTGAACAAGATGAACCTCACTGTAAAAACAAAATTCTTGATTTAAATTAATAAATCGTAACTGGTTTTAAAGATATGGACCGATTTCAACATAAGTTGAGAAGATCATAATTCGCGGATTTGACGAAAAGTTACATTTTTACCTTTTTCTGTTCGTTCTGTTTGCTATAATTAAAAACGTGTAACTTAGTTGAAATCCAGCTACATACAATGACGGAGATCTAATTGCTAAATATCAACTCATGCTCAAATTAAAAACATTAGAAATAACCTTCGGGTATTGTAAACAGATCTGTAAAGAAAATACTGATAACTGTTAGTAAATATTCAACTATTTTCCTCTTAACTAAATACAGGCGTAAAAAGAGCAAATTGATTGAATGTAAAGCGGACGCGACGTAAAATAATTTGATTACATAATAGCGAATTTAATTCATTACTTTTCATGATTTCTTTAAATTTAAACCTTTTCATTGTTTTATTTTTCAAGTGATGTTTTAGCACACGTTCACATGAGACAGCAAAAAATCTGCATGTTCAAAGACTCGTTTCGAAACTAGATACTGTCTCTGATTATAAATAAAATAAAACACCATGTTTATGCTATCATATTTTGATTTATGTATTTGGGGACAACGATATTTCATGGCAATGCTTCTCTCTCTCTCTCTCTCTCTCTCTCTCTATATATATATATATATATATATATATATATATATATATATGAGAGAGAGAGAGAAACAGATCACTTTAAGGCTCCATGTAATAATTTATTTCACCATAGAGCTTTTAAAGGACGTTGGATCATCAGACTACACTTCCAAAAGGTGAAACGAAAATTTTTCGTTTCACCTTTTGGAAGTGTAGTCTGATGATCCAACGTCCTTTAAAAGCTCTATGGTGAAATAAATTATTACATGGAGCCTTAAAGTGGTCTGTTTTTCTTTAAATTATTAGATCTGAATTTACATTGAGTTCTCAGGATTTCATCCTCCTTGGGACTACCTATACGGCTTACCAGATTTTTCTTAACTTATATATATATATATATATATATATATACATACACACACACACTGAGTTATTTCATGGGATCAACTGCGTTGTAGCACAGGCGAGAAGATATAGAAATATCTAGGTTTCCATGCGCGCGGCAATGTCACTGGTGGTGTTGAAGCTGACGTATCCAACTAGAAAGCGAACTTCTGATGTAATACTTGCGGCTTGACAACGTCCGGTGATGTTGACTTTTTGAGTACATGCTGCTCTTGTAGGAGTGACCCAGTGCAACGTCTTTGTCCACTTTACAATTTCCATGCACAGTCATCACTTGAAACCATAATTCACAACTAAATCTTGCAATGATATCTTCCTATATATATATATATATATATATATATATATATATATATATGCATGCATGCGAACACACACATTCCTGAAAATATCTGCTTTTTTAATGTGCAAATTTCACAATGTGTTATAATTAAAGCAGATTGTTACTTTTACAATGTAGCAACAATTTTATGAATTTTAGCGTGTTTTCCAACTGTAACATTATAAACCACTTTCATGATGTGATAAGAAAAATTCCGTTTTAATTTTTTTAAAAACTGAAAAATATTATTGTAATGACGGCAGTTAGAAACACAATATTGATACAAACTCTATGCACAATGATCTGAAACTAGTTTTCAAATCGTCCGTCCATTAATTTTGTGAGCTGTTGTATTTCTTTATAGAAAACACTGCATCCACAATAGTATTTCAAAGTTCATCATCCTGTTAAATTGCCGTCCATTAATATAAACTTCCTCTTCAGAATTCTACACTATTTACAGTTGGATTCTGCTGAAACGAACAAGCTAGGTAAATTGCCATCTGTCTTTGAATGTCATTTTATTAAAATGTTAATTAGTTTTCTTTACCAAATATGGAGTATTTTTGTGCATAAAAATACCCTTTCCGAAAGTCTAAGATTTCTTGAACTGTGTCTCTACGCTAGTCTTCAAAGGTCGATGCCTGTTTGACCTGTCGCCTTAACACCATCTGTAAGTCGCAATGGGCCTACTATTTTCCGTTTTGTTTCAGCCAGGCTTTTACTTCATCGGTTTGGCCAGTGAAGGTAACACGGCATTCGTCTGTAGAATGAACGTTTGAAAAAGTGCTTTTCATGTAAACTCTTGACTATCTGGTAGTCCCCCCCAAACCTAATGTATAACCTTAACCCATGAAAATGTACACGTAGCAATTACAGCTAAATGTTCAAAATACGTAAATACTTAGAAAAAAATGTGTATATAAAATGTGACTTGTTCCAATCAATTCAAAAGATTAACTGATCTTACTGCTCTATTGAACTCGTTATATTTTTCCGGCTCGGGTAAAATAGACACAAATGTTATTTTGTCGGTAAATATAAATAGTGCTTAAGAACTAATATATTTGAGATAACCAGCGCAGTGGTTGTGTGAGCTGTGTAGATAGGACTTGAACAACATGGATTTTGTGGTCGGTGACGGTTGCCTTCAGTGGGTGCACTGGTAGCGTATTGGCAAGAAAACCATGCCCATGATCAAGTTTGGGATTTGCAGAGACTCCTTAAGTGCTTAAAATATTAAGAGACTTCTATATTTGTTTTGATTTAACTTGTTTTAACAATTGATGGTGGAAAAGATTTTAAATTGTCTTAACAATTGATGGTGAAAATAAATAAATTTCTGCGTTAAATCTGTGTTATTTTTAACATTACCTGCTGTCATAATAATAAAAATATTTACCTGCAAAATAGCCTGGGGGTCTATTTTACCGAGACCGGTAAAATAAGTTCAAAAGTATGTTTATCTATTTTACCGGGACCGGAAAATAGCCTCTTCCTATTAAAGTAATACCACCTTTCATAAGTTCCTGGGACATTTCTGTTTCTTGAGAGTTCTTACGTCCTCATCAGGCATTACCTCATACACAATAATAACCTTCAGTAACTCTAACTTGAGTGGCCTTTGGGCCTTGTATAGTTTGAACTGTAGTAAATAAGATATATGTATTTCATTCTGATGTTTTCGGGGAAAGACTATGCAGAGTGGTTTTTATGAGTTTTGTTTCCATGATGGAGGGAAGATGCGCTTTATATGGCGGGAAAATAGTAATTTCTCGCGAGTATTAATCAAGAGAGCAAGCAAGCTCGTTATCACTTGTTTTCTGTCAAGTTTCGACTTTATTTTTCATCATTTATAAGGCACGGGCATTACCATTCTTATTTTTAACATGAAAGTCTCTTTACTCAATAGAAAAAAATGGAGACAGTATTTTGTTTCATTTGATCTTATCACTGGATGATTATTTAAATATTTTTAATTTTTCATATTTGTTAAACTTTAGACTATAAGGTAACATATCTTGAATGTTTAGTGTGGAATAAATTTGTTAATGACGTGTCTTGGATGATAACTATTGCACTCAAGAAAAAAGAACTTTAGGTATTTCGTAGTTATATATATAATTGTCTGTGATCTTGTTTTACTGTTCAGGTAGGTGCTCGTACAATTTTAACGATTTCTTTTTTCTATTTTCAGGTAAGAAAAATTCTGTTTTGGATACTCGGATTGTTTTTAAAGTGAAACGGTGAGCTAAATTTAATTTTAAATTATGTACACCTTTTACTGGAAACATAATTAAGTGTAAATTATGTATTTTACTGATCCATGCACAATCTATTTCATGTCCTTTCTTTAATAAAAAAAAATATAAGATTACTGAAAATGTTTTCAGACAAATCGTTTAGTGTAAACGGGAAATCCTACAGATACCTTTTTTCTTTTCTTTCCTTCTTTTTTTAAATCGGAGTCACCCTAGCAAGGCCACTAATACACAAGGGGGTACATGGTGTGAAAGAATTAAGAACAGAAGTAACAGTGATGAGCTGAAAGAGAAGAGTAATCAGAAGAACAGTAGATGGCGATTGACATTGCATTTAAATGTTTGAAGATTAAAGTTGGCTGGAAAGCAAGGAGCCAGAAGGGAGTTCCACAAGCGAGAGAAGAAACTGTTAGTATAGAATTTACGGTTACATCTAGCTAGCTCAACTATAAATTGTTGATATCTCGACGCAAGTCTACTGCTGCGCTTAAATTCAAAAGGTCTAGGTACCATAGAACAATTACCATGAAAGAATTTATAGAAAAGTCACAGAAGAAGCCTTATGGAGGTGGGAAAGTGACTGGAGCTGAGCCGCCAGATCAGGACCAATAATATTGCAGATTCTTCTTTGATCTTATCAAGAAGTTCAAATCGTAGGAGTACCGGATCATATGTGGCAGTAATATTCTAAGCATGAACGAATAGTAAACTTTCTCAAGAGAAAAATTATCTTGACTGATATAGTGAACCGACTTTCTTAGCAGCAGATCTAGCAATGGATTCAATATAGTCTTTCCATTTCATAACTACAATGCATAATCTTCAGATTTTTGAATATCAGAAAAATAGGTTCCATGTGGAATATCTCTGAACGTTTGAACGATTTTTTTCAGTGTTTCAAGTAGGCTGGAAAATCGGCATTCAAAATTCCCGCTTTTTTTATTAAGGTAACTGAGAATTCGGGGCTATCTAATTCACAAAACAAGTATAGATTCGTTTTATGAGGATGTAGAAAACTAGGGAAATTCTATTTACATTGTTCAGATTATTGTCAGCAACTTTCTTATTCATTTGTAGCGTGATACGATTTGTTGTTACCGCGGTAAAATAAAACCAAGAATGTTTTCTTATCAAAAGAAAGTGTTATGTGCTGAGAAACATTGAAACGAGAAGGGTTAATAGCAAAAACCTGCGGCAAGAATCGAGGATTTAATTAACTCATAAACGACTTGAATTGTATGTCGAGCAGTTTTCTAGTAGTAACTGGATTACTTCAACCAACGCTTTTATCTCCACGGACACATAGCCCATTGGATAAAAGCGTTGATTGAAGTAATCCAGTGACTTCAGAGTTGTGAGTTCAATACCTGGCCACAGCAGAAGTGAACAAAATCTTGGAGAGTTGAGTTACTAAAGGGAATTAACAGAAGCCGAGATATCCAGAAAAGGCATGGCACGTGGAACTAGAACAATCTACCCCCAGTGGACTAAATAAAGGCTTCGGTTCGAAATTCCAACGCCCCGAAGAAGGCAGGAGCGTACAACGACCGAAACGTAATGAATATAACAATAAAGATGAGGACAACAATCCGAACAATGTAAATAGTGTAAATAGTTACAATACCTCATCTCAGAAATATAGTGAAATTTCGATTTTTTTATCGAATAACTTAAAGAAAAAGACTCTCTCATTAACTTAGGTAAAGACATGTCAAAAGCCAGACTTTGTTTTCACATGTAGAAATCAGAAACTTCAGACCTTAATTACAGATAACGTCTTGAAGTATTTTCTGACCCTACATACTGATTAACTGATAAAACAAATGTTTTATTAATTATTTCTGCGAGAGAGTGTTTCAGTCAATTGGGATTGGTACAATATTAGCAAGAATTTGAGCCACCATTGATTAGAAAACTAACAAGTATTTCATTGGGTGCAAATAGACGAAGAATAAAAGGTTTTTCTTTTACTTTTATTTGTTAAATACTTAAAAGTGTAAATGGAAATGTAGAGAAAAGGAACTGTTATTCTGCCAAGAGGTTCACATTGATTCTACTGTCGATACCAGGTGAGCTGACAGGTTGCTTAGAAAATATTCATAGAATTCACCACCTGTTTGCAATTTTTCTTTGCATGTTGTTAAAAAAAAATAAAGACTCGAGGATAAGAGCTGAGGTTGGCAATATTTTATATCGACTTCTGTTTCTTTCTGCTGAGATCATGCTTTGACCGAGTAATTAAGCTCGGTCTACCAGGACCCCCCGTTGTGATAGCAAATGTTGCTGCCATTAGAAATTCTTTCGATACTCTTCTCAAATTGAATCATTGCTTTTCACTTTGATTTTTTAAAAAAATACATATTAAACGACTCGCTGGCTTGAGAGGCTCTTGAATGCAATCGGGCATTGTTTAATTCAGAGGAGGAGCAAAACTATTAGTGAGATTATCAGCAAGCTCGTCTTAATGACTAATTTAATATTATAGTAAATTCATTACACACCAAATAACTCAGTACTGTAGCCATGTCCCATAATTTAAGCCGAATAAATAACAATCTGCGGCTTATAATAGCGTGATTTTATTTATATATATATATATATATATATATATAATTAATCATTCACTCCAAGCGAGGCAAAGGGGTTACTGAGAGTTAGAGAATATGATAAAAATACTATTGGGTTGGGGCATAATTATCAGGCGTTTTCTAAACAATATTATGAGAAGAAGCAATTCAATAATAACATTTTCAAATTATTATTCCAAAGCATATAATTATCGACACACATTTTTATACCCTGAAAATAAAATATTTTTATTAAAAAAGTTTAAAAAAACAGCAATTTTTAACAAATAACTCGCCTACAAAAACGCCTGATAATAATGCACCAACCAAATATTATGGAAAGGGAACAATTTAAAAAAACACGAGAATTGAGACAAGATAACGATTGACATTGCATTTAAATTTTTGAAGATCAAAGTTGACTGGAATGCAAGAATCCGGAAGAGTTCCACAAGCGAGAAGTGCGAGAGAAGAAACTTATCATAGAATGTATGGTTACATCTAATCATTTCCACTGTAAAATGATAGTTTGTACGTTTGTCTCTTACACAAATTAGTCACTGTAGCTAATTTATACTCTATGCCTGTTACTTGTAAACATGTGCCACATAAAGTTAAAATTCGTAATTATAATATTTAACAATAAGCTACTATTTTTACGGTAATCATTCTGCAAGTCAGACGTTAGTATATATTCAGTTATGTCGGAGTTTTCTGTTTTTTTTGTTTTTTATGGAGGGGTTGTTTTTTTTTGGGGGGGGGTGCCGAATACTAAAAGTTTGGTTATTACTTTTCTGTTGCAAAAATACAAACGTTGCATTAAGAAGGCGGATGAATGAAAGGAAGGGAAGAGAGACGGATATGAGAGGAAGAAAGGTGTCATCACTGTGAGGAGATGTTAAACAGTAATTCCGGGTGACCAACGACGAAGTTTTAGGGAAAATGGAAACAAAGTTCACTTACACTTCAAATCAAAAAGAGACAGTTTAAATTTCTAGGGCACATAATGAGGAAAGGGGGCTTGGAGAATTTAACACTCGCAGGACATATTGAAGTCAAGAGGGACAGGAAAGCAGCGAATAACCTACCTAACGAGTTTGTGTAAATGGTTGGCAGATCAAAGATTACGAGATAGTAAAAAGGCAAACACTGCTCAGTGCCGAAAATTGTGAACCGTCATGATCGCCCACGTCCTGAAAAGACAAGACACATAGAAGAATTTCAAATGTTGTTCATTATATGCGTTTGGCGTATAAACTACATTGTTTTGACCGTGAATTTCAGAAAACCCTTGCGTGTAAATTACAATCAACAGTGTTAGACGCCTGGGTATGAATGGTATCGTATGTGTATCGCAAGTTACTGGAGTGAACTGGATCTGTCCATATGAGCTATCATTCTTTTTTTTTTTATTCGCTGACGATTTTCCACCTGGGGTTGGCGTTTAGCAAGCTATTATGATTGACTGTTATTGATTAGTAATGAGTTCGATCCTCACTGGGTGCCCCATAATTGTCCTGTGCCAAAATTAAGCTACGCTGAGTAAATAACGAGTTTTCAGTCAGCAGGCTTGGAAGCTTCATTAATGAAATACCCCTCCAGCCATCAAGCAGTACTTCTCCCTCGGGGGCGTCTCCCAAAAGGGAAATGTTGAGGGATTGGACTATTTGGGCCTCCCGTCTAATGTACACGTGGGGCTATCCACTTTAAAATCAAAATTGTTGCTTATTCCGTTTGAGTAGGCGAACGAATAAATATCTTCTTTATATATATATATATATACACACCTGGCGAACGTTAAAGAATGAATCGACTAACATTTTATGCGAAAAATATAATGTAAATAATTAATTCAACTGTCCGAACAACAAGAAATTCCTTCCAAAATGATAAACAATACCGATAGGCTGACTAATTGTTCTCGGTTCAAACCGCTTCCATAAAATTTAACCAAATACCAGAATTATGCTCTGTCATGTGTCCATCTGACAGCGTTTAACATTCATCATCTACACGTAATGAAATGAAAGTGAATAAAGCAAAAGCAAAACCGCCGAGATAATTGTATCAAATCATTTGACACATAACTTGTGCTAAAATACCGTCATGAAAAATTACAAAAATCACGAATCGTTTGTTCTCAGGCTCTATAGTATCTTTCAAATATACGCCATTTTTTTTTAAATTTTAGTGTTTCCTGTTTTGAAAGAAGTTCGATTGTTTGCCATTATTATTGTTTTATTACGCCTTGACAACGAAAACGTGTCAAATATTTGTACGTCGGGGAATCCTGACTTTTGGCATGCCAATCTGCTTTTTTTTTTTTTTCTTTTTTTTTTTTCCTTCTCGTAAGCTTCGAAAATGTCAGTTTTAATATAATAGTTAATTGCATTGGGAAAATGTTAATCTTACAATTGTTACTTTCCTAACAACTTCAAATCATCTTTGCTGCTGATGTCCCAAAATTATGTGGCAATCCAAACATGTGATATATGCGAAAATAACCGTGCGTGTGATTTTACAGAACTATCACCACCCTTTCCAAAATATCTTTGTTGTTGATGATGTCATATGATTATGAACCCAAAAGATTTTGACGTTGAACATTTACCTAAATAGAATCTAGTCGAGGTCAATCAGATTAAATTTTAAATTGCTAGTCTGTGGGAGAATTGAAACTGCATAATATTAGGTGCCGAATAGACGGCAGGGGATGTTTATTTTATTTTTATATTTTTTTAAATCCTGCATTTTCTGACCCTACGTCGAGTTTAGTGCCACTTACGGGCGTTCAGAGCAACTTGTACTTACTTACGGGCGTTCAGAGCAACTTGTACTTACTTACGGGCGTTCAGAGCAACTTGTACTTACTTACGGGCGTTCAGAGCAACTTGTACTTACTTACGGGCGTTCAGAGCAACTTGTACTTACTTACGGGCGTTCAGAGCAACTTGTACTTACTTACGGGCGTTCAGAGCAACTTGTACTTACTTACGGGCGTTCAGAGCAACTTGTACTTACTTACGGGCGTTCAGAGCAACTTGTACTTACTTACGGGCGTTCAGAGCAACTTGTACTTACTTACGGGCGTTCAGAGCAACTTGTACTTACTTACGGGCGTTCAGAGCAACTTGTACTTACTTACGGGCGTTCAGAGCAACTTGTACTTACTTACGGGCGTTCAGAGCAACTTGTACTTACTTACGGGCGTTCAGAGCAACTTGTACTTACTTACGGGCGTTCAGAGCAACTTGTACTTACTTACGGGCGTTCAGAGCAACTTGTACTTACTTACGGGCGTTCAGAGCAACTTGTACTTACTTACGGGCGTTCAGAGCAACTTGTACTTACTTACGGGCGTTCAGAGCAACTTGTACTTACTTACGGGCGTTCAGAGCAACTTGTACTTACTTACGGGCGTTCAGAGCAACTTGTACTTACTTACGGGCGTTCAGAGCAACTTGTACTTACTTACGGGCGTTCAGAGCAACTTGTACTTACTTACGGGCGTTCAGAGCAACTTGTACTTACTTACGGGCGTTCAGAGCAACTTGTACTTACTTACGGGCGTTCAGAGCAACTTGTACTTACTTACGGGCGTTCAGAGCAACTTGTACTTACTTACGGGCGTTCAGAGCAACTTGTACTTACTTACGGGCGTTCAGAGCAACTTGTACTTACTTACGGGCGTTCAGAGCAACTTGTACTTACTTACGGGCGTTCAGAGCAACTTGTACTTTCTTACGGGCGTTCAGAGCAACTTGTACTTTCTTACGGGCGTTCAGAGCAACTTGTACTTTCTTACGGGCGTTCAGAGCAACTTGTACTTTCTTACGGGCGTTCAGAGCAACTTGTACTTTCTTACGGGCGTTCAGAGCAACTTGTACTTTCTTACGGGCGTTCAGAGCAACTTGTACTTTCTTACGGGCGTTCAGAGCAACTTGTACTTTCTTACGGGCGTTCAGAGCAACTTGTACTTTCTTACGGGCGTTCAGAGCAACTTGTACTTTCTTACGGGCGTTCAGAGCAACTTGTACTTTCTTACGGGCGTTCAGAGCAACTTGTACTTTCTTACGGGCGTTCAGAGCAACTTGTACTTACTTACGGGCGTTCAGAGCAACTTGTACTTACTTACGGGCGTTCAGAGCAACTTGTACTTACTTACGGGCGTTCAGAGCAACTTGTACTTTCTTACGGGCGTTCAGAGCAACTTGTACTTTCTTACGGGCGTTCAGAGCAACTTGTACTTACTTACGGGCGTTCAGAGCAACTTGTACTTACTTACGGGCGTTTGCCTTATCCGAGAATAGATCGAGAACGATGAATTCAAACTAACAATTTATCCATTCCTACAAAAAAGAATTAAAATTGTGCACATGATCTCGATTTTTTTTTATATCCGGGTTTCTCTTATATCCGGGTTACACTGTAAATGGATTACGACACAAAATGTAAAACGGTTCGCCGGTTGAATCTTGTCTCGGTTTTCATTTTTTTTTTTTTTTTTTTTTAAACTGTTGACTTTTATTCCTCGTATATGTGCGACAACGACAGCAAACACTTAATGCAGTAGCCAATGTTATTTCCCAGTAGTAACATGAAGACTTTCTCTGGATGAAAGCAACCTTGCGACATAAATGTTTGTAAATACATCCAAATTTGCATGTTAATTGGGACTTCAAGACATTCTGTAACTTTTATCAATCATTCAACCATTAATTTTAAGCTTTTAACTGTTTGAAAGTATTTGTTTGGATATTGTTTTCCATTCTTATGTACACCACAAGATTTATATTGTATTAATACCTGGGGGAAATCTCCTCCTCGCACTTTTCTCCTTTCTCCTCCCCCGCTTTTTTTTTTTTTTTTTATTATTTTTTTTAGATAAGCTGAATAATAATCAACTTGGTAGAATGTTAGAGTATTGTCTTCCATAAATATCCTCTTAATGTTTAATTGTTGTGACCTGTACATTCGAAACAAAAACGCCAAGATAATTTTCTGTATTTATCTTAAAGCCCTCATCAACTTTCTCGTCTGTGCCGTCGCCTCCCTCTGTCTTTTTTTACAAATACTTTCATGATAACTGCTCCGATGAGCTGCTTTCGCTGGTTCCCAAACTTCATGAATCTAAGCGTTCTACTAGGCTGGCATCTCGCTCTCACCCTTTCACTGTCGAAACTGTTAAATGTAGCTGTCTCTTCTACTCCAATAGCTTCATGTCTCGCAGCTTTCGCCTGTGGAACTCCCTCCCCTTTTCCTGTTTCCCTGATAATCTCCAACTATTCAAATGTAATGTCAATTGACGTCTCCAGATGCCTTGATCTATCCCCTATCCTTCTCTTCATCCTTTCCTCTAAAATTCCTATTTGGTCTCGCTCCAACTCTCTGTCACCCCTTACGTGCTAGTGGCTTCCCGCCTTGCTTGGAGTGAAACGCTTTAAAAAAAAAATCATAAATTTCAAATTCGAGATATTAATATAATCCAACTTCAAACCCAGCTACCAAGTCCAGCCGATGTCTATCAACAAAAAATACTGTCGAGAAATGAGTTTTCATTTATTTCTTCGCTTAAATTGTTTTTCATTGTTATATTTGCTTGAATGTGGCATTTCGGTTGCTTTCATTTTCTTTGGTCTTTATTTTTATGTGCCATGTCCTTTCAGGACGTAGGCGATTGTAGCTCTCCACCTCCTCTCTATACCTCTCAGCTCTCGCCAAGTACCGTCCTTCTGCTTCCTCCACAGACCACGTTTTGTCATCTACTTGCTTAAGTTCGCCAGGTATGTCACGCGTTGTTTTCCCTTGTCTCTCTATCCCTCTATTCGACCCGTGTGTATCAGATTCTCCAGGCCCTCCTTCCTCATTACGTGTCCCAGATACTTCAGTTTCCTCTTCCTAATGTTAAGTATAAGCCTTGTTTGCAACCTCTCTAAGACCGCATCATTGCTCTCATGCTCGGTCCATGATATCCTTAGCATCTTTCTGTAGAACCACATCTCCGTCGCCTGGATTCTCTTCTTCATCATCGAGAAGAAAGTTCAACATTGGCTGTCGTAAAGGGAGACAGATGTCACGTAACAGCTCAGTATTCTTTTCTTTGTTACCAAAGAAATCCTCCTGTCTCGCAGTACGCTGCTCAGCTTTTGGAATGTGTCCTTGGCCATCGCAATACGTCTACGGATCTCAGTGTCGTCCTCTGTCCAAACGCTTCCCAGATATTTAAACTTCCGCGTCGTCTTATTCCCGACCTTGTCCTCTTACTGATGACTATGCATTCTGTCTTCTTGTAGTCTATGCTTAGTCCTTTCTTCGCATTCTCCGTCGCATGACCAGGACACGCAGAGGACAACCTGCGCGCACGAGGAGCAATGACTTTACAATATCTTATTTCTCTTTTCAGGGTATATATATTTCTTACCACCCATGTCAATCAAAGCAGGTCATAAACTTTTGCGTCACTTGACAGGTGATTGATGGCATATTGATGGATTCCGTGAGGATAATTTGTTCTACGGAAGGAGAAAAGTGAAATATTTTACATTTAAGTGAACAAATTATTTACCTCGTTATTTTTAAGGAAAACTTTCAGCGCTCTAATTTTTTTGTTTTTTGTACTTAGCTTTGACCTTTACGTTTACGATGCTTTTTGGAAAATATATTATAAAGAAATTAAAATAAGACTGTTACGAATGAGATTAAATTTCATAAGAAAGGTATCTAATTAATTTATAGGTACCTTTCTTATGAAATTTTATCAGAAGTGTACATAAAATACTATTTTATGTACATTTACTGTGTTATTTGTATTTCCATTCATTTTATTAATTTTGATATTTCATTTATGGAAAAAATGTCATAACTGAGATTAATATAAAAATAAGATCATATAAATTTCATGAGATGATACTGATACTTTTAGGTACGCTTCTCAGTTGAAATTGAAAAATCAAATAAACTTCTCTACACGTGTTTCGCAAAAGTAAAGGCCTTAACAGCGGAGAACAATGCTTAACTCAAATAACGCAACTTAATTGTATTCTGGTTTGTCTTCCGTACTTTATAATTAGAGCCCGATTATAAACACAAAATTATATTTCTTAATTACTGCGGATCTTCTGATTAGTCAAAATGATACAATTTACAACGCACTAAAAAAAGATCTATCTCAGAAGGACACTTACAAAACCTGATGCGGCTTTTAACTAATTTTATATTTTAACAACTTAAATGTAGAAATCTATGTTAATTAAAAAATAACAAATAATTGTATTAAAAATTCATTTTTCATCGAAAATTTTGCTTTCAGAAAATATTGTCCATATTCATAAAAACAACTAAAAGGAAATAAAAGCATTTGAAATGAAATAATATCTTTGTTTTATTGAGTTTTGTATGTTACAATTCAGAGCTGATTTTCAGGTTGGGGGGATCCAATTAAAAACAAAAAAAATTGATTTGCATTGCTCAAAGCCTTGTGCTTTTAACTATTGTAATCACTAAACCTAAGTCACATTTGTATAAGATTCTAATGTGGAAAAATTAAAATGCTGCTGAATTTCAGCAGTTTTCACCCAGTATATATAATTTTTCAGTCAATAGCTAGGCTATTTATATATATATATATATATATATATATATATATAAAGGAGGTACGATGGAGTCGTGGATAGCGGCTCGGATTGAGGAATCGGAGTTCGAATTCCAGTCGAATCCATTAATTTCACTTACGTGCTAATACCCTTGGAAAAGGTATTAATTGTCTTTTCCCTCTAGTTATGGGTAAATAGCAGGACAGACTGGATGGCAACTGGTCTAGGAGAAGGACAACTTCAAAACCTGCAGAGGGTTGTTTGGGGACCTTGTGGCACGTAGTTCACCAGATCTCTCTATTCGGCCCTTTAAAAATTGTGGTTGGTTCTGCACAAAGCCTTCACTACTATAATCTAATCATACGTTCTGTTGTCTGGATGTCGGTTCCTAGGAACCGAGTTGCTTGACCAGAGTTATGTATAAAGTGTTAAAATACACTGGTTACTTAAATTTCTTTTAAAAAAAAGAAAAAAAAGCGTAGCTTTTAAGCTGTGCACCAACGATTTTTTGGATTGTGTATCGAGCACTTTTTTAATATAGCCATCCACTGGTCTAATTCAACTCTGACCAACAACTTTTTAAATATAATGTTTGCTCCTGTTCTATGGTTGAACACTTTTATTTCCAGGGTATTTTTGATATGCGTTTTTAAAAATTTAAGTAATCAGTGTATTTTAACACCTTATACTTATCTGTGAGTATTGATTCACTGGTACACGGGTGCTTTTCGCACGAACGATAGTAATTTAAGCTTGCACCTGACGAGATCTCTATGGTTGAAACCATGGTAGCGTAAGTGGCTGCTCTTCATATTCTTTATCTAAAAGCTCCGCATGTTCAATTTTTGGGATTGTGCATCGAGTACTTTTTAATATAACCGTCATCTGGTCTGATCCAATTCTAACCAACAATTGTTTTTATATATATATATATATATATATAGTGTAACCCGGATATAAGAGACTTCTTCTCCGGTCCCGACAACTCTCTTATTACACTATATATATATATATATATATATATATATCCTAATGAGCCAGGTACTACCTACTTTGATTTCACCAAATGGGATCATCATGGGATTCGTTTTAACTTATTACTCGCTATTTTTTTTGGGGGTGGGTACCATAGATTTAAAGTACTGGACGATTTATTTCGCCCTGTTCGGATGTTTCTGGTGCTTTTTTCCCCATTTTTCCTCGGATGCCAGTTTGTTTGAAAATTGGGCTATCCAGGTTTTTTCGCCCAATATGGTGAATTAACCTATAGTTTAATTTTAAAAAATCCCAGACAACCAAAGTTAGTGTATTTGATAAAAAAAAGGAATATTATCAGCTGAAATTCATATGTAATTGTGATTAGATTTTCCCAACATTGGTTGGTTAATACAAATTTCATTGTGAAAAATTGCAAAAGAATAAGTAACGTAGAATGAGTAAACAGAACAACCCACCAAATCGTATCCATTTTAACTTTGAATAGATATGAATCAAGCCATGTCGAAAGATGATTAAGATAACTGACTTATCATCTTTCTATGAAAAACGTCAAAAAGAGGGAAACTAATGTAAAGAAAAGAATGAAAGTAAAATTTCACACTTGGTCGCTTTTCTTTCCGTGTAAATTACGAATTCTAAAGGGAAATATCTTCACAAAAATTTACTCGACAGTTAACCATTTATAATTTACATGAGAGGTAAATATTATATTTTTAAAAAAAAAGCATTTTAACGTGCTATGATCATTGAACGGCGCAGATGTTATCAGATAATTTAGTGCGATTTATTGCTTGGCTGACATTGTACTTTCTCGGATGGTATCTCGAAAAGCGAAATAAGTGAAAAACAGACGCAGTAAAGCATCCCTGAAAGACGATACGGCAAATGCAAGCCCTCCTTCGGCTACAATCGTCCGAGTGTTTAAGCATATTTATGGAAACCTAGTATGGGATTGCATTTATATTTCGTTGGCTTAGCTTACTCGGGCATTTAATAGATCTATATCTAAATACATAGGAAATTGTTCACACCCAAATGCACCAACATAATAGTGAACAATCACTTGTCTCCTTATATATCCTTATTTTTTTTTTTTTTTTTAAGTTTTTACTGTTAATAGACTTGAGCAACTTCATCTTTATATTACCAAACTTCTGACATATTCATGCCAAATAGCAATATTTGGCTTACGGCCATATCACGTTGAAACACCGGTTCCCATACGATCACCGAATTTAAGCAACGTTGTACCTGGTCAGTAACTAGATGGGAGACCGTTCGGGAATACCAGGTGCTGTAATCTTGGATTTGCGGGTGGTGAAATGGATAATGGCTCGGAATTATTAACTAGAGCCGAGTTTCAGCTGGGTTCGTTATAATCACTTATGCGAAATAACATTGGGAAAGGTATGAATCCACCTTTTCACCACCCAACTATGGGTTAATTAGTAAGACTTGTATCGTTAAATCATTGTCTCCTGCAAAATAGTTACAATCTATATAAATTTCTGGCTTTAAATAGCCTGGAAAGGGTTGATAAGCCGTAGAAAACGAATCAAATAGCCATATTTGGCGATGGCCTAAAGAATAATTCTTCAAGCATCTAATTTTCAAGTCCGGTTCTCATTACAAGTGCAACTAGTACTTTATCCAGTACTACATGCCGAATTGTCAGTTCATCAGTAACTAAACTGGTTCTTTTGCCAGGCTTTTCTGGTAATGAGTGGCTAAACACTCAACGGGGGTTAAAAAGAAGACCTATCAAAGGGGCGGTGGAACTTTTCTTTTTTCTTTCTTTTTTTTTGTTGTTGGAGGAACGACCATTGCGGTGACGACACTGCTTCACTTGTTGGGGGACTTCTTAGGGTGAAAACGACTAGAGTTCAGGGTTTCCCCCCAATAGAATCAACAACTACATGTCCGTGATCAAAGCGAGTTGGAGGATATCGGCTATGGTTTAACCTGGAGAGGGATGGGCTCTGAGGTTTAATTGCCAAACACATGTTACATAAGATTAAATACCTCTCCGGATTTCGACCCAGATATATGTAAGGAACTGGTCAGTTTTCAGCTCTGCATTGCCCTTACGACAACACTCGATCAATGATGAGGATGTTGTTAGACTTGTAGAATCTTCATCGTAAATTACCAGACTTCACACTGTCAGTAATGACCCTAGGGTTGCTGGCACACCAGACAAGCTGAACTTCGACGCTCATACAAATATTTTTAAAATGCTCACAAAGGAAAAAACTGAAAATGTAGAATAACGAGTTTATTCCAATATAAAACTTAATACAAGCTAAAGAAAACATTCATTATCCTATCTAAAAACATGTCTACCCTTTCTAGATCTGCAAATCTTTTCATGGCTCTTTTTTACACCTATCTTCTTTACAAGATCATTACCTATTGACAAAATAACCAAAGAATTTAATCTGTCTTGAGTCATTGACGACCACAAGTATGTTTTTATATGCTTCAGTTTTGGAAGTTCACAAACACATGACATGGTGGCATGATGGCGTCCCGGGCGATTACACGAGTTGGGGGTGACAGCGTGTAATTCTTGACATATTCATTTTGCATCTGCTGCCTGCATTCCTTCTTTTTTTTTTTTTTTTTTTTTTTAAATATTAGAATCTGTCTATCCATCTGAATTTCTTAGATGTGGTGTTATCATTATTTACAGTCGAATTAATGGCTTCCTTTTTGTTATTTTCACAACGTTTCAGCTCGTGCCTTCCGGCTTTCTTCAACTCTTTGTCGATCGAAGTAACGTTGAGCTTTTTTATTCTTTTGTTTTGTGCCATACATGATGCACGCTTTGGTGATTCTGCATCTTTCGATACATGAGTAACGAGGCAGATTTTTTCCCGTAGCAGGTTGCCATTTCTTTCTGCGGTAGACCAGTTGCCATTCAAGGCTATAGAACCCGGTCTGTCCTGCTATTTACCCATAGCTGTGGGGGAGAGGAGTCGTACCTTTCCCAAGGGTATTAGCACGTAAGTGAATTAGAGGATTAAACATTGGTTCCTGAATTTATTAGCCTAGTAATTGCGAATTCAATCATTCTGTCTTGTGTTAAATGCTTGTTTAATGTTTTTGGTATTATTGTTTGACATTAACATAGTTTTGTTGTGGGCATAACTGCACATTCTTTCAAATCCATTATTTCATCCTTTGTCAAAAAATGCATATGAAATATTCATGAGAATTGAAAGGACTACAGTATTATTCGTAATTATTAGAGGTGGGGTAAATAATTCTGACACTAACTTTATATAAGTTATGTGTTAGCAATCTCTCTTTAATACATGTTTCGTTAAGCAAATCTGACAAGGTACATCTGTTTTTTTCTTGTGTGCGTTTCCTTTTCTTCACTTAATTAATGTAAAAACTGTTTATCCCTTTGATCCCAAGCGCTGTCGGTTAACAGAGTAGTCATTTTCAAGGATTTTTTGTTAGATTTCTATAACAAATTGTGTGAAAATGCTATTGTAGACTGTATAAAAAAAGTGCTAAAATTAAACATATTCTTAATATCTAAATACGGCCAGTATATTGTGGCTGTGTTCATAATTGATCTTAATAAGGGTTGATTTCTTTTTTTTATAACTAGAATATTTTTTAACACGCGTTAAAATCCTCACAGTAGTATTGTTTGAATTTATCGCTAACATTTTTTGTCGAGATTTACCATCTCTACGTTTCGTTCAATTTCGTAAAGCATTCTATGAAATTTGAATAAGCTGATTTGTTTGGGGAATACTTTGACAAAACTCTACTTTGGTTTAATAATTTCTTTAATTTATATGACTTCATGTTAATATTTTTTTACGAAAATGTATTTTTTACTTTTTAACAGTGCAGAATAAATTCTTTGGATTTCTTACTCTTGAGCATGCAACATACAATTGTTCATGCGTAATTATTTCTTTCTGGAGCCAAATTCTAACTTATTGAAGTATTTGGCTTTCTGGTGTGTTTATAGTTCTCGAAAAACGCAAAGCGAACTGAAAATTGTATACTTGTACATAGAAACTTAAAAAAAAATATACAAAAAATATTATTACATCTTAAATAATTATTTTAATTATTTATTTGTTTTTAAAATAGTGGGAATATTTTGTATGTTAAATAAAACTTGTAATTTTTCCCCCCAAAATTAAAGTTTCTTGAACTAAGCTACGCACTTTAGTAAAACCAACTATACTTCTTACATGTTTGCACTTCTTCCAAAAGTTTGGTTTCAATATATGGATATTTTAAAGGATGTGACGGGCGGGCTAACGGAGGTCACAGAATATATATATATATATCGGAGAGATAATCCATCCATTTGAAACGTTTTAATTTTTTTCAGCTGGAAGTACGTATTATAGTAGTACACAATAGTATTATAAAATCTTTGAAAATGATTACTAGCTTTGCTGAAAGCGCTCGAGATCATCAAATTTTTGCGCAGTATTTCAATGAAATGTATCTTTTAAAACAGTACATACTATATAGTGAATTTTATTTTAAGCGTAGCTTGGATGTGGCACAAGGCCGAAATTATGGGATAACCAATAAGGAAGAAAGCTTGCTAACCATTACACCACGTCAAAGTGCCTAAACAGTAGATACAATATGTTTTGATTTATATTTGATAGAGAATACCTCCGGGGGTTTGAGGTGCTTCAATATCAGCCGGGGCTGCTTATATTCGTATTTCTTTAGCCAGTATCCTACCCGCTTTATTAAAAGCCAGCATTAGTATTGGCGTCTACCGCTTTCCCTCTTAATTGCTACTGTAACTCCTAGTTCTATTAGCTTCACAAAAAAAAATATTTTAATGAAAATAAATGCTTGAGACAAGAAAAAGATTAACTAAAACAAAAAAAAATCAGCTTACGACTAGATTTCTCTTTCTTACTGACCTTGTATCATGCAGTTAACTTATACTGTCATTTTGGTTAATTAATTTAAAGTATTTATCCGCATTCGAACGGAATGTGACACAAGGTCAAGCTTAAAGTGAGAGAGAACTCATGCATGGACTAGACAAAAAAAATACTCAAGCCCCGTCGGTACTTCCTTTTGGCGCCAGACGCTGGGTAATGATCCGAGCCCCTTCCCAGAGGAGTCTTAAGCATATTATATTAAATTTTAAACACCCTGTTTGGCTTTAAAGTAATTTAATGGTTAATTGCGATCATTTAACAATGAAATGTTAATTAACGTTATGTTCACTGGTTTTAATTACATGTAATTAATATATTTTCTTTAATATGAAAAGCCTAAAAATGCTTCAATCTACAACATCCAACCGTTAGGATTTGACCATAATTACTTACGCATGAATATAACCATCTTTCTCTTGTTTTTAAACGTTACTAACCCTAACCTATCTCTACTGGATAGCGGCTCGAATTGAGGAATCGGAGAGCCGAGTTCGAATTCCAGTCATTCATTACATTCACTTACGTGCGAAGTAAAAGGTATTAATCCTTAAATGGGTAAATATCGGGACAGACCGGATGGCAACTGATCTACCGCAGAAAGAAATGGCAATCTTCTGCGAGAAAAAAATCTGCCTCGTCAGTCATGTATCGAAAGATACATGATCGCCTAAGCGTGTATCACGCATGACGCCTAGCTGACTGACTGACCTTTACTCTAGTAATTAAATCCTAACTCTAATCTTATACTAAAGCTCTTTGTAAGACTAACTACCACAAAAAATAACCAGATCTTTAAAGTGCTCAATATTTTTGGGGGAAAATGATTAATTTCGAACTTAATTGCGGCACGATTGTTAGCATCCCGACGTGGTGTAATGCTTAGCAACCTTGTCTCGCTAGAACAATTACGACTGAGTAGTGAGTTAAATCCTCACTGGGTGCCCCATACTTTCAGCCTTGTGCTACATCTAAGCTATGCCTAGGAAATAACCATATACAAACGATTGTTTTAATTTAGTTTTTCTTACTTTAACTTACTGCGAGTAAACGAGTCTCGAATTTTGCGAAAAGATATTTCGTTGTCGAATTTCGCCCATTAATCATTCAACGATGATCTTCATTGTGTAATGAAATTCGTCAAGATTATCGTCATTTCCGCTTGTTTAAGGTCTCTCCGATCTTGGTTGGTGTTCAAGTGACATTTAATCCGGTTTGGAATTTGAATTGTACGTGCTGTATCGAAAGACTCCCAAAGCAAGTCGTCAGTTTTCTCACAAAATGTGGCTAGGGGAAACTATTGAACGCTCTCTGTTCTTTTTATCAAACTTCGCGAAAATCGCCAAACGCGCTGGTGAGTAAAAAATAAAGTTGATTTTGAAACTTCAAGAAAATTATTTCTATATTCGATGGTTCCTTACGTACACCACCCACATCAGTCAGATAGGCGATCATGTATCTTTCGATATATGACTGACGAGGCAGATTTTTTCCCGTAGTAGGTTGCCATTTTTTTCTGCGGTTGACCAGTTGCTATCCAAGGCTATAGAACCCGGTCTGTCCTGCTATTTATCCCGTCCTGAGTATGACAATAAATTATATCCGCGTCCTGGGTAAGACGATAAGACGTCCAACAGCAAGGCCTCTGATCAGGAAGTTTTGAGGAGTGTGGAACCACCTCATAATTGCTGGTGTTCCCAGGTCTACCCTGACCCAGGGTGGTAGCACCTGTTAGGTTCCCAACTATGAGCAGATAGTTAAACCCCAAACTGGGGTCTAAACACTATGAAAGTGTAAAAATAGGTTTAATACCAGAAGTACTTTGTAAAAAAAATTATCAGTAATAATTTTTTTAGCCAAAAATATTACCAGCTATACATTTTTGAAGGAAAAAAATATTACCAGCCAGAAAAATTGTCGGCATTAAATAAACCATTGTGGTTGAAATGCCGTAAAACAAACCTGCTATTTACCTATAGCTGGGGGAGAAGAGAAGGATTCATACCTTTCTCAAGGGTATTAGCACGTTAGTGAATGTAATGGATTCGACTGGAATTCAAACACGGCTCTCCGACTCCTCAATCCGAACTGCTATCCATTATTCCATCATATTCTACTGGCAGTTTGCTGATTAAGCTGATTTTTCTCACTCGGATTTACCTTGCATCTTTTATAAGTTTGCCATTTTCTCGTGCATTAAATATTGTTGCCACATCTGATCTGGTACTTCTATGTATCTAGAGATTCTTGATAAAAATCATAATCTGCAATGTTATCGGTCCTGATTTGGCATCTCTCTGCAGTAACATAGCCTCTCTGTCTGTGCCTTTTCTACAGGGTGACCAGTAAAAAAGTGGTAAATTTGTTATCACTGTTTTATCTTTCAGGAATAATTAACCTTGAATATTTATTCGATTCCCGCGTAATTACTCAACTCTGATTGGTGTTATTATGATTAATTGCTGCTCGTCATTTAAAGATTATTTGCAAGCAACTTTCGTTCTGCCCTTCTCGTATGCCTAAACAACTCACTGATTCTGAGCGTCAAATTATCGTACTTTTCAAAGAACATCCAACGTGTGGATTGACTAAATGTGCAGAAATTCCTCCTGAATTTCTCAGTCACATCAGTCGTCAAGTTTTCAACTGTTGTCTCACGTCTTTCTGGATTTACCGTTTTTTTAGTTTTTTTACTGGGCATCCTGCATAAATATTTTAATGGCAGTTGTTCTGATGAGCTTTCCTCTTTGGTACCTCGACTTCATGAATTTGTGCTTGGTTGGTAGGTAGGCCTCATTTTACTGTTGACATTTTTAGATTTAACCGATTTAAAGTTCTATTACAGTTAATTGCTTTCCTGTCATCTTGAAACATTTTCTCTGTTTCCTTCACTCTCGTTAACCCCTCACATCTTGGTAGATTTATCGCCTTGCTTTTGATGAAAAGGGTTAAAAAAATAAATGAATACTCAAATTATTTTCGTAAATTTTAAATATATATTAATATCTAAATCCCATCTCGCTTGATATATAATGATAAATATAATAATTCTGAATGAATCTTAGAAGATATCAAACGTAAATCTATTCTGGCATGTTTAACTATGGTGGACATTTATTGTTCTCTTCATCGTATGCAAAAGATAAGGAAATTTTAGTTCAAAAAGTCTATCTTATTTTTATTCGTTTCTAATTAACTATTCTGGTCTCTTGGTATGACTTGAATCTGCATCTGATTGGGAGCTTTGGGAGTGTGGAGCCGCCCATTAATTGCCATTGCTCCCAGGTTTACTCTGACCCGGAGTGATGGTATCTGTCAGGGTCCCAACTATGGGTTAAATAGAATTTGTATCTACAAAACATCCGTCTATGAAACAAGATTGCCTACTAAGCAAACATCTACGAAGTAGAACTGTCTACAAACTATTTACATACTATACAAACAACTATACACCTAAAAAAATACATCTTGTAAATAGATAGACTATAAAATTTAATGCTAACAATTCATATGACCACAAAACAAGATTATTCACGGACACTCAGATAACAAACTATCCACCTACAAACTTGAAACAACTGACCTGGGTGTGATATTAAACTGCAGAAGACAAAAATCTCCTAAAATCTAAAAAAAAAAAACAACTGGACTTTCCCAAATCATTTAATTGGAGACCCTACAAATAGTCAAAACAACCAAAAACTGTCAATTCACCCCAATTGGTCCACCTGTTTGCCGTGCATGGCAACCTGGGATGGAGTCTTGGTAGTTGAGTAAACCCTGACCTGCTCGCGGCCTGGAATCCCACAACGCATCACTTTGGTCCCAACCGGGGCTAGATGGGCGGATGGAATATTCCTCTCGGCTAGTCACATAGTGGCAAGGTCTAGTTGAGTTGAAAGAGAATAGTTGTGACACGGCTGCGAGTCTCTACACCACACTATACTTGAGTGATGATGGTGAGGGAATGCGGATGCTTGCGGCCACTTCCAGCCCAACTATACTGTCCGTGCAGCCCTGATGGATCAGGGCAAATGGGATAAATCCCCACCCTCGATAGCGTTTCTTAAGAAGGAACATCGAAGCAGGTTGGAGGGCGTGGATGGCGAAACAAAATCAATTTTATGGCACATATTTATAAAAGAACTAAGAGGATATAAAAGCTAAGAAAATGAGTGAAGATGGAAAACCAGAAACAGAAATTCCACAATGTCATCGTCATAGAATCAACAGGGGACCAATCCATAATAAAATTGTCCCCCTTTATAATCCAAAAATCGAAAGTTGCTGAAGACAAATTTAACATGTATGAACTCATTGCCCTCCATTGGAACGAGTCCTACCCCTTCAACTCAAACAAAAAAAGAACATGTAACTACAGGAAAAGACAACTTCAAAAAACTTAAACCAAAATGCAAAAAAAAGCCCTAAAGAATTAAGATTCCAAACAAAACTTGAACCCACCTAGACCAAGAGAAGGATCAACATCAAGGCAAAGACGACCAAAAGGACCTAATGAAAAGCCAGACAAACAGAAACAAAAATCACTCGAGATACGAAACAGAAGGGCGACGCCCCAGACATAACCGAGAGCTTAGAAAGTATGGATATATAACACCCTCAAAAGTAAATCCTGTCAAAAAGAATATTGCATTGGTATATGAGAGGTGCAAAAAATAATTTCAATGAAATACAAATCCTTGTTACAACATACAACCCAGCAATATTATGCCTCCAAGAAATTCACCTGAAAGAAATGACATATTAGACCTTAAACACTACAGGTCATACAACCATATAAATAAACAAGCCAATAGAGCCTCAGGCGGGTAATCAATACTCATCAACAATAACATCCTTCACGGTGAAATAAATTTTAAAAATCAAATATACAAGCAGTTGCAATATCTGAAACTTTACACAGAGCCATCACTGTTCTATATATATATATATATATATATATATATATATATATATATACCACCTAGTGAAACCATTAAGGAAATAGAAATAAACAACTGAACAATTAACTAAACCACTTATTCTGATGAGACTTCGACAGCCACAATGAATTATTAGGCAGTAAAGAAGCAAAAAATAAAATCAGAAACATTAATAAACCAGAAACAGTTACGTCTGTTTAACGATAAATCATATACATACCTACATTCAGCAACAGATATATATTCTAACATGGACCTAACAATATGCGACCTCGCCATATACATAAACTACACTTGGAGAACCCATCAGGATATATGTGCAGGTTATCACTTCCCCATCATATTAGAAAACCAGAACTTTAAACTAGAAGATAAAACACCATCTTGGAACCTTCAGAAAGCCAAGAGGAAAGACTTTCACAACTCATGTAAACATAGACTAGTTCCTGAAGCCAACACTGACAATGAAGACCATATATTTCACTAATACACTTAATACAATTTCAAAAGAAAACATGCCAAAAAGCTTCATCTCTCACAAAATTAACAAACTCTGGTTCAATGATGAATGCAGAAAAGCAATGAGAAAACGTCGAGCAAACTTAAGAAAATTCAAGACCAATCCAGCTAAAGAAAATCTGGAGATTATATATATATATATATATATATATATATATATATATATATATATATACACACACACACAAAAACAACAGTCCTAGCATGCAAAATCATAAAACATCCAAATCAAATACGAGGAGAAAATATATAAATATATATAAATGAAAAAAGGTTTGGGACATGATCCGGAAAATATCAGGAAAAATTGCAAGAACCTTACCAGACACCTTTAAATACACTAAATACCAAAATAATGCAAAAATTACACATAAGACATAGTTGATAACCTTGTGGAAAAGTTTGCACAAAATTCCTCTCTCCAATATAAGACCAGAATTTCAGACTATCAAGCATCACGAAGAAACACACACACAAAAACATCAACTTCAATCCAAAAACGACGAAATTTATAACCAACTTTTCGCAAAAACAGAAATGCAATAATTACTAATCAAAGCCCACAATACAGCTGTTGGACCAGACAATATTTACTATGAATTCATAAAACATTTACCAGAAGCATCCTCAAACTTATAGGAAAAAACAAGAAGAGGTGATCCTGGCCAAACTCCGTATAGGAGACACGCGCCCCACGCATCAATACCTGCTTAAAAATGAAACAAACAATATATACGGCCTGTCAGGAGCCAAACACAATTAGACACATCCTAATAGACTGCGCCGATTTTCACCAGTCCTGGGTGAAACATTGGCAAAAAAAATATGAAGGACCTTTTTGATAGCGCTGAGCCGGCCAAAGTATTGGGTTCGTTATTGTCTAGGCGGGTATAACTGTAGCAGTTGTTGCCGTCGGAACGATCTGGAGTATTTGATGGGCTCAACCCAACACTGTAGATTAATTCACAATGAAACAACACATTTTAGCATTGGAAGAACTAATACTGATGTAACGTTAAATCCAATAATCCAATCATACACATACCTTAACTTACAATGTAACCATTAACCTAAATTAAATGATACAATAAGGGTTGATATGCCGTTAAACCCAACAATTCAATTCTTTTAACTATTCAATAAGTTTTCATTGAATCTTTTTGTCCATTGTGCACGATCAACAATGTCTACTAAGAAGATTTGGAAGTTTGCCAGTCTGTTTACATTTCTGTCATTTAATATTTTTATTATCGTTCGAAATAATGTTTAAAATCATTTTTATCGTATTCTGGTTCTACGGATTTTAAACTACAAAAATTCAAGGAACTTCGTTAATTTAAATGTCAGGAGAGACGATAACTCATTTACCGATCAAATAATCAATCTGTTCATATACTTTGGTGTTGAAAAGCATACACTTTGAAACTAATATTTCTATAGACTAGCACACACCTATGAGTATCTCTAAGAGACTAGATCAAGCCAGGTATAACTAAATGAACACCCGTACGCGAGTTCAGGTAATCACAAAGTAATTTTAAACGAACTATATCAGGAAATGAACAAAAACAGTATGGCGTTTAAAAGATCAGAGAGAAATCTTCATATTGGAAACTCTGCGCATGAAGGTAGCAGAAGAACTAAAAACAGTGAACTTGGTTATCAATCACTTATAAATACATATTGAATCAATGACCAGGTATAGCACCTTCGTCCTCATTGAAATGCTATTTTGATTCCTTTTCAACCTGGCGACGAGCACCGCCAAACTGATAAGTCGAACGTCGTTCGCGGGACGCAATACAGACGCACCATTGATAGTGGATTCATTGACTTCCGATGAGACTCTAACGTACAAATAACTCATCAATCTACACGTTGAATTCGCGCCCGTTTACATAATGGAAGAACTCACTTGAATTTCTTTACCCCGCACAGATCGCACGCGAGTTGTGCCATTTCAACCCATTTGATGACGGATTGATACCTGGTCAATTTGTAAAATTTTTACTTGGCGTTTCTTTTCTTTTTTCTTTTCTTTTTATCTTTTTTTTTTTCCACAAAATGCTGTAGAGAAAATATAGGTAAAAAACACTTCCAACTGTATTCTCAATTAAAAAACCTTGTTGCGTTTTCAACGTGGAACTTGAGGCGGTTTACCTATGATGAGAAATTATTTAATCAGTATGTGATGAAATAATACTTGGCGCGGGAAATTATCACAAGGAAGGTTTTGAATAAAAGCTATTAACTTTTGAAGATGAAAATTTATAAAGACCGTGTTAACATAAGTTTTAAGGCTTCTAAAAGGAATTTAACTAGTTAAGTTTTATTTTTGTGAAGATTACTTTTAAAATAAGTTTAGCCAATGTTTAACTAGCAACAGTAATTTATGAATATTGTTTATGGCCCGAAAACTAAACACGATGTTTAGCTAACCTATATGGTAGGGGTGGCCAAACCGCGACTCTTTGACCTTTAATATGCGGCTTGGAAATATATTAACTGAGCTCCTTTTTCGATCACAGTTAATATAAAAGGCAAATAAGAAAAATTTCAATCTTTATAATTATTTACTGGGTATCAGACCCTATTATATTAAAACGTAAGTTTAATGTGCATGTATCAAAAACGCATGTGTAAATTTTATTCATGTCTTGCGGCTCTCAGATATCTTTATTGTATCTGGCTCTTACATTTAGCAATTTTGGCTACACCTGATATATATATATAATTGTGTAGCCAGAAAAACACCTGACGGTTTAGCTGGAAGTCAATGTTATTCGATAGTATCACAAACATCTTCCTATTTTTTCTTTCTTTTTAGTAAGGACTTTGGTGCGGAAAATCTGTGCAATTTCTTTACTCCTTCAGAAACTCATGAAGAAAAATTTATCAAAGGAGTTAAGAATTTCAAAAAAACTTTATTGTCGTCATCAAATACCATTGGGGAAACCTTTCGGTGGCACATAAATCGCAAAAAGCAGATTGGATGCTCAGATTTCTTTTAATGAGTCCTATCAGAGCTTTTTATAACCGACAGTAAAGAAGAATTCCGAGGCCCCGTTTCTTTTTCACACTATTTCGAAAAGTTATAATTTAAATTAAAAAAAATGAGGCTATCTGTTGAGCCTCAGCAATCTATTGTTTGTATTCGGATGATATAAGCAATGAGCCATCAAAAATATTTGTAGGATAAATTTGGATTTTATTCTAGCCGAGTAATTTTAACAGAAAAGAGATTTACAACATTATTATAGGTAAATAATTAATCTCCAAGCGTAGTTATTCCACAATAATCTTTAAGGTGTTGGTGATCAAACTCTCTATAATTCCCTATCCTTTGTACCTCTAATCAATATTTGTCCCATTATTATTGCTTATATCCATGCTCTGCTATCCGTTTATACCAGCTCATTAAGTTACTCAATGTGTCCTTTTTCTCTTTTCCTTTCAATATGTGCTATGAGTCTGAAATTCTCCAAGCCCACTTTCCTCATTATGCTTCCCCCAAAAAATTAACTTTCTGATTGTCTTCTCAGTCCCTATTTTCCTTAAAACTTCCTCGTTTCTCACTTTTTTCTATCCATGATATTCTCAGCATCCTTCTGTAGAACCACATCTGTTGGTTCAAGTCTCCTCTTCATTTGTGAGGAAATCGTCTGACATTTACTTCTATATGAAGAGGATTGATAATACACAACAGTTCAGCACTCTTTTCTTTGTTTCTAACGTAATTTTTCTAATACTTGTTTAAACATCTTTCTTCCAACGCACCGTCGGATTTCTTGGTCACATATTCTGTCGCCTGTTAAACACTTTCCAGATTCTTGAATTGTCTCACTTGCCAAGACCATACATTCCATCTTCTTGGTTAGCCATTTCTTCTCGTTAACTTTTTATTGTTTCTATCGATATTTTTTACTAATATTCACTCAATACAAGGGCCCCGTCCTGGGTGTGACAATAAAATACACCCGCGGCCAGGGTAAGTCGACAAACTACGTCTAACAGCAAGGCCTCTTATCAGAAGGTTTTGAGGAGCGTAGAACCACCTCTTAATTGCTGATGTTCCCAGGTCCACTCTGACCCGGGCTGGTAGCACTTGTTAGTGTCCCAGCTATGGGCAAATAGTTAATATAGTTGATATCTAAAAAAAAAAAAAAAAAAAAAAATTATATACCGTTATGCTATATATATATATATATATATATATATATATATATATAGTAAAATACATCTGTTGGATGCTTTGGTACACATCGTCTGTGATGCTTCTAGCCAAGGTTCATTAGCGGTTTCGGGTCTTTCAACATCATACCCCCTCTCCACAGTGACCCAGGCGATATTGATCGGGTATTGACTTGTGTACCTTCCGTTAGCTACAATTTTTTTCCATCCTCCCGACTACACACTGCGACTCCTCTTGGCAATTTATGGCCCATTCCCGGAAAACTTCCGGTTCACCAGCTATGCGCGCTCTTCTATTAAATAAGGAAGCAAACGCAACCAGTTTTTATCTGGTAAGGAACATGGTAGCGTTCTCGGCTTAAAGTGTTAAGTGACGATTTGTTTCTCTCACTGAGACATATACATGTACACACACGAAAACGCGCTCAAGAATCACATTCTGCTTACACTTATCCCATTATCCACCGAAAGGAAAAAAATTCCTTTTTCCTTGAACCTCCTCCTGTACGTGTTACACACACACACACACACCAACGCAGGCACACTCACACACACATACCAACATACACATCTAAAAAAAAATATACCGTAACCCCGGTAGAGGGGTGAAAACAGATTCTAGATCTTAGCCCGAGATCACCCGTAGGTAACGGCGGTTCGGGATACCCTATTTCTGTCCCCTATTCGAGACTCCATTTTCTAGTGTAGTTTTAGGTCATACACAAGACCTACACCCCCCAAAAACATAACTATAAAAAAACAAAAAAATCTCGACCGCAACTTCCTTTCATCTCTTTACTGGCTGCCAGTTACTTGATCTTTTCAACCATGACCATCTGGAGGCTTCTTCTGCTCCCAATGTTATTGAGCCTTTTTTCCCCAAACCTGTTACACCTAATTTTGGCAACATCTTACATAGAAACCGCCCAGCAAAGCCTCTGCAACCGATTACAATCGGTTCGCACTGAGCTCGCCAGCCACACCTTTTCCATTCTTCTACAACCAGTAAATATTTCCCAAGCTTCTTTTCGAAGGCTTCGTCCAT
>OZ038475.1:40717214-40722214 GCA_964036315.1 Acanthosepion esculentum | reverse complement strand
TGTCACTCCCAATAGCCTCTTGCATTTTAGTTGCCTTATCGTCTTGCTTGGGGTTAACTGATATGGACATGTGGGTGGCTTAGCTGCGCAGAAAATTGAATTATCAAGCCAAATTCAAAATCTAACTGAAATATTTGGCGTTCACTTTGCATTAATACATTCGGAAAAAACACGAATCTGTACCTTCTCACCAGACATCGATATAAGTAAAATAACAGTGCAAACTGACCACTCTAGCATTGGCTGACAACTAATCTACGGGATTCAAAATCTGGAGTCGAACCCATTTCTCTACCAAGCCAATGCCAAAATAAATAGTAGCTGAATCCTAGTGCACGAATACGACCGAGCGCCTCCCCACCCCCACAGAAAATGAGGAATAGAACGCAACATCATCTACTTTCAGTGATGAAAAAGTGCTTAATGTTGATATGGAGAAGAGTGCCTGCCGTTGAGTGATAGTAACAATCGGAGAACAGTTCACTAGTGTTGTGATTTTGATAGCGGCTCGGAATGATAAACCGAAGAGACGAGTTCGAATTCCAGTTGGGTTCGTTACATTCACGTATATGCAAATGCCCTTGGGGAAGGTATGAATCCATCTCCGCCAACTATGGGTTAAATAGTAGGACTTTTATCTAGAAAAATGAGTGTTAAAAATGAATTAAACCAAAAATATATTTCGACTTTAAATAATTCACAATTATTGGGTTGGTGCGTAATTATCGGACATTTTTTAAACAATATTTATCATGAAAAAAGAAACTTAACAATTCAACAATAACAGTTTTAAATGATTATTCCGGAGGGTATGATTATCGACACATGGCACAGTGGATAAAGGCGTTGGTTAGATCCAGTGACAGGACCCAAAGAGTGTGAGTTCAATACCCGGTTAAGGCAGTGAAGAACTTTCAGAGGGAAATTAGCAGGAGATAACTGATAACTGACATCCATTAAACATGCCACATGGAACTAGAACAGTCTACCCCAGTTAGCAAAATAAAGGGTTCAGTTCGACATTCCAACCACCTTAAGAAGGCCGGAGCGTACAACGGCCGAAACGTAATAAACATGGCGACAAAGATGAGGACAATAGTCCGAATAATGTAAATAATGCAAATAACTCGCCTACAAAAACGCCTGATAATTATGCACCAAACCAATACTTGATAAGCCGTAAAAGCAAACCAGTCAATCAATCAATATCTTGAGTTGTCTTGTATTGAAAGCCAATGGAAATACTGCTACGTTTTTGGCGCTAAATTATTGACATCTGCTTTGAATCCTTTTTGCCGAAAAATCAACATTTATTGGATAATTGACTCCCCGTAACCCGTTGGTTCAGGTTATAAAACATTGAAATTGATTTTAACATTCCATTGAAATGAAAATTAATTTTATGATTCAGTTACATATTTCAATTCGTTTGTGTCATCATTGGTCTGGTTTACAAGTTCCAGTTTAACGTTTTACTGGTTGTTTACGGCATTTAATTGGAAGAGAACTTCCGGGTTAAACTTGAACTTTAAATCAGATTAACTTAAAAATATTTTTAACATGCCAAAAAATATTTTAAAATCATAATCACATGAAAATATTTTTTTTTAGATATGCCAAATGATATTTTTTTAAATATTTAAAATATTGTCTGTTTAAAGAAAGCTGAAATATAAAGAATTACTCTACAAACAACTGGACGAAACAGCAAAGCCGGATCTCTTTGTGTCTTTTAACTTAAAAATAATTTAATTAAAAAATTGTCTGTTTGAAGAAAGTTAAAATAAAAATACTGACTGTATAAACAACTCGTATTTTTAAATCGTATTCACTTAAATCAGATCAAATTAAATTATTAAGCACCAGACGGACGCACCACACAAGCACGCACGCAGTTACAGAATTTTAGTATTCCATAAAGATCGATAGGTGGCGTTCTTTGCGACAGTGTAAATAAATATTGCTTAGTCATTACAAAATTCTTAAAATTAAATATTACGAACAGAAACTGTTTTGTATATACAGCACTCTTTTTTTGGACCGTATTTCTTCAGGACATTGGCTATCATGGATCGCCACAGCTTTCTATTCCTTGTAGCTCTGTTTATCGCCTTACTATTTCGCAGAAATTTGAATTCTAAGTGTCTTTTTTTGTTCCAATTTTCCTTAAAATTCCTCCGTTGCTCACATGTTTTCTCCACGGTATTCTAAGCATCCTTCTGTAGACCCACATATATTGCCTAAGGCCTTCTCGTCATCTGTGAGGAAACCGTCCAGCATTTCCTGCCATCTCCTGTTAAAATAGAGATAGTTAAAATTCTGTACTTGCTTGGTTTTGATTTTAAAATGACTAGATTGTTCTGAATTTGGGTTAAGAAAGGCGACTTGTATGAAAAGGTTCATACAAGTTGTTTAAAAAGTTAATTATGTACCGAGATCTTCTTTGCTTGACTTTTAACAATTATCAAGTGGCAGCAGTTGTTGTTTTACCTTCACTCAACACATTCTCGAGCAAAAAAAAAAAAAGTAAGCTTACAATAATGATATATCTGTATTAGCCCACTCCTGAAATGTTTTCATTTTGATTAGCTATAGAACAAGACAAGTACATGCCTCGGCATTTCGTTTTGTGAAGTTTATCTCTGGCAACAGCAGTCAGGATTCAAAGATAACATTCTCGACATCACATATGATAGCAGAAAAACCAATCCCTAATCAAGATGATCAGACGTTAGAAACTTAATCAAAAAGTATTAGTTTGAAATAATATAAATTGGGGTCTCATGGCACCAAAATGTCCAATTGTTACCAATATCCATTTTAAGTACGTCTAAAGCCTCACTAAGAAATGAGCATGTACGATGAATAAATGCTCAAGAGGAAAGACCGCAGGAGTTAATAAATTATATTTTTTAACCTGTTATAGAACATTCGAAATATAGGTTAAAATTGTGTTTTCCTTGCGTCAACGAGTGAACATAAAATAGTATGGTAAATTAGAGCGTCTTTTTGTGGTGAAAGACATTGATTTGGCAATTCTTGCAAAAATCAGATAATTGGTGGATTGTAATCAAACTTTCAAAACTTATTCACAAAGGAATTCGATTATTCTTGAAAAATTATTTCTTAGAAAATCTTGATAAAACATTTTATTTTTTTTACTCTGTTAAAGCTCCGTGTATTATCTAACAATATTTCGTCTAAATATCTCGTATCTTAGTACGGTTTAATTACTGCTCATCCAGTCTGTTCTGCTGTTTAATCCATGTCTATTTATGGGTTCATATTTGTGCGTAAGAAAATGCAACGACCTCGGCTGAAATTTGAAATCTGCATGCTGATCACACTTTCCTCGCTCATAAGCACTACGCTACACTGACATCCAAGTCTACTTTTAACCGATGTAAATTCAGTTGTGAATTATTTTTCTTCAGTAATGTTAAAATATAAATGCCCTGTTAAACTAGGAGTGCCGCATAAGCCCTTGAACAATTACTGCCTCATGAAAGTTCCTAACGCCTTTAATACATCGTTACACACTGAATTAATTTCGAAGAAGTATTTTCTTTTCGAGATACTCAATTTGTTTTTTTTGTTTTTTTTCGCGATTCGTTATAAAGAAAAAAAATATTGGAATAAAAAACAATTTTTCCAGTATTTGAAAAATGTTCTTGTATAAATGGAAACTGATAATTTTATCTACCAAAAATGATCTTTTCCTAAAGATTGTTATAATACAAATATACAACGTGTCCCTAAAGTCTGGACACACCAGTCGTAAATGTTATATATTAACAAATGAATTTTATTGAAATGTAATATTAACAAATAACACCTCCAACATGATTTCCATCATTTGTGGTTCAAGGGTTGATGTGCTTTGCAAAGTTCACATGATCTCTTTGCAATAACTCCCCATTGCCATTAATTTTAGCATATTCACTCTTTATGCGTTCAATCAAGTGTGTAGCATCTGTTATTTTCATTGAGTACACCTTCTCCTTTAGCATACCTCAGAAAAATAAGTCAGTTCGTTCTTTCAACGAAACCATGTTTAATCTGTGGGGGTAATATATATATAATATATATATATAATATATATATATAATATATATATATAATATATATATATATATATATATTAATGAAATTTCCAGACTTTGGGAACAACCTGTAGATTAAATGAAGATAAGCTTCCCAAGGCTCATAGAATTTCACCCGGCTTGAACCAACTTTGGTTGACAAGTGTCAAAAAAAAAGTATAGTATTTCAAAACTGATAGTATTTCTTCGTAATAGCGACGTGTGAAACGCATGAATCTATATCTTTCTCCTCCACTAACCATTGAGTAAATAGCAGGGTAGACTGGGTTCTCTTGCTTTGCATGGCAGCCAGCCTAACTCTGAATTAAAAACCATAAGGAAGGCAAGGAGTAAAGCCTTAACTTTCTGAAGAGTTCATGACTTTCAAATAATAAAGAAACAGAAACTGTGGAGAGTGATGATCTCTGCATCCTGGAAGAGAGATGGCATATTAAAAAAATCAAATATTTTGTCAACTGAGTAAAACCGTTCAGGGAAATTGAAGAGCATAACAAAGGTTGACTTTTCACCTTTTACGTTTGTCCAGAAGAATACCTTTCCCCTTGTCTGGATCTTTTTGTTTGTTTATTTCTCGTAAAAATTACCGCCCCTTTCATTCACGTGAAAGATTAAGGGACATAACTGTTTTTGTTTTCAGAGTCTTTCGCTTTCATCTTTACAAACCAACATCAACTAAATCTTTCTCTCCCTGCCCCTTTCGTGCAGAAGGGAGTTTAATTTCTTCCACTGATATTGTCGTGACATACGAGCTTTAATTTTATTAATGTCTGGTTTATCGTTAAAATTCATTCCTGTCGCATTCTGTCTCTTCCTCTTTAAACATTTTATTGCTTGTAGGAATGTATGTCATTTAAACAGTTGTTCTTGTGCTGCCTCTTTCCTTCTATCTACATTTTT
>OZ038475.1:40684233-40717014 GCA_964036315.1 Acanthosepion esculentum | reverse complement strand
TCATCTGCCACCAGACTACCAGTTCACCACCCAACACCACAATTTTTTGGTTACAGTAAAGTCATCCGGAGTTGGTAGGTCCATCCACTGTTTCTGCTTTGTCTTCTTTTTTTTCTTTGCTTATTTTATTTTTTTCCTCGTGCGGGTATCTATTTTCACAGGATTTTTCCTTTATTTTTGTCTTTGATTATTTAGGGTACCTTGTTTGTCCTCTTTTGATCTTGTCTAAAGACTGAGTTAGTGTGAAACTCCTTGAGCGCTTACATTATTCGAACTGTTATCCTCATCTTCATCGCCATATTCAAAATAGTTCATTTTTTCATGAATAAATTACGTAAAAAGATATTCCTGCCTTAAATTCATTTTATGAACCTGGCCTTGTTTTCTGTTCATATTCTACAATGTATGAAGCACTCGTATATTGCAACAAAATGTGATTTCCGCGGCTTAGCATGTCACTATGACTTTTCATGAAGTCTTTCCTATTCATGTTCATCTTTCCGTAAAGTTCGCTCAAGCTTTCTTTAGCTATTTTTTATGAACTATTTCAGTTGTTTTTACAAACCTTACAAATGTCCTTCCTAGCTCTTCAGTGTAACTTTTTATCCAAGAAAAACGTTAATCAGCATTTATTTCAGACACATCTTGTATATACTCTATAGTTATTACATCGTTGTTGGTCATGGTGTTGTTTTTTTTTTTCGTCTTGGTTTTCTTTTTGTTTCTTTTGTTCGTCTTATTATCGGTAATGAAAAAGTTGACTCAAACGCAATCTCGTTCAGGTAAATTTTCTCTATTAATTTAATGTAAAGTTGTCTAATATTCATACAAATACATAGCCACACTGTTTACATTATTCGGACTATTGTCCTCATCTTTGTCACCATATTTATCACGTTTCGGCTGTTGTACGCTCCGGCCTTCTTCTGGTTGGAATGTCGGACTGAACCCTTTATTTCGCTCACTGTTATAGTTCCACGTGTCATGTTTAATGGATTGTCAGTTATCTCATGTTAATTCCCCTCTCCAAGTTCTACACTGCCCTAACCGGGTATTGAACTCTTACTCTTTGGGTCCTGTCACTGGATCTATCTAATGCCTTTATCTAATGTGCCATATGTCCTTGGGCATCTGTGTATGAATTTCTGGGTATTATAAACATAATTATTTCAGCTCTCATTTTTTACCAGTGCTCATATTGCAATTTCTGCTGTTATCATTGCATGTTTTTACCAGAGCGCATATTGAAATTTTTTGTTGTTATTGTTTTTCTCTGGCACTGGTTCCCATATTGTATTCATTTCTATGCTTGGTCGGCTCAGGAGATTTTTGTGGCCTAGCATATGTGCTGATTCCTTAAGTTTACGAATTTTCCAATGATGTTTTTTGTCTTATCTCAACCTGATCCCACAGAGGGCGCTGATCTCCATTTTCTCTCCATATGTGGTCAGCCACGTCTGATTTTTCCATTTCCCCTCGTGTTATAGCTTTCTTGTGTTTTTGACGCCTTACCTTAAGGGGGCGGCCTGTCTCCCCTTTATATTTCTTTCTGCAGCTGCACGGGATAGCGTACACAGTCTTTAGTCATGTTCTCCTCTATGGGGGAGAGAGATCTGCGAAGTGTCGTCCAACTTTTGAAAGTTGTCCTGATGTTATATACACCGCAGATCCTTTGTATTTTCTCCGATAACCCATTCACATAAGGCAGACAGACTTTCTGAGTATTGTTGTCCTCCTCCTCTTGTACCCGCTTATCCCAGTTTATGGGGGCTGCTGCCATGTACTCCGGACAGTTGTTACATTGTAGGGTACTACTTACATTGACCAATTCTTTATCTAACGTCTCTGGGTCGCCACTTATGACTTTTGATCGGTTTTGTAAGCAACGGACGATCCCTCCGATCTAATCTCTGAGTGAGGAGAAAGTTGGCTATTTGCATTCAATACCTCCCAAATCAAACTATTTGCATTCTATCGTCGCTGGAAAACATGGAGCCGGAAGAGTTCCACAAGCGAGAAGTGCAAGAAAAGAAACTGCTAGCAATGAACTTCCGGTTACATCTAACCAGTTCAATTGTGAATTGATGAGACCTTGTCAATCAAGTACTGAACTTAAATTCATAAAATCTCGGGAAAATAGCGAAGAGTTCTACCTAAATCCCCCCCCACACACACACACACACCAAAAACAAACTTAACGCGCGAAACGAAATGAAAACATCTATGTCCGTGTCAATGCTTCACTGAAATACTTCAAAAGGCACCGAGAGCATTTGTTTGCGAAGATAAAAAAATAAACTTTCCAAGAATTGATAAAATGGCGTAAGATACGGGAACAAAACAGTAAATACATGGTTAAATAAAATAAAATAAAAATCTTATTTTTATTTAATAAGCAACACGAATATTTTACGTTCACCAATATCACATAAAAGATACATTTTAACAGTGTATCATATACTCTTCACCTCGAACCTGCGTATTCTGATAGAAAGTTGATTTGCTTATAGCTTTAAAACATGGGGAAAATACTTTTTTAATTTTCTGTTTTAGTTGAAGGACTGAAAAGCGCTTCTGTGTGCTGTGTTCATTTAGGGCATTGGCGGTTACGGCTCCCCACAATTTCCTGTCCTTTGTAGCGCTTAATATTTTTTTCGTTTTCTTCTCTCTCCTAAACCTTGTTCTGCCATTCATTTACTCAAGCTCGCTAAGTAGATAATGAGGTGTTTTCTTCTTTCCCTTTTGCCCTCAACCTGTCCTGGGAGTATAAAATTTTCTGAGCTCCCTTTCCCCATTATTTAATCTAGAAATTTCAACTGTCTCTTCCTGATAAGTATAAGTATACTTTTTTCTGTTTTCTCTAAAACTTCCTCGTCGCTCACTTGTTTAGTCTATGGTATTCTCAGCATCCTTCTATAGAACTACATTTTAGTTGTTTCTATACTTTATCTGTGAGGAGATTGTCCAGCAATATATAGGAAAACCGATATTACAACTGTGTTTATCATTCTTTTCTTTCTGTCGGTCACAAGCATCTTTCATATACATTCTGCTAAAGTCATCTTATACAATGTAAGAGACCAACCCTGCTGTCAGAATATACAGGGTGCGATTAGTAAATTATCACCGTTTTATATTAATTTCGCGCATGCGCGATGTTCTTGATTTTGTCCACTGCACAGTATAGTAGAATCAGTTGAGCACCGGAAGCTCCAATACAAACATTTCAGAGTGTTTGCGTGTCAATCTGAGGACAGAGCAGTGGATTCGGAAAGATTTGGATAAGACTAATGGTGATTACGATGGTGTTTGGAGTGATCACTAATTATGGTAACATTATACCTCCATTCATATTCCAGACACAACACGGAGGCCTACATCAAGCGCTTTGAGGAGATAGTGCTGCCCTGGCTCAATAGGGTGGCTACTGGAAGACCCTATGTCTGGCAACAGGCTGTCAGACAATTTCTACGACCACATCACCACTTACATCTGGCCACCTAACTCCCCAGACTGCAACCCCCTTGATTAATATATGTGGGGCGCAGTTGAGCGAGAGACCAACAAAACTCCTGGCAGTACCAAAGATGAACTGAATGCAAGGATTATGGTAGTATTCACCAACTTAAACAAGGTGACCGCCCAGAAGTGATGAAGGAGATTCCGAAGTTGTTTGGAGGCCGTGGTTGAAGCCAATGGCGAATTTATTGAATAAATTTACTCTTTAGTATTTCAAGATATTTTTGTATAACTTTAGTAAATATATCTGTTAAAATGAGATGTCAGTGTTGTTTTCATTTTTGCGTAATTTAGATGACAATTTATCCATGGCATCTTGTATTCGGTGTAACTCTTAATCAGCAGGGATTTGTATTTTTCTTACCTGTTGTGTGGGCTTTGCCTCGGTTTCGTCTATCAATTTAACAAACACACACACACACACACATATATACATATATATATATATATATATATATATATATATTCAGCCAGATAAAACCCTGATAACGTAGGAGGATCCGTTAATACGAGTGTAAAGAAATTAAATGAGAACGATAAACGGGTGAAGATGCGAACATTAGACAATCATTTGCTTTTGCATTAAATTCGTTACGAAAATTGTTTATGAAATTAGGTGAGTTAAAGATTTTGTTTTCTATGTACTGTGTCCCTTCAGGGCGTATGCGATCATGGCTCTCCGTAATTTCCTGTCCTTTGTAGCTCTTAGTAAAGTTTATTTTTGCTCTTTTCATTGTTCAGATAACTATTTACACAAGCTCGTTAGGTAAGTTATGCTCAGCTTCTGTTCCTCTTGCCTTCCATTTGTCTAGTGAGTTTCAGATTTTCTAAACCTTTCGCCCATGTGCTCAAGATATTTCAACTGTTTCTTTTGGGTTCTAATTATAAGTGTCCTTTTTGTTCCCATTTTCTCTAAAACTTCGTTTCTCATATGTTTGATCTATGGTATTCCCAGAATCCTTCTGTAGAACTACTTTTCTGTTGCTTAAAGTCTTTTAATCTGTAAATAGTGTCTACCATTCCCCGCCATTTACGATGACCAATATTACATAACAGTTCAGTCCTCTTTTCTTTGTTTCTAACGAAATTATCCCGTTTCTTAATAGTTTGCTTAGCTTTTTGAAGGCATCTTCCGCTTTCCCAATGGTCCTTCGGATTTCGGTGTCACAATTTCCGTATTCTGTTAAAATACTTCTTAGTTATTTAAATCTTTGTACTTGCTTGATTTAGTTTAAACTGGTTTATAGGAAGAAACCTCAAATTAATAATTGATTTTTTTCTTTCAAATGGCGGAGTTTTTAGAAAGCTGTAATTAACCCTTTCACTGGCTAATTAAATATAATGATCATTCTCGTAATGATGTTAGTTATCAGTTTCTCGCAGCGTAAGGATTTTTTTCAAAGCCGTAGGGTAAATCAGCAGTAATAAAATTTTCAGCGGATATATCCGCTTTCCGCAGCAAAAAGGGGTTAATGGTGGATATATTTATTTATTTTTCTTATAATTAATGCCGGATATTAAGTAAGCCTCAGTTGGTTAAAAGTATGTTTTGCTAAATATAATTTTTTTGATCAAACTTTGATAAACGTTACTGCAATAAGACTGGTTGGTAAAAGAATACTTTTCCCATGATACCGTTTTTTTTTTTGTTTTTTTTTGTTTTGTTTTTTTTCCCCCCCAACTACTTTCACTCCACGTCAATGTTTATTTTCAAAAGCGATGATTATAATTGTAATAAAACTTAAATATTTGAAAGTCAATTTATATATTTTCTTTGTTTTGACAACAAAAATAATAAACACTATTTATTTACACTATTTTTATTTATTGGAGTAGTTGGCAAACCATCGGATAATTGCCAATTGACTCAAGCTTTATAAAATTGTGAATAAGGATTCCTTTATAGTTGGTTCACATGTTTATAAATTTATGAATAAAATTGATTTTACATTTATTTCTTTATCAGTTGGTAAATGACAAATTTTACATTAGTTCTACTTGCATTATTTTATGTTTTAAATATAAAATTGTCCTTGTAAATAAACAATCTAATAAATAAATGTTTCACATTTTTGTTGTAAATTCTCAAAAAAAATGTGTAAATTAACTTTCATCAAATGTTTACGTTTTATTTTTATTCTAATCATCGCATTTTAAAACAAACATCGCCGAAGAGTGAAGGTAGTTAAAAAAAAAAAAAAAAAAAAAAGAAATTCGGTGTCATGGAGGAAAAACCGTCCTTTTGACGTACGTCTTATTGCAGACACATTTATCCATGTTTACCTTTTTTTTTCTTAAAACAATTTTATTCACGTCTCATTTTCTGCTTATATAAATGTTGTATAAAAATATCGTTAAAATAATAGTAAAGTATAATTTTCAAAGTACACCAACGAGAGCAGACCAAATATAAAGTATTGCAGCCATATCGAGGCTGGGGCCGCCCAAATATCTTTACGCAGCCTTTTGAGTGATGAATTATTTTCCACCCTAGAACCACTTTCCCCCACACCGCAAGCCTATCGCTACTCTGTCACTATTTGCATGAAAATTGTTCTGACGAGCTATATCGCTTAGTTCCACCAGTTCAAACATTTGACTCTCCATGCTATATACAGAGAGGAGAAACATCCTTATTCTCTTCGGATTCCATTATTAAGAAGAAAGTTTTATTCGGACAGCTTCTTCTCAAGAGCCAATACTATGTGAAAGACTCACCAGAGGATGCTTCACCGATAACGACAATATTAACAGCTTCAAATTCAGGGTCAGCTGTTATCTATCCTACATATCCTCACATTCTGCACTCTCCGTTCATGGAATATTGTAATATAAGCACTTAAAATAGAAATTATTTTTTTTACCTGAAGTTTGATGTAATTCCAATATTCAATATACTGAGAATTAAAAGTCAAAGTTATTTTCAATAGTCAGGAATGAACGCAAGCCTCGCTCACTGTAATATTATTAAGTCTATTTTATCCTACATATCATATCTATTTATTTGTCAGTAAAAACTGACAAATTCCCTATGAATAAAAAGGGAATACAATATTTGATCATGAATATCTAATCGTAGAGATAAATCTATTCACCAGCTTTGTTTAATATAATGTGCGTGTATTCATGTCAGCGTTCACACTGAACAGCTGCAAAAATCAACAGATTGATTGACTGTCCATGAAAAAAAGTTTAAATGAAGGATACTAACACTAGAATGTGTCGCGTTTTTATTCTATTTAAGTTGGCGGGATAAATTAATGCACTGAATAGATACGTACTGGTTTTTTCACCGCTATTTTTGCTCATTTTTTCTTCGTGAATATGGTGAGAACACTCTCACAAACCAACAACTACGTACATCAAATATATTTTGATTTAATTATACCAACAGAGTGCATGTCCTCCTTTGCTAATATGATTTATAACATTGTTAGCCTTTACTATGACCTTAATAATAGCTGCAGTCGAAAACGGAATTTGAAGATCTGTAGGCGTTCACAAGGTACACACATGGCTAACTATCTTTGCACTTTAAGTTAATTAATTAGCATTTACTTAGACAATCACATGCCATCTATACAACGTGTACTTAATATATTCTTTGTATGGTGACTTGAACTTTTATATATTATAGTTTCTCAGACGCACACACACAGGCTTACGGCCATAGCACGTTGAAACACCGGTTATCGTACGAACACCGAAGTTAAGCAACGTACAGCCTGGACAGTATCTAGATGGGTGACTAGGTGCTGTAAGCGTTGATGTGCGGGTATTGCATTGGATAACTGCTTGGAATTGAGGTCGGAGAGCCGAGTTCCAATTTCGGTCAGGTTCGTTATATTCACTGAGAAGCAAATGTCATTGGGAAACGTATGAATCCATATCTTCTCCCCCAGCTATGGGTTAATTAGTAGGACTTGTATCAATAATTATCTCAAAAGAATTCTTGTAATTTAAAAATATTTTATTGCTTCAAATAATCTGAAAATGGTTAAGCTATAAAAACAAATCGGCAGTTTCCTTCAAATAATGTCGATATTCTTTTCGATCAAATGGAAGTTCATTAAATCTATAATATCTCAGATGAATTGGTTCTGACCTAACCATAATTCAGTTACGCCATATGTTTACTGATTTTTCCTCATGCCATTTCTTAAATGATTTACTTTACAATAACGAAATGCATAATTTTGCCTTAAGCTAAAGGATTTGAACGATTTAATATTATTGATAATGATTAATTTTATTTTTATCAAGTATTGCTAATACTTCCAACCACCTGAAGAAGGCCGGAGCGTACAACGGCCGAAACGTTGTGACAAAAATGGCGACAAAGATGAGGAAAATAGTCCGACTAATGTAAATACTGTTGCTAATAATTCATATTTTAGGGAAGCTCATTGGGGGTGGGGTATATATAATGGTTGATTTCTCAAGAAGTCTCCTTCCTGATGTTATCGGACTGGATCGAGGTTGATCCCAGCGTGCGACTTTCCTTTGGAAAGTGCCTGAAAACCATACCATACCTTGTGAGTGGGTAGAGGGAACTCTTGGGGTCCGTCGATAGCTTTGCTAGCACGAAGCCACAAGTCATCGTGGCCGAGGGCTTGAGTGTGCTGGCCTTGTTCAAATTGTTGATCAAGCCAGATAACAAACTCTCTCCCAGAAAATGTAACTAAGGTCTGCTCAGCATATATGCAGTATAAACCACAGGTGGACTCTGTGGGTGTTGAGTAAACACAAATGTGCCTGGGCCAGCGTCTACAATAGGAATTGGTTAGCCGCCCTAGTAGACGGGTATCCTCGAATGCGAATGGCTAGCTATTATATATATTAATCCTCTCAAATTAACGGATCAATTTCTTAATGTTATTAAACCCATCACTGAAGAAACCGTAGTTATTTTCATTTCTTTTATTTTTCCCTATACTTTCAATCTCATTCAAGATCATCTTCAGGGGTGAATTGCTAAAACAGAAAAATGAATATAATTGATAGTTACGAATTTTTGTTTTGTAAAATGCGCATAAAACGCGCTCTGTAATAATTATGAACACGTATGAACGCGCTATGCTATAGTCAATTTAAAAATTAACAGTTAAGTTACCTCCCTTAGATGCATATTATTCTTAATTTATATTTTCATGACAACAAGATTATCAAGGACCCTTACATTACATATGTCGGATTCAAGTTCTATTGCACAACATTTAAAGGAACATTCCTGTCTACATTCACATTTTAGAGAAATATTGATTAACAATTCAAGTATTACTCCACCATGAAAATAAAAAGAACTAGTTTCAAATTCTTGAAAAATACAACCAACACTAAATAAGATAAATTATGAGTATAGCAACAGTTTTAAAATGCCCATAAAAGCAACGTTTTGGGATACTCAAATTGTAAAAAAAATAAATAAATTGCAGGTTGAGTATTTTAAAACATTAATAATAAAAAATATATAGATTTCACTTTTCATCTGAAATCAAGAGTTTATGAAATTTACACAAATTGGTAAAAAAAACTGTAAACGACGCCATGATGATATGGGTGAAATATTTATAATTTCTTAACGAAAGGATTTTCCTTCATGTCTCCAGTTATTTAAAATATTTTGTTTGCTCTGCTACAAACCTGCAAATAGATTATTGGATCTAATATTTCAATACGCACTGAATATTTTGAAGGATTTTTTTCATGACCTCAAGGGCAAATATAGATTTAAAATAGAAACAAAAACATTTATTATACACCGAGTAAAGCCTCCCATAAAAAGAAACACAAATATACACTGTACAATGAAATACATAATGTTTTTAAAGCTTCACAAATATTCATTTGCTCACGAAAATTCCCTTCTTGAATGTACCGTTTTCCCTCAGGACGGGGACGATCATGCCTCTCCCCAATTTACTGTCTTTTGTAGATCTTAATAAAGTTTACTTCCCCATAACTCTATTCTGCTATCCATTTACTTAAGCTCGTTAGGTAAGTTATACGTTGTCGTCGTTGTTTTCCTCTCCATTGTCACACTTTATAAAGTTTGTCTTTTTACTATCTCTTTTACTCCCTGTTCTTGGTAACCATTTACACAAGCTTAAGCGTCTTCGTCGTCTTCGTTGTCTTCTTCGTCATCGTCTTCGTCGTATTCTTATTATATCTCTTTAGGACGATGGAAATTTGTTTCTCCAAAACTTCCTGTCCTTTGTAACTCTTAGTAAAAATTTGCCTTCTTTGCTATCTCTCCCAATCCCTCTTCTGTCGACCATTTACATAAGCTGGCTTAGGTAGGCTTCCGTGCTGTTTTCCTTTGTCCCTCTTGCCTTCAAGAAAGCGTATTTATTCGCACGCACGCTCGAGCGGAATGCGCCTCCAGGTTAAATTTAAAGTGGATTAGTTGACAACGCGTTGCACAAGTCCCCTCGGTCCTACTCTTAGGGGATGCCTCGGCACCACTCAATGACCGAGCTCCTTCCTGAATGAGAAAGGATGTGGTGTGGCTTCCTGGGACTCGAGAGCATTATATTAATTTTCAACCCTACCGCCCGTCTAAATAGGTTTGTCGTTTCAAAAAGTCCATTGATCATTATTTACAGTATTTATATGTTGACTATATTCCTTATCTTTGTTATTACAACATTTCGGCCGTTATGCCACCGAACATCATCAGGTGATTATCGATCCAAGCAACCCACGGGGAATTCCGAACTGAACTCTTTATTTAATCTACGAGGGTAGACTGTTCTCTTTTCACTGCCCATGTCTAGGGATGTCTTGTCTTGTTCTTATGTTTTTAGCACTACTCTGTTAACCTTTCGGTTACCACGAGCGACAAACACCTGAGGAAGGCCGGAAAGTACAACAACGATAACAACTAAGACCAGGACTCGTCTGCATATAAAGAGTTTAAACTCCGCATTCTTTATCTCCACATGACTTAGCATTTTCAATCATTGCGCGTGTTCTTTTTCGAACCGACAGACTACTGGGGATCGATGTCGTCAGGTATGGAGTCTCCATCGCTAAACTGATTGCCGCCTCAAGGCAGGAGAGCTAAGCCTGCTTTGGAATTCAGAAGAGATGGATTCATTTCTTTGTAAATACAAGGTGCTGTAAACTTGGATGTGCGGCGTGTTTAATGGATTATTGGCTCGGGGAGCCGAGTTTCAATTTCCGTTGGTTCCGTTATATTCTCTTCCTACCAAATATTCTTGGGAAAATTGGTTATTTATTGAGACTTGTATCACTAAAGTCTGTTCTAAAAAAAGTCTTAAAACTTAAAAATATTTTCTCGCTTTAAACAATCAGTAGATGGTTCATAAGCCGTACAAAACGAATCAGTCATTTCTTTGTCAAATAGAACATTTCGACATGGTGTAATAGCTAACAAGCTTCTCTCGCAAGGTCAATTACGACTGAGTAGTGAGTTCGATCCTCACCATAATTTCGTTTTAGAAAATCACCTTTTCTTTCAGGGAATGTAACGAACCCGATCGAAACTCGATTCGCTGATTTCTCTTTTCGAAACGCTAAACATTGCACTATCCACACTTCCTTTTTAATCTAATTGCTAAGTAATTTGCCAGAGACCAAAATCGAGTGTTTCTGTAATTAATTTCTTGTCTGATAATTGGGACGGAACTACAAACACAATAACTGTTTGTTCATTTTTCTAATCCCCCAAGTATTGATGGGATAAAAACAGTCAGATTAATATCACTTCAAAATGGATACCACGCTCATATATGCCATTCGTCACTCGATATGAGATATTTCAAAACTACCAAGCTGACTTACATAATAAAACAGCATTTTTCCTAGTTGTTCTCTTGAGTGACTGGACGATAAAACCTCTGCATTGTCAGTCTTTCTATCAGTGGTATGTGCGTCACGTCATTCGTGCCACAGCAGAGAAAAACAAACATAACTGATGAACTATAAAGATAAAAGCAACGATGATGTGATGCCGTAGAGGAGACGACATTGTCTTAAATTCTAACCTGGTCTCTCTGGATAATATTTGGATAATATTTCTGAAGTTTATCTCGTTGAAATAGCTTAGAAATAATTAAAAAAATCTCTCTTGTTATAATCGTAAGCTTCCACGTAAGAGCATATGACTTAAAAAAGAAACGGCGAGAATATGATAGATTTCCCGTGACTTCCCTTCTGGTTGACAGGTATTTCTCACCAATGCTGAAACTAGTTTGAATCCAGGTAAAAAGCTGATATTTCGAATGTTGAATTTATAGACCTTCACTACTTGGGAGGTTGGCGTAACCCGATCTTTCTAGCTTTATTTTATTTTGTGCGATACTAATCTTAGCTTTTGATTCCCCCACAATAAATCGTCACTTGAACATGACAAAATCAAACAGTTCCAATCCAGCAGATGGCACTGCAGAATTTGCACTTTTGAGTTCGTCCCGAACATAGAAGGAATTTCTTATCACCTGAATATATCGATAGTAAACAACTACTTGATATTATTGATATTCTCGGAAGTATTGTTTTTGATATACACAGTGTATACACACAGCAGCAGAAACAAATACAGACGTGTTGTTAGAAAGTATGCAAAGTCAAACCAACAGGCAAAAATAAATAAATAAGCGTCTGGTAGATTTCGGAATAAATAATCAAGACTAATACTTGCCTTTCAAATCGTGTCCCGGATAAATTTATTGCCGGTACAAGAATAGGACTCAGAAATGGGGGAAAACCTAGTAGTGCTTACATTTTTACTTTTGAAGTTTTTATTTTTTTATATCTATTATGAAACATGCTTAACATTAGTAACAGAAAGGACATGTCTCATTTACGATGCTTCTTCGAAGATAAACTGCACACACACACACACACACATATATATATATATATATATATATATATATATATATATATATACACTAAGCGATGCTTAGAATGTTGCACAAGGCCAAAAGTATGGCGCACCAAGCGAAGATCGAATTCGGTAGTAATTCATATGGCGAGACAAGCTTGCTAACCATTAAACCTCATCGAAGTGCTCAATATATAATACTTGAGCCAATACTTTAAACTAAACAAATAAGATAACCAATCCCCTGGAAAAAAAATTAAATAATAAATTACCAAACTACAAATTAGCACAAGTATAATAACAAATAATAATGTACTCAATAATAAATGATTAGTAAACAAACATAAAATAGCAACAAATAACCGCATTCGGCTCCACATTTATTTCTACTCAACAACCTCTAGAATAATTTGAAACATAACCGTTACCACCCAACCATTAACCGTTAGAATATTACAATATACCTTGCTACACATAATGCACCGTTGACCAGCATATATAAATAGTCGAGCCAAAATACAATTCACATAAACTGAAGATTTCGTCGAAACTTGACAGACTATCGCGGCTTGGTGTTGACCACAGTGACGACTTTTATATATGCTCTATAATTGATTATGAGCACTTTTACCCATAAATATAGCACATTTTAAAACTATATTTTTTATCGTGTGTGTGGATATATGGTTGCTCAGTTCTTTGAGGACATTTGTACGAATTTAGTAAAAGACGCATAAGCCACAAAAGAAAAAGTTTATTTTAGAAAAAAATTGGGTTGAATAATTTTGACTCTTCTTGATGCATCTTTCATGAATTCGCCGAGAGCATTGATAGCTGCTTCAATACGAGGTCTTTATCAAATCACGACATTGTACAACTTATGGCTGACTTCATGGATTTTATAGTGAGATGGGTACATTAATTGACTTCCCTTTCGACTATGCCTCAGACGTAGAAGTTCAACTGATTCAGACCTGGAGAGTTAGGAGGCCATATTTTGGAGGTGACGCGATCGTGGAGATTGTAATATCCAGTCTTGACCTCATGAGACTGCACAGTCATGTTGTTAGGGGTACGATCTCCTTGTGCTCCTGCTCTCTATCCAAGTCCTAACAACCTTCCTAACATCTCCTTATAATCTGCAGTATTCATCCTGAATCCCTGAGGAAAGAATTGAGACATGACATGTTGCCAGAACCATAACATTTTCCAGAAACTTTGTGCGCATGACCGTTGGAACGTCCACCAATTGCCATTTCTCCGGTTGATCGTTTGGTCCTGATCAGTTTTTTTTTTCTCAGAGAAAAACCAAAACATTCCAGGCTCTTGATGTTTCGACAAGCGCTTTGCATCGATCAGACGAATGTTTTTTTTGTTTTGATAGACATGAATTAACTTCTCCGTATCACATGATTTGTATCGAACATCATCATACACAATTGTTATCCTTAGCAATGGCGTCATTTGGTAATTAAGTCTAGGGTGCTTATCGATAATTTTCTGCACCTTCCGTCCAGATTTGGGTGTTCTGGTAGTATTAGAAACGCTAAGCAGGCATTTTACGCTTGGCTACTGCTGTAGGTTAATGATCACTGGCTTCCAGCTCTTTGAGAGCGTTACCAACAAACGACGCGCGGCTTTCGGGAAGCGAGCAATCTCTAATTCACTATGCTCTGCTTTAAGGCAAAGATTTCAGCGTGCCTCTTCATTCGATGAGTCAGCTTGATTCTTGTCATCATTCATCTGAAATGAAATGATAATCAGAAAAAGTTAAAAAAAAACAAAAAAAAACGGGTTAGAGCCATTGAAAGACGTGTCCTCTAAGAAATTTGCAACACACACACACGTACACACGTGTGTGTGTTAGGGCACCTGGAGGCGATATAATATCAAGTTTGTCTCGTTAGAACAATTACAACTGAGTGAGTTCGATCCTCACTAGGTGCTTCCTACTTTCGGCCTTGTGCCACATCTAAGCTACGCTTGGAAAATCACACACACTATATATATATATATATATATATATATATATATATATAATAGCTGTTTTTATGCGTTATTTTTATGGATACAACGTATGAGTAAATGTTCTCTTTTAATTAATTTCTCGAACATTCAGGCCGGTAAATATAATTAATACTGTTTAATTAAAACAGAGCAGATACTCAAAAAAGTTGTATCCATAAAATAACATATAAAAACAAAATATATTAAAATATTTGTCGAATTTAATCGATTTCATCTAAAATATATATAATTTGTGCGTGTATAAGACAGCTTCTGCTGAGGTTATAAATAGGATGGAAAAAATTTGGGCCCCACTCACTTTCCAGGACTTGGCCAAAAAAAAAATAACAAATATCGGATTGTTTTTCTTTTTGAATCCATTCTTGATCTAGTTGAAGTTTTCACTATCCCTCGGATTGCCATTGTGTTTAATTTTCCCTGAAATGAAATTTGTAGAAAAACGACTCTCTGTTATAGTAAAATTGATAATATCAATTACTAATGAATAGTGATTTCGATTCTCACTAGGTGTCACACAGACATGGCCTTATGGCAAATATAAGTTAAGCTTGGAAAAGACCAGTTTGTATAACATTGTATAAGATGCATGACGACCAAGACCCCTGAAACCACTGAAAATATAAAACGTTCAAATGTTGAAAGTCTCTAAATTAGTATAATACCCGAACTAAAAAATTTCATAATATAAGGTTATTCCAGGATTTGCTTTCAGATTTTGATCAAATTTTGAAAAGAAGCATTTTATTTGTTTTGTTCTCTTTTTCTTTTATTATGGGATTCGTTACATGAACCAAGAGACATTCACTATTTAAAGCAAATTTCTAGTCAATCATGTCACACTTAAAAACACTGACACGCGGAAACCATAAAACACGAAGCTATCGCAAGAGAAATTCAGTTGAATGACGAGACATTTATACACATGCCGACGCATTTCATGTGTTTGTAGATCGGACAAGCATTTAAAAGTCAAGTTGACATTTTGATAATTTGGAATTTTTTCCCATGAAAAAATAGGTACAAGATATTCAATAATAAAAAGATGATTCCTGAAGCACGTCGATGCAGGGAACACTATTTACAAACCCTTTTTAAATATATTTTTTCATGCTATTGTTCACTCAGTATAAGACCAAAGAGTCACCCAAGGTAGCAGGATACTAAAAGAGATCATTGTAAGGGGGTAAAGTGTTGAAGTAGGTTGGCATTTATATCTGTCGTTTTAAATGAAACACACACACATATATATATATATATATAGTAAAGTTACTCCATCTTAAAAATTATTTTAAAATCTAATTAAAATATGTAGAAAAATATCTTTGTCTCACCAGATTGTTATAATAAAAAGTAACAATATGCTGAAATAAACGCAGTAATAAAATATAGAAAATGGTTCAAAATAAAGTTATTTTACTGAATTTGAAAAATTAACAATAACTGACAATGCTTCTTCAAAGGAATTTTTAAAATAATTGCTTGCTTTTTCTCAACATTATTTCAAAATCACAAATGGCTTTTCCAAATAACAAAAACCGCATCACTTTCTAACAGCGGCCTACGTTTTTGAAAAAATATTATTACCAGCTCTACGTTTTTGGAAAAATATTATTACCAGCTCTACGTTTTTGGAAAAATGTTATTACCAGCTATACGTTTTTGAAAAACCAGAATGAAAATGAAAAAATATTATTACCAGCTCTACGTTTTTGAAAAAATATTATTACCAGCTCTACGTTTTTGGAAAAATATTATTACCAGATATACGTTTTTGAAAAATATTACCAACTATACTTTTTGGAAAAAACTTTTTCAGCATTGAATGGCCCAACGAAGGTCGATATGCTGGTTAAATAATCAATCAATCTAACAGCGGCAACAACAAAAACAAATAGCAAATGTAACTCGAAGAGAATTACAATAACTAAGCTATAAATTTTCCTCACTACCAAAAACAAAGTTTGTAAGGAAACTCCAATCAAATTTAGAAAAAGCTATAATATTTTGTGGACTTTAATTTTCTGAAAACTGTCTTGATAAAAAATATCTATAAATATTTCGAAATAGAAGTTCTTTAAATAGAACTTTATTATTAATCATCAGAGTTGTTTCGACTTGAAGGTACATTAAATCTCATCTTCAGAATGGCTGAACGTTTCCGAAAATGCCCGTTTGCTCGAACGAGACAACCTGTACTTTATAGTACAATTTTCCTGGGCAAACCTTCTTGTCTACATGTGTAAAAGATTACTGCAAATTGCCATAACAAATCTAAATGTGTACACAAAGAAAAATACTTTTGAAAAGCTATCAATCTCTCTTCTAGCTATGGGCCAATTCCTAGGACTTGTATTATTAAATTATTATCTCCTAAAATATTCTTGCAAAAATGTTTTCTGGCTTTAAATAACCTGAAAAAGTTTGATAAGACGTAAAAAAAAAAAACAAATGGATCAATCATTAACGATTGAAATAATCATAGAATTTATTTAAAGACAAGCAAGCCAAGATTTCCGAATAATCATCAAATTTATTTTAAATGGCTTTAAGTATTGTCCTAAGATCATTGTTTCCCTTAAAGGACTACAAAAATTCTCCAAGAAAATTTAGTTGGTTTATTGAATTTTTTTCTCGACAAACCATTTAACTGTAAATTATCAAGCTAATTTTTGAAATGGTATGTTTGAATTCAATGCCTTTCGTGAAGCAGTTTTTAAGAACTTTGACATTTTTATTTAACTGCGGAACAAACAACAAATTCTATTTTCTCAGAATAATGGCATTTTTCAAAACCATTTACAATGTCAAATTTAGTGACGTTAAATAAAATTGATAATTATGAAATCGATTATAATAAAATTACACACTTCTTTTTAGACGTTAATTTGTTTCCAATCATTTTTAAGTAATCATAAGTTACTAATGCTAATAATACCAATATCTAGAAACTTTAGTTTTAAAAATAACTAAAATCTAAATAGTTTCTCTCCATAACCAATAAGAACTTGCATGTTTATAATGGCTGAACGAATAGCCGAAAACGAGCGATCAAAACTTTTGAACAGTTCCTAATGGCAATAACCACTGATTTGCATTACCCAAATCTCGGATGATAATCCTTTTTTTCTTATTTTTATCTAAGGTAGAATCGGCGCAGCACAAGTCGGCAATGTGGTTGGCTGTGTTGTTGCAGCCTGCGCTGGAACGTCATACCAGTAATTGTCTTGTTTTTGACATTGTAAATGTTAAGTTAACATCCTGCTTATATCATTGTTTTATCTTCTAATTATATTCACTAATCATTTTTGTTGTTGCTGTTAGAAGTGTTAAGACGATCTGTTATTTGATATAGCTCTTGGTTAGTAATTTTGCACTGCATGCACTGATCCCTTTCCCGGGCAGCTGTTCTCCAGGGCTGGGCATCTCTCAGTATAATTTTCCTCAGTTTCTTCAAGTTTAACTAATTTGCATATTGATTTTTAAAAGTTTTAATTCATTAATTAACTGTCCCTCATTCCTGTTCCTTCATTCGAGGATTGTTTTGATTTTCATATCAAAAATAGTTCTGTTTAGGAATATCGTCTTATATAGTGCAGAAAAGTGTTTGAAATTTGACCTTCAACAAGTTGGCATCTATTTGTAAAACTTTCCTTAACTATAACAAGCCAATTTATGAATGGAATTTTCATTTAAAATTTTTGTTTCAAAGGTTTCAAGTAGTGAATATATCTTACTTTGCGAAGCGATAGCAAGCGGGCGAATCCTGCTAGTGCTAAATAAATATATGACCAGCACCGATTTGGCTAAACCTAACAGAAAGGTTAATTTTCCTTTTTTGTTTCTTGGTCTTCTTATGATAATCAGTTGCCTTCATGAACCTCTTTAATTCTTTCTCTCTGTCATAATCTCTTGCCTTTTATCATATTAAATTTGTAACATTAGAAGCGAATCTCTTGCCAGGACATGGTACAAATGATAATTGAGAAAGAAGCCGGAGTCCTTGTTTGAAATTTGATCATCACTGCAGGAAATCAAACAGATTAAAATCACGGTATCGGGAATGAAGGCTTTTTTCTTCTTTTTTTTAATAAGCTAGTGAAAGGAGAAACATATACCTCTCAGTTCTTATAGCTTTCTTACTACTAATTTCCCCACAGAAATAAGGTTTCTTTTTTTTTATACCGCACAATTACTTAGAATTAGCTATACATATTTTCAGGTAATTTGTTCTACACCAAACGAGACTCAGAAAAAATTGATAAGACGACATAATTGCAAACGATGAAGTAGAAGAGAGAAAAAAACAAAGATTTTTTAAAATTTTTATTTTATTTTTATTTATTTTTAATCTTAAATAAAATAAGTTTCCTACTATCGACAACCATTTTTTAATCATTAGATTCTGGCAAAACTGAAAATATTCTAGCCTCCAGAATTTCACCAATAATTTATAGATGTTTTGGAAAATAAATATTTTGTGAAGTTCTAATCATCTAACCTAATCATTTAATTGACCATTTGTATTACCCACAAAGAGGCTCTTTGTCTATTCGGTCTAAAGCTCACTCCTGCCTCAAATGGAACGCGTATATTCATGCCATCGCAAAAGGTTCTGAAAGAATGACCACTTCCTTGTATGGCTGTCGTACCTGGGCCAATCTTTAATGTCCGTCCTCGACAGAGTTCAAAAACTATTACACGACCGTCTAGATGAGGAACTGTTCACCACCCTGCAACCCTTATCCCACAGACGAAACATTGCTAGCCTCTCACTACTCTATCCCAATTACTAAAGCAGATTTTTGGACGAATTATATTCCTTAATTTCACCAGCTCAGACCTTCACATCTAGGAACCCAATTCCCATACACTTTTTGTTCCTTTGATAATGAGCAAGTTCCACTCAGAGAGCATCTTCCCTCAGAACGAACTCACGAGAGACTCTCTATAACTATAATCTTGGTCTCTTTAGGTTCAGTCAACCGATATCTATCCTATTCGTCCTCATTCTGTCTTATTTTCTCCTTCCTTACAACAATCTCACTAAATAACTCTGCATATTCCAAATCATAAACAAAGAAAAATTAGGCAATCTGTTTTATTCATTTGTGTTTTATAACAGTCAAGTTTCTACCGTCCTCGTACATAATCTTGTTTTTAAAATGACCACCGACAGGCAAATAAACATAAAAACAGTTTGAGGAACATTTGAACATTTTTCAAATTATAACCGAAAGCTAAATGGAGGAGAAACATTGTGTTAGTGTAAGCTCTCTTTAGATGACGGATTGGAGGAATACAATCTTCCTCTCAAGGTGACTGTGCTGTAAGCTAAACTTAGTAAATATCAGGACTACCTTGTTTCAAGCGTACTGAGTTACCCATTGCAGACTGACCGCATTTTGATTATGAGGCCACTGCCCACATAACTCACCTAAAATGCTAAGAATATTAAGAGCCATCGCTTATGGCTCCGCCTTTCAAAACAGCTTTCACCAATTTATGGATATTTTTTTATCAATTTCTTCAGGGGTTTTTTTTGTTTGTTTTGTTTTTTTTTTTGTTTTTTTTTGTGCTAATCACTAAAATTAAACGAAATAGAAAACTGTTTTTTGCCCGAAAAATTTTAAGAACTGTCTTCCGGTGTACGTGCTACTAATAAAAAAAATCTTATATACCAAGGGAATAGTTTCAAACTAGTGTAATTTAATAACGCACTGTAACGTTATACACTTGAGACAATGTTTATCTTCATGGTATGGTTTGTTTTATTTTAATTTATATTAAACAGCAAAAAGCACGCTAATGATGGCGATACATTATTGACCATCGCCTGGATTCTCTTCAGCAAAATGTATTTGTTTACAGTTGATATGTGTGAGCTATACTTTAAGCATATCAGTGCGGAATGCCAATAAAAACAAAACAATTATCGCCATTGCCGATTAAGTTTATTTTTAGTGCGAAATTACTTCAAAATGCCATTAATAAACATTTTGAAATTATGCTCAACTGATTTCTTTAGATATGGAATTCCAAATGTTTGGAGTTTTATTGTCAGCAGGTTTCGCAAATTGATTTATTTTGCAACTTGATTAATGAAGCAGAACTGTGAATAGGATTGAAAATGGATAAATATGTAAATTGTAAGAGAGTGAATAAATAAATAAAAAAGGTATGTGAAAATTTATATATTTCATGTTTGATTTAAGCTGAGAACTTTATTTTTTTAAACGGGAGTGGGCCCAGGATTTTGAACAGAGTGGGACCAAAATATAAATTCGATTAGATTTGAGTCTTCACTTTTTGGCACTAGTACTGACCAAAGAAATTAACCCTGGAACCAATACGTGAACAAATTCTCTGCGAATAAGATGAAAAAATTTGCTTTTAAAGTTAATTTACGATTACTTAAGATACTTTACTTTTTTTAACTGTACAATTAACTATTCAATTGTGACAGCATTGTTGCCCAGGTTTGCTGTCGCATTTTCTGAAAAAAATAAGAAAATGCCATTTTCTGTAAATGACAGCAAAGATGCCGATCGTGATTTCTCACAGGTGCCACCATTTGAATTTTGATCGTGTATTTTGCAGCCCAGACTTAGCTCAACGAGAATCTCAGCACAATGAAAATAAGCCACGAAACAGTTTGCATTTTAAGCTACTCTGTCTATGCTACACAGTTAAGGCTAACGCGAGTAACCAGCCAAATCCGCCACATTCACTTACATGCTAATTACCTTGGGAAAAGTACAAGTTCTCTTTTTCTCCCACTTGCTATGGGTAAATAGCAGACAGACCGATTCATGGCCTTGGATGACAACTGGCCTACCGCAGAAAGAAATGGTAACCTACTGCTGGAAAAAATCTGTCTCGTAAGTCATGTATCGAAAGATACATGATCGCCTAAGCGTGTATCACTCATTGCACATAACTGAGTAACCAGCATTTCACTGTCTGAACTCTTTATTTTATCTACACTGTTCTCTTTCCACTGCTCATGTCTCTGAAATATCCCTAGACATGAGCAGTGGAACGAGGACTGTCTACCCCCAGAGATTAAATGAAGGGTTCAGTTCGGAATTCTCTGTTGGTTACCTAGATCGAACTACACGAGGAAGGCCAGATGGCACAACGGCCGAAACGTTGTGATAACAACAAAAGGATGAGGACAATGGTTCGAATATAAGCAGTGTAAATAATAATTCCTTATCCGAGAAGTTCAGGCAAAAAACTTCATAAGATGAGAAAGAATATGGAAAAGTTACTCTCAGATCCGATATTGACCTATCTAGTAAAACATTAAACTAATAGTTTTTCATATATAAAAAAAAGTTACAATGTAATTGTAATAGGAATTCAAGTTTATGACTCAAAGAATTTATTTACAACTATATACCTGTCTTGGTAATATTGCGATGAATCATTTTGCAGGGCACAAATTATTCCACTTTTTCTTCTATGTGCCGTGTACCTTCAGGACTTTTGCGATCATAACTCTCTACAATTTTCTATCTTTTGTAGTTCTCAATGAATTGTCTTTTTTCTTTATCTCTCCTAATCTCTATTCTGGCATCCATCTACACAGGCTCGCTAGGTTGGTTATGCTCTGTTTTCCTCAGTCCCGAAGTGGTAGCACCTGTTAGGGTCCCAACTACTAGGGCTTATTGCCAGCAATGAATCTTTGAAGAAGCAATTATTGCCAGCAATGAATCTTTGAAGAAGCAATTATTGCCAGCAATGAATCTTTGAAGAAGCAATTATTGCCAGCAATGAATCTTTGAAGAAGCAATTATTGCCAGCAATGAATCTTTGAAGAAGCAATTATTGCCAGCAATGAATCTTTGAAGAAGCAATTATTGCCAGCAATGAATCTTTGAAGAAGCAATTATTGCCAGCAATGAATCTTTGAAGAAGCAATTATTGCCAGCAATGAATCTTTGAAGAAGCAATTATTGCCAGCAATGAATCTTTGAAGAAGCAATTATTGCCAGCAATGAATCTTTGAAGAAGCAATTATTGCCAGCAATGAATCTTTGAAGAAGCAATTATTGCCAGCAATGAATCTTTGAAGAAGCAATTATTGCCAGCAATGAATCTTTGAAGAAGCAATTATTGCCAGCAATGAATCTTTGAAGAAGCAATTATTGCCAGCAATGAATCTTTGAAGAAGCAATTATTGCCAGCAATAAAAAATGTTGCCGGTATTAAATTTCCCATTGAGGTTGATATGCCGTAAAACAAAAACAATCCAAACCATGCTCTTTTTCCTCATTATGTGATCTACAAATCTTGGCTGTGTTTCTCATGTTAAATATCTAGTTAGAATAAAAGCAGTGGTGACAATATTTTGTGCATGTAGGTGTAAGGAAATGGAAGAACATTCCAACAAGACGACATTTTATGTTTTTATGTGACGGAGTTAAAAAGAAAATGCACTAGTATGCATGTAAAAGAAAGATGATATTACAAGTTAGGAATTGTGTAGGTGATACACGCGGGTGCATAGTTCAGTTACTAAGGGGAATGCATGCTGAGCGGAGAAGAGAATGAAGACAGAAAGTGCCCCGTTTTTATAGATGCTTTGACAGCGCCACCTGACGAATTATTGGCAAAACTATCTGGGTCTAACCCACAAACTAAAATCATAACGACTGGTGTCTCCATTGTTTTAATCGTAAAGTCTTTCCCATGAGTGTAACTGTCTGGGTCTAAAATAAATATCTTTATATTATTGCTTCTCTGACTTCAGTCTGAGCCAGCCAAAGCAAATATTTCTAGAGACGGTCTCAACGCACTAAGAGACAATGTTGGTAATTCTAATGGATTTTTATTGTCTTTAGCTGTCTGGAGTCTCGTTTGAACATCAGTAATATTAATCATGATTTTATGAATACGTTCCTATTGTTCTTGTTGCTTTCTATTTAGGGGAAGTTTCAGATAAAGTTCAAGTCACTTCGAGACTGTGCTCAGGTTTCACAAACACTCAGACAGGATTTGAACACGATCCGACTGTAACTTAATAGCAAATATTTTACAGACTTTGTTCTTTAATTTGTTTTGTTTATGAGTCATCCTTATTTACGCTTCCCAGTTCCCAGCTTCATGTATACCACAAAAGCCATTATGTATGTAAATAATTGCAGGTGTCGGGGGATGTGTGTGCATTTCTCTCTGTGCAGCTGTTTGCGGACCTTTGCTTTTTTTGTTATGCACACACACACAAACACCTCGTGACTGGGAAAATGATTTTGTGCAAATGAGAACACATAGATGCATCAGCACATGTTTTCTATTCACATGCAACAGATAAATGTACACATGAGACAGGAATCATGCATGAATTACATCTGCTTTAACAAATTAGTATATAGTTTTAAACAACTAATTTTATGCATTGACACTGCAGGGACTCCCACAGAAGTTAGTAAAGAAAAAGCTAGAAAAGACTAAATATAAATTGTCAAAAGATAGAATGCATTGGTGTCGGCAAGAAGAACAGTTCAAGATGCGAGCTACGAACTGGAGACGCCAAAATCATGCAAGTATGAATATCTAAATATCTGAGTGCCTTAACAGATGACGGAAAATGTGACACTGAAATCCGAAGGTTCCTTGGAATACCGAAAGATTCCTTCCAAAAGCCCATCAAATTATTAAGCAACAGGAAAATTTCGTTAGAAACAACGAAAAGACTACTAAACTGTTATGTATTATCAGTACTCCGCTATGACAGTGAATGTTGGAAATCTCATCACAGATGAAGAAGAGGCATGAGGCAACAGATGTCGTTGTACAGAAGGATGCTGAGAATACTATGGGTAGATTGCATGGAATATTGCTGTCATATATGGTCTAGTTCCTCCACTGTAAGTCTCGAGGTCCTCGACAAAATCCAGAGATGGATATGCAATGTGATAGGCCCTGATCTGGCATTTAGTCTGCAGTCGCTTTCTCACAGACTTGCCGAGGCTTCCTTCTGTCTCTTTTATAAACTTTTCGCGGCTTTCGCTGGTTCCCAAACTGCATGAATTTAAGCGAGCTACTAAGTTGGCATCACGGTCCCACCCTTTCACTGTCGAAACGGTTCTACTCAAACAGCTTCTCTCGCATTTCCCGTCTGTGGAATTTTCTTCCTCTTACTTGCTTCCCTGATAACTATAATCTTCAAATATTCAAGTGAAACATCAATCAGCATCTTCTGATACCTTTTTCTTGTTACCTGTCCTTCTCTTTATCCTCTCCCCAAACACGCCTCTTTACACTTGTTCTCTACCCTCTGTAACCCCTTACGTGCTAGTGGTGCTCCCGTCTTGCTCGGGGTGAAATACTTAAAAAAAAAAAAAAGAGTAGCGAGGAAGTTTTAAGGGAAAGGGAAAGAAAAGGGATACTTATTCTTATAATCAAGAAACAGTTGAAACTCCCAGGACACCAAATGAGGAAAGAGGACTTGAGAATGTAACACTTACAGGATATATTGAAGGCAGGATAAGAGGAAACAACGAGTAATCTACTTAATGAATTTATGTAAATGGGTGGCAAAACAGAGTGAAGGTGATAGCGAAATGACAAGCCTTATTAACAGCTACAAAATTGTGGAGAAACATGATTATATCCCGTAGGGTTGCAGAAAAATAGATATTCAGTTGTCAGATTATGTCACTGCCCGACGTCAAATCCGACACAAGGTGGCCTCGTGTGTGGTCACACCAGTGCATGTGAGGGAAGAGAAACATTACATAGTCTCTGTGGCTTGTGGCGACTCACACTTTTAGTGTGCAATGGGGACGTTCTGTGCCATAGTTTGTCTCCCTAGGGAACAGAATATTTCATTAGTGTCGGACATCAAAGTTTGGACAGAATTGATCCAAGCTAAAAGTGCTAATAGTGGGTTATCAACTATCAGGGTTACTTTTCATATATCTATTCTATATGCAAGTTTTTGTTTTTTTTTTAAATTTCAGCCTACAACAATAAATAAAAAAAATGTAAACTCTTTCTCTGTAAGAGAAAATAGTTATAATCACCTTTCCAGACCAACATAAATTACTAAATAAACGATCAGAACCTATCACTAAAACGAATTTTTACTGCGTTAAAAAATGCGAATATATGCACTATATACTATTTCCTGATTTAGTGAAACAAATTGTGTGGCATGGTGCAGAATCCCGTTGCCACGCATAGGCTCTTCCAGCAGCTGCCGTCCGTCTTAAGTCAGGGCATTATTATATCCATAAGGCACTTAGTGTTGAGTCTGAGGCTTTGTTGGAATATAAATGGAGGCATAATGTCGCCATCACATGATGTTGACTGGATATATCATCCAACTCCTGTGCACTGAATCCTGTGCACTGTCTTCAGATTGAGACCTAAACACTCTGAAATGTTCATACTGGAGCTTCCGGCGCGAATGCCAAGCAGTACAGCACGCAGTTTCCAAATTTCTATCGGAGTGAATTGCGTCATGGTGGTCCTTTTCTATCAGATGGTGCCGAATTGAACCCACTATACTGTGTAAGTGATAAAATCAAAAACAAACAACGCGAAACTAAAAACATAAAATGGGGAAAATTTACCCATCGCACCCTGTATATTACAAAGTGAGTGGAGTACTAGGAGTAAAAAACAGTAAATGATGTAAAATAACAGATATATATATATATATATATATATATATATATATATATATAATAAAAAGAACTGTATTGTTGGCACTTAGCGCAATTTGTTACTAAGTTTCATGGGTGTAGCAATCGTCAGGCAGAAACTTAAAATTGTCTTTTACACTCCTTTACTTAATGGCTGCGGGAAAGATAATAGAATAGACCGTTTCCACATGAAAAGGCGGGAAAAAGGGGAAGAATGCTTAGAATGTGGCAGCAGTTGCCATTGTCATTCCGGTTCTATATTTTTTCATATGTACTTGGTTTAATGTCTAAGGTAGCCACTAATTCACTTTTATTTAATATTAAGGCTACTTATATTTTGAAGTATGTTTTTTCTAAGTGACAAAGATGACATCTTTCCCTTTTACCATTGTAGGAGTTAACTCTCACTGCCAGTTCATACGATATTTATGTGTTAATCACGTTACTTTCTTTTACTTTGAGTGAGTTCCGTTATTTCGACATTTTTCAGTATTCAGATTGAATTTATGCCTATAGAATCTTTTCGTTGAACTAAAATATTACTTCAGTTGGTTATCATATTTTATATTAGCTATATATACAATAATATTAATTAAACATTCACCGTTTAAAGTGACAGTTGTTTCAGCAATTTTATTTGCTTTTTCTGTACCTTTCCGTTAATGTTATTACTTTTATCAGTATCCTGTGTGTGTGTGTGTGTGTGTATATATATATATATATATATATATATATATATATTCAAACAGCAGATTTCGATAATTTAATAACGAATGCTAACAGGCAGAAACACATTCAGCACGTTACTGAATAGGAAAAGGTTCAAAGTTTATTTTAGCGTTACACTTCGCAAATTACAGTACATAAAACCACTTTTCTTGTGGTATGACCATTTTAAGGATTGACACAAATTCTAACAATTTAAATATATACAGTACTTGAAAAAAAATTAAGCATTTTAACACGAATGAAAAAAATTATTTTAATAACTTTGAATTTTTTCCTATCTAGTAATGCTTTTATCTCTGATTTGTTTTAAATTTTCGAAATCTGCTCTTATTTTTAACTATGTGTGTGGGCACATATGCATTAATTTTCATCTATATTCAGAAATATACAAGTAATTTTTTCAGCTCCATTGTTTATATTTTCTGTGTGTAATCAAGGTCTTATATGAAAAGTATTCAAAGAATGCTATTACAAAATACGATATAAAAAGTAATATATTAGCAAACTAATCTCCCTTATTCAGTAAATTGATATTTCGATGTTTTGGCAACACGAGACAGGCTTCCTGTTTGCAATCTAGTAATGCTGCCTGATCCCCAATTATGGTTAAATATCATATTTATTAACAAATAATTTTTAAAAAACAAAAAAACAATCTGTTCAAAGTCATGATCGTCATTTCCTGAAGCGACATGGCATTAAAAAAAAGTCTTCTCTTAACAAAGAAATATCTCAGGAATATCTTGTTACCCAACCGATAAATATATCGTGTTGTATTGTTTAATATTCTAAAATAAATGTACAACGTGGCATCAAACAACTCCCGGACTAGTCATGTTTAAAAAAAAATAATACATTTAGCTAAGTTTTAACATTATCCCCGAAATAGTCACCTTGCGCAGCAATACACCGATCCAAGCGTTCCTGCCGCTTTTTGGAGTCCGATCTGAAAGTCGTTTTCCGTAACCGAGTCGAGGACCTTCTGCAGTTCGATCTGCATCTCGTCAACGGTGTTAAAACTGGTATGGTCAACAACAGAAAACTTGTTAAAAGACCTAAAACTTTAGACAAGAAAGGGAAGAAAGAAAAAAACAAACAAATAAAAGACTAAAAAGTACCTACCTACGCAGTAAAAGTCCTCAACGCTTAGACTATCTAGATAGAGCAAAACAAACAAACAAACAAAAAAAAACACTTTACAACGTCAACACTCAACGAATTGAGTCGCTACCCAAGTTTCAAGTTCTCACCATCTTTAGGCGACTCGAACGTTCAAACCTGAGTAATGGCTCAAGCTGTCGTACGTTGAATATATATATATATATATATATATATATATATAACTCTATTGATCCTTATATTTTGAGTGATGAAGTATTCTTTGTATATTTTTACGTATTCTATTTAGTTGACATGTGGCAGTACAAAGATTTTCGCACGAACAAAATGTTCGGCTTCAAATTCAGCAAGAAGTGCAAGAATTATCTGGATTTGAAATTTAGCCCAATTAAAAAAAAAATCAATATTAAGCACCGACGAAAGTTAGAGTAATCAAACCTTTTGTGCTTTCCTAAAAACATTGCTGTGCTTCCGTAAGGCAACAAAATAATAAACTGTTTACAAATAATATCACCACGTTATCCCCGTATCATATATATATATATATATATATATATATATATATATGTGTGTGTGTGTGTGTGATAAAAACAGTTTTAAGGTATGATGTATCGAGGGGTCAAAGTGCCCAATATCAGGTATATAACGTATATAAATGTAAGTGACAGCCTCTTTTCACCCTTAAACGCAATTTTCAGACTGTTGGATGTTATCGTAACTATTTATATATACTGGCAAATGGAATATTATGAGTAGTAAGGTCAGGTATTTCTGGTGTATTATGTTATTCGATAGGCGGGAACGGTTACATTTTAAATTATTCTAAAGTCTACTGTGTAGAAATAATTATTGACCAGAAAGCGGTTACTTTGTAGCTATTGTATGGGTTGTATGTGAAATCTTAACTTGGTTATTATTAATTACTTAGGATATTATGTATTTATTCATTAATTGTTGTGTGTTATTGTTATTAAATTTACTTAGTCGTGCTTACGAGTGCATTCGTACACTTTGTTAATTTGTTTATTATTTACTTTTAAATAGCTTTGTTTAAAGTATATTACATTATCTGCATGGTATATAGTGCATATATTCGTATTTTTAGATTTTTTATGTAACGCAGTAAAAATTTGTTTTAGTGATATATTCTGATCGTTTATTTTAGTAGTTTATGTTGGTCTAGGAAGGTGATTATAACTATTTTCTCTTATAGAGAAAGTTTACATTTTTTGGATTTATTGTTGTAGGCTGGTGGTGTTTTCCTTATTCCCTATAATATTTTTGTGTATTTTGGCTTTTGTTCTTAATTTCCCATCTACGATTAGAAATGGTTGCGCTAGTCGCGTATTTATTATTAGTAAAGGATGTTTTATGTGCGTAGATTATCTGTTTCCAGGGTCCATCAGTTACTCCTATATTTTCTGCTTATTTAAAGTGACTTGGTATATCATGTTTTGCAAGCAATTGCCATTTAAGGGGCATTTGTGTTAAAGTTGAGCTTGGTTTGTGTAGTTGATTTGTTGTTCTGTTGTGCTTTATTTATTAGTTGTCATATTTTCGATGCAACTGTAGCTAATTTGTAATGAGTTTCTGTTGACTGCTTGATAGAGTGAAATGTTTGTGGATATTTTTAATGAATATTTTCCCTATGTTTTTACGTTTTTCTTATACGGTGAGTTAAATCATATGAAATTTCTGTTAGCTTTTTTTGCACTGTATGTTGTGTATGTGATGTTGCTGAAAATGCAATAACATAACCTTTTAAAACCGTTTCATAAACTTTTTTTTATTTCTTTGAAGTCAGTTAATTGCGATATCCGTTTCATTGTTGGACGGTGATTGGAAGATGTGTGCATGTAAAGTTGTTTGTCGTTGGGTTTTCTATATAGCCGATATGCTATTTATTTTAGGTTTTTATGTCCATCTTTTTTCCTCTGTTACAGTTTCTTGGAATCATGAAACTCTCGTCGTGGTAAAGGCCTATATTATTTTTATCGATTATTTTATTTAGTTAATGTAGTCTGCACATAATACAACCTATCAAGTTAATAATGACAAGTGAAAAGTATTAATCTAAACTTAATATAAAATGTCTTATCGAAAAACAATAAGACAATTTAATCAATGCAAAATATCATTGAATTTTAAAGAGTAACTTACAAAAACTAAAATATCCTACAAAATAGATTAGACATTCGAGAATTTAAAGAAATTATATGAACGCAAAGGATATTTTACAAAATAATAGAGCTGACCAAAATTTCAACTCAATATAATTTTCATTAAAAGACAATGTAATTTATTAAAGCGAGATATATATATATATATATATATATATATATATATATATATATATATATATATACACAAGTTCATAAAATTTAGATTCTTCTATGGTATATTTACATTCAGGATCATCTCCTTTCCTCACAAAGCTCATGCTGATACAATGTGGGATATTTAAAACCAATAGCGATAGAAAAAATAAATTCAAACAAATTTAAAGCCAAGAGACGCTGTACATTTAACGTTGTCAATGTAAACTCATAACCAGCGTTTGATGCATTTCTTCAGTCTCAAAACTGGCTCCATCGATAAAGAGTCTGAAGAAGTTTCTTCTAGAAACGAAACGGGTCACTTAGATTTTGCATTTTGTTATTTAACTGCACTATTAGCCTACCATAAATTTATACATCATATCTTACATATTAGATTTTATGTACATGAATACGAAATTAGGATTTAATTTTTTTTTCAAAATATACGATTTTCCCGTCATAAATTAAGAGAAAATTGATAGAACATTTTCTGATAGTGATTCCGGCAGAGAGACAAAAATGTGTGCGTTGTCTATCTTCATACGATGTTCAAAAAGGGTATATATATATATATATATATATATATATATATATATATAGACGGAACTCTTGTGGGTCGTCGATAGCTGGCACAGCCACAAGTCATCATGGTCGAGTGCTTGAGCGTGCTGGCCTTGTTCAAATTGTTGATCACGCTAGATAACTCTCACAGAAACTGAACTATGGTCTGCACAGCATAGTTGTAGTATAAACCACAGTTAGGCTCTGTGGGTGTGGAGCAAGCACAGATGTGCCTGAGCGATTGCCTGCTCTAATAGACGGGTAAACTCGAATACGAGTGGCCAGCTATTATATATATATATATATATATATATATATGTGTGTATGTATGTGTGCATGTATGTATATGTATGGTTTAAGGTATGCTATACTTATGTGTTAAAGTGGTCAATATCAGGGATAGAGTATATGTAAATATAAAAGTGGACATTGAGGTTAACACGCAGCGGTAACAATCAGTTTCATGTTTAAACGCAAGATTGTCAGAAGATTGCATTTAAGCATGAAACAGACTGTTGCCGCTGTGTGTGTGTGTGTGTGTGTATATATATATAATATGTGTGTGTGTGTGTGTGCATGTCATAGGTAAACAATTTTGGGTGTATTTCTGTGTGCATATATGCATCGATAAATACACACATACTTTTCTTATGATACAAACAAACCTCTTACACATTCATGCATACTATTAATTTATGACACACTAGTATAAAGCTATTATGCATACACGTACGCATATATACATTCTTCTTACTTACGATACACACATCTACAAAACTTTCACACACAGAGACATATTCATGAACACTCGCAGACATACGAGCTGGTATCAAAATGTTTCTGGATTATTTCTGTAACTCACCAAACAGATGGCAACACACGGTTGGGTGTTCAGTGTGAGCTAGCAGTGACCTTCACGCGACAATGTGCCGAATGACATCGCCGTGCTTACTTCGCAAGTTGTGAAATTTGTGTTTTTGTGATCAGATGTATTCTTTAGCCTGTGATTTCGTCACGCAAGTTCATGCTTATCGTTTTTTTTTCCCAACATCCGCGGTATTGTGCATTGAGAATTCGTCCACCATGACCAGACCGTCAATCGAGAGCTCTACTGCGACATTTTGAGGCACTTGAGGAAGGACGTTCGGCAAAAGCAACCGGATCTGTGGGGCGCGACAATGCTCCCCGCCCCCGTCACCGAGCTCTCTTCATTCGCGAGTTTCTAGCCAAATACAAGATTGTATCGCTTCCGCACTTGACCTATTCGTCAAATTTAGCACCTGCCGACTTGCATCTCTTCTCCAAGCTGAAAATGCAAATTGTGTTTATTAGTAGAACTTGTATCAATAAATCATTATCTCTAAAAAATTCTTACGATCTAAAATTATTTTCTGGCTTTAAACAATCTACAAAGGGCTGACAAGCTGTTAAATACAAATCAATCAGTTAATCTTCAAAATAATACCGTTGTATTGTACTGTTGTAATAATACCGTTTGCTACAAACTACATCCCGCAGCAAGATCTCTGATCGAGAGATTGGAGGTTTTGTGTAGCGTGGAACCACCTCTTAATTGCTGTTGTTCCCAGGTCCATCCACACCTGGAACGGTAGACCTTTTAGCGTCCCAGCTATGAGCAAATCGTTAACCCCCAAGCTGGGTTCAAATACTATGAAAGAAAAAAAAAATATAGTGAAAATAACAGCAATATATTTTTGTAATAAAATTACTAATGCTTCCCTCAAAATTAAATTTCGGCACTAAATGATCTATAAGAAGTTGAGCAATTCTAGCAAACCATTTCTATTGAAGTTCTTTTGGAAGAATGGATGTACTTACTGACGGACAGATAAATGTTTCTATTCTGTTTCTATACATCCCATGCGTTCATAATGTGTATGTCTATTATTTATTCGGTCGAGCTAGCTCGAATATTCGTGACACTATCAAACCAACCATTACGGCCCTGCTTCACCGTCGGAAGGTTATTAGGGTTGAATTA
>OZ038475.1:40676733-40679233 GCA_964036315.1 Acanthosepion esculentum | reverse complement strand
TGAGAGTGTCGATTATTAAAAAAACAAAAAAAACATTGCTTTTTCGACAGAAATTTTCAACATGTCTCCGCTTTTTGATGCTATACTTAAGGTTTATCACTTAGAAATTAAAAAAAAAACACCCGCCTGCTAGGATGGCTAGCAAACCCAGTTGCAGACGCCCGCTCAGGCACATTTGTTTCTTCGACACCTACAAAGCGAGTCTGTCATTTGTAGTGCAACTATGCTAACACGACCTTAGTTTCTTGGAGGGTGCGCCTAATCTCGTTTGATCAGCAGTTGAAACACTCGGCCACGATGACTTCGTGCAAGCATATATACACAAAACTCCCGAAACGACACACCAACACAAAGTATTTAATACCAAAATGGTAGAGCATTATATTGTATATAATAGTCATCTGACCGATCGTCCACAACAGTCACTTTTTACGTGTTACTGCGCGCAGTCTCTTCTAAAGTATACTTCAACTCTATACTTATAGAAAGTAGAGATTCGTTTATCATCCGGTTCAACCACCTCCCTATTTACATTTATGAGATGAGGTATTGTAACTATTTACACTGTTTACATTGTTCGGACTGTTGTCCTCGTCCTTATTGTCACATTCACAGCGTTTCGGCCGTTTTCCACTCCGGCTTTCTTCAGATGATATATGTTGGAATTTCGAACCGAACCCTTTATTTCATCCACCGAGGTTCTAATTGTTCTAATTCCACGTGTCATGCCTTTTCTAGATGTTTCAGTTATTTCCCTTTAGTAACTCAACTTTCCAAGTTTTTGTTCACCTTATCACTTCACTAGGTATTGAACTCAGAATTCTTTGGTTCAAGTCACTGGATTACTTCAATCGACACTTTTATTTATTGGACCATGTGTATAAAAGCGGTGGACGAAATAAAGGGTTTGGTTCGAAATTTATACGTATATCATCTGAAGAAGGCCGGGGCGTACAACGGCTGAAACGTCGTGAATATGACAATGTAAATAATGTAACAGGTAAAGGTTTATCACTTTTTTTTCCCTGTTTAGCTTTGGGTTTCCGATTCCTTCTAAAGTCTTCCCATTCTTTCACAAGTCAGTACGCAGTCTTATGAACACAGATGAATCCCCTGACTTTAATATATAGTAATATATTGTGAGAGATAAAAGTTAGCCTCATATCCAGTTGCTTACAGTTCAGTGTTTTTAAGTTTTGATGATAATTTCTTTCGATGATCATATTAAAACCTATACGCTTAGCGTGGCTTAACTATTAAAGATATTTAATACACTAGACAACAGTGCCACATTAAGCGAAATATGAAATCTATATTTCAGAATCAGAATATTTCAGGTACAGCTCCTCATTATTCATGGGCACATTGTGCATTCAAATCCTTTAGAGTAAAGTGATGAAACTGAGCACTATGTAATTATATTTGCAAAAGAACTCAATGAGTTTAGTCTGAAATATTGTGCTTCTTAACAACATTAACAGCAACATTAACAGCAACATTAACAACAACATTAACAGCAACATTTATGCAGTTCTTTTAAGCTCTTCAAACATATTTAGAGCTATAACCATAAACTTCATCGCTACCAGTCTGATCAGTTTCTGAAAAGGGTAAAATTTACTATAAGATTATGGAGACTGCTTAGGAACACTTAATTGCAAGAAAATAGAATGCGTCCTTTTTTAGCAAAAGGATGAACCCAAAATACCAAAAGTAAAAAAATATTTTAAAAAATTTAATATCTAAAAAGTATTTTAACATAGGACGGAAAGTGCTGCACTGAAATCCGAACGCGCATTGGGATAGCCAAATATGCTTTCCAAAAGCTAAGCAGAGTATTAACAAACAGAAAAAAAAAAATAATGAACTGTTACGTGGTATCTGTCCACCTATATGCCAGTGAATGCTGGACGATCTCCTCAAAGATGAAGACTTGAAGAAACAGCTATATGGTTCTACAGAAGGAATCTGAGGATACCATAGACCGAAAGGGAGCAACGACGAAGTTTTAGAGAAAATGGAGACAAAAAGAAGCTTGTACATAACATCAGGAAGCGACAGTTGAAATTTCTAGGGCACATAATGAGAAAAGAGGGCTTGTAAAATTTGATACTCACAGGACATATTGAAGGCAAGAGGGACTGGGGAAAACAGCGCATAGCATATTTAGCGAGTGTCGGTAACGGATGGTGGAACAAGGTTTAGGTGAAACAGCCGAGACACAAGAGCTAGGAAGGACAGGAATTTGTGGGGATCCATGATCTCCTACGTCTTGAAGGGACGCGATACATAACGAAGGTACTGTAAACTTTTACAAGACGAAGCAAAGTGTAATAAATAGATAAAATATACTTGTATTCAAATGCAACCATAATGGATTTTAATTCAGTTGGCCATTGATTTAATTCGGACTGAACCTGGTCTTTAGATACTTCATGTAATAAACACATTCGTGCGATACAGATGTCTCTGCGTCTAATCATATTTTCATCTATACTAT
>OZ038475.1:40506733-40671733 GCA_964036315.1 Acanthosepion esculentum | reverse complement strand
TTCTTGATTGAATCCTAGGGTTTGTAATTTAATCGATTCTAACCAGGCATCTCGACTTCAGACACTTTCTCCTCGACGTGACGTGACTTCTTGTATTGAATATACAAAAAAATATGAGACAAGGCCGAAAACTGGATAAAAGAAGTGTTGATCTTCACTGTTTTTTCATTAACATCACTCGTGACACGCTGATATAACCAACCTTCATCGTTCAAGATCACATTTAAATCTTTCAGCAATCACCAAAATATTTGATCTTAGTGGTGTTTGAACATTTAATTATAACCAAAAGAACAAACGTAATTAAATGGGACAATAAATAAGGTAGTAATATAAAAGAATAACAGAATGAACGGTTATATTATGTTGAAACACCGGTTCCCGTACGATCACCAAAGTTAAGCAACGTCGAGCCTGGTCAGTACCGCTTGGAAATACCAAGTGTTGTAAGCTTGGATGTGCGGGTGGTGTAATGCACAATGGCTCTGTATTGGAAATCGGAGAGCCGAGTTCCAATTCCAGTTGGGTTCGTTATATTCAATTATCCGCAAATACCTTTGGGAAAAGTATTAACCCATCTCTTTTCCCATGGTATGGGTTAATTAGTAAGACTTGTATCCGTAAACCATTATATAATAAAAATTCGGTTAATCTAAGAATAACCTGGGAATGGTTGATAGGCCGTTGAAAACGAATCAATAAACAATAAAAAAAAATAACAGAATAAGCTAACTCTATTATTTTTTTTCTATTTTCGCATTACTAAATACCGTAGTTGTTTCCCCCTTTTTATCTTGTCTCTTCTTTTCGTTATAATTGCCAAAAAGTTAACTTCTCTCGTGAGAATTTTAGATAAATTTCAAATGGAGAGAGAAATAAAAACAAATGATTCATAAAATCTTTTTTTTTAAATTCACTTGAAGACTTAAGTGAATGAACAAATGTTTCCTAAAAATAGCTACTCTCACGCTGTTTCCATGTCAAACGTTTTTCAAAGACACATCATCCCAGTGGAAAACTATGTCGAATCATTTGCTACGTCTACTGCAAGGAAAGTTGGTTTACTGTGTCATATCAAATATCAAAATGCATCTTGAACATTTATAAATCTAGCATTCGTGTGTTAATGTGTTACTTGTGTTACTGCTGCCATATCTGCTCTGGCTTTCCTGCCGTAGCTATTCTTGATAAGATCAAAAGGGTTTGTAATTTAATCGATTCTAACCAGGCATTTCGACTTCAGACACTTTCTTATCGACGTGACTTCCTTCTATCTTTTCTACAGATATCTTAATGGCAACTGCTCTGATTTTCTTGTCCATGGTGAATTTAAGCGTGCTACAAGATTGGCAACTAGGTCTCACTGTTTTACTGATGAACTAGCTAGATGCAAATGCCACTTCTACTCCAACAGTTTTTCTCGGACTTCCAACTTGTAGCACTCTCTCCCGATTTCTTGCTTCCCTGAAAACTACAATCTTCAAAAATTTAAATGCAACGTCAATCGCCATCTTCTGTCTTTTTTTAACCCTGTTCCTTATTTTTCCTTTCCTCAATCCTCCCCATTATCAGTTTTCTCATTCTTTTTTACTTTAACTTTCCCTCCCTGTGGACCGTTACAGTATAATGAAATTGTCGCCTTGCTCGGAGTAAAACGATTAAAAAAAATATCCAGATGAGCTTCATTCTTTAGTTCCACCAGCTCAGACCGTTACAGTTAAGACCTGATATTCAATATTACGGAATCGAACCTCGCCTCGTATTCCATTTGTAAGGAAGTTCCACTCAAATAGCTTTTCTCTCCAAGAACTGCTTCTTTGTTAAATGGACTCCCACGTGGATGCTTCTCTGAATACTACAATCTTAACATCTTCAAATCAAGGGTCAATCTTTATCTAGCCTCATAATCATCATTTTTAACTTCTTCGTCTTAAATTCGTATCCTCATTTAGTAATCCTCTCACTTGAGTGACTCTCAATCCTTGTAGTGTGTGAAAATTAGTTAAATTTTTTAAGTGTCCCCCACCACAACCGCAGTTTTATATAGTTAAAAAGTTAACTGGCTGAAAAGATGACGTGGGGAAATATAAAAATAAAACGAACAATGACATCGCTAGGAGGCGTTGGGGAATACATTCCTGTTTGGTTCACTTGATGATCAGTGACAGCAAGACGACTAACATGTGCCAGTCTAAAGTACAATTCGTAAGGGAAGACATCGACTCCTGGTTTGTCGCGACATTTTTAACATCTCTAGAATATCATCTGCTGTTATAAAACTCTTGCACAGTTGCTTCATTCGCCTCGAGTTGATGACTACTATCTAAATAGGCGTCGAATTGAAACAAATTCAGACGGGGTTCCCTGGTCAAAAGCTTCTGGTCCTAGTCACGAAATTCCTCATAGATTCTTTAGAGTGCTGTCAAACACTTTCCACGCTGCGATATGTCTGAACCTTTTTTTTATTATTATTATTTTATCTGCGTACAATCCTGCGTTTTTTTTGTTTTGTTGTTTTTTTTGTTTTGTTGTTTTTTTTGTTTTGTTGTTTTTTTTGTTTTGTTGTTTTTTTTGTTTTGTTGTTTTTTTTGTTTTGTTTGTTTTTTTTGTTTTGTTTGTTTTTTTGTTTTGTTTGTTTTTTTGTTTTGTTTGTTTTTTTTGTTTTGTTGTTTTTTTTGTTTTGTTGTTTTTTTTTGTTTTGTTGTTTTTTTTTGTTTTTGTTTTTGTTTTGTTTTGTTTTGTGTTTTGTTGGTGTTGGTGTTTGTTTTTTGTTTTTGGTCGTTTCGGTTGAGTCGACGAGTCACTTGTTGTAGGGTTTCTGTAGAATAATGGATAGCGGGTCGGATTGGGGAAAAGGAGAGCAGAGTTCGAATTCCAATCGAATCTATTACATTCATTTACGTGCTAATACCCTTGGGAAAGGTATGAATCCACTTCTTCTCCCCTCACCCAGCTATGGACAGGCTGGGTTCTATAGCCTTGGATGGCAACTGGTCTACCGCAGAAAGAAATGGCAACCTACTGCGGGGGAAAATAAGATGGCCTAAGCGTGTATCACACATGGGAAATAACTGACTGATTAGCTAGTCCCGGAAATCATTCACATCCAAGAAGGATCTGTTAAATTCCCAGTAACCAGCCATTCTAGACTAAGGTTTATCTAAGTTTATTTGAACGCGGATAGGCCTATGATCCTAATAAATTATACTTTAAAACTTAAACAAGAGATTCCTAAATCGACAATAATTTGATTATTTTTTTTAAAAAGGCTGAAACTGATCTGCCCTTATCTGTCCATGCCCATTCTATCTGCTTTTGACGTTCATTTCGAAAATTGACGAATATAAATTTGGCAATAAATTTACAAAATGTTTTCATCCGAAGGAATGTTAACACCGTTCCTATCTCCCCCAATGTGGAGATCAGGATCAAGGACGGTATTCCGTTTAGCCGTTAAAATTATTCGACTCCGCAGGCTCACGAAGAGCTCGATCCGACGAAGAAGAAAAGAAGCAGACCGCTCCCAGTTGTCGTTGAGCGCAGAATCTATGATGCAAAACGCTCTCTTCGTTGTTAACATCTCTTTTTCGGAACCTGCTTGTCAGATTTGCAAAGGCATGCTAACAAAGAGCCAGGAGACACCTCACGAATGACTATCAGAATATGTTGAAAAGAAACGAAACCTTCACTATATAATATTTTCATAGTTTCAGAAATTCGAGCCTCTCACTTACACAGTTTTCATATATATATATATATATATATATATATATAAATAAGAGAAATAAGATACCCCCCAGTAACATAAATGAACTAGGAAAGAATAAAAAAAATAAAAGAAATCAAAGTGTATCAGAAGTCCGTTGGAGTCGGTCGAGAATTTCTAATGACGTCACGGTGAGTAGCCTGAGCGAGTTAAAATAGTGGCGACGAGGGCTCGAAACTCCTACAGAGTAGGAAAAAGTACTTTTTCCTTCAGTGCAGATAAGTGACGACGAGAAATTAGAAACTTCTTTGGTTTAATTATTTTCTTTATGTATGTAAAAAAAAAAAAAAAAAAATATTCTCTAAGTATGGAAGAATTATTAGCCCAAGTGGTAGAAATCTAACAGCAGTTGTTGGAACTCCAAAACCAACAATTTAATTGGAAGAAAACGGAAAATTCCCCAGATTCTTTCACTCTTGACGCGGTGACAAAAGCCATAGCTGAATGTACATACAATTCAAATCATGCAATTACCTATTCTATTTATTTTAGAAGATACTAGCAAATTTTCAGAAGAATGCAGCGACTGGATAGACGAGAAAAAAACTTGAAAGTTAGCAACATTACAACATGAAAAATACTGTTTCTTCAAAACAGAAATTAGCTTTAAAGAAACAGTAAATATTCTGACTAAAATTCTTAAGAAAAGTTCGTTATTCAATACTCGTTGATAGTGTGTGGAAAAACAGACATTGTCACATATACTGGAATCGTTAACAAGGAGTGTAAAAAAATTGTTGAATAATGCTAGAAGACTGCAATAAATATAACGGATGAATAGAAAGAGCAAAATTCTTTCGTTTGCATCGAGTCATCAAACATTTTGCATGTTAATAACTGTAGAGTATAAAGCCACACCCTCACCACAGTGTTTTTGTTGTTTTTGTTCACCTAACACAAGACTCAAGATCCACTCAAAGTAGACGGTTACTGAATGAGGTGTGTAACATCAATGTAAGAGGAAATAGTGCAGGTTACAAGGATACGGAGGATAGATAAGGATTGTCTCTACACTTGGTGACTGATGGTGTAGTTTTCGAGGAAGCGCCCACGCAGGTGTCAGTTCCCCAAACTAACGGGAATAAGCTGGGTGTAAATTCTTCCTCACAAAATGGAATACGGAGGGAATTGAAAGAATTCGAATGCGTGTCTTAGTTGTAAAGGTCTGCACTGGGAGAACTAAAGAATTCAACCGAACATTTGCTGTGGAAATCATGATATTCTTTGTTCTGGATTATTCACCCATAGAAACCTCAGATATTTCGAGATTTAAATCACTTCAAAAACACGACACTTAACCTTGACAGGAAATGTATTACACTACCAATTATTTGTATCACACTGGTATTTCAGATCTTAACAATTTTTACAACTTTCACTCACAGGCTCCAGTTAATTCCACAATGTGCACGTTTTTTTTTTTGTTTTGTTTTTTTAGCAACCAGATAACTAAATATGGACACTTACCAGTTAAATGGATTTCAATTGGAAATATGAAACGTTTGAAATTGGATCCAAATTGCCAGTTTGCGACACTTTCACGCAACGTTTTTTTAAGTTTCAGTCGAACTGATTTTTTTTTTTTTTTTTTTTAAGTTTACCTTTATAAAATTCCTCACTGACAAAGTGAATTAATTTCCTTTGTCAACCGAACAATACTTTCTGGTAACGTCAAATAAGACGTCTAAAACAAGATTGTGTTCGCGCGCGAGTACACGCACTATAACACACACACACACATATATATATGTTAACTAGTTAACCATTACACCACATCGAAGTAGCCAAAGCGCGAGCGCAAATTATTTGCCACCTTACAACGGCTTTCTGACAAACGAGACGTCGCAAGCTTCATGCTGCTCTCTCCATGGAAAATGTTCACACGAACTACACTGCTTAGCTCTACCAGCCACAGCTTCACAAATCGGACCCACCATTCCACACACATTGTAGCGAACCACCCTCATTCCCTTTGTATTTCTTTGGTGTTCCATTTGGGCAGTAGCTTTTCACGACCCGCTACTTTGTGCATCTGACTCTCAAGGGGATGCTTCCCCGATCGCTACAAGCTTAACTTGTATAAGTTTAGGGTTAACCGTTATATTCTGTACATATCGCATAAGCTGCGTCTCTTACTCTGTAACCTATTACCTCGAGTCGCCTTTGAGTTTTTTTTTAGAGTGAACATCACTATTTACATTATTCAGGCTATTGCCCTCATCTTCGTCGCCATGTTTATTACAACGTTTCGGCTGTTGTACGCTCCAGCCTTCTTCAGGTGGTTGAAATATAGATAGATACAGAGTAAACATCGTTGAAAAAAAAAAATATATGTATGAGTAATTAAAGAAGATAGCCTTTCTTAAATGAGCGACATTTGGAATCAAATTCATTTTAGATAGTCTTTGTCTATGATGTTCAGTAAATTCAGTAACATTTCAATCTTTGTTGGAACAATTAAACTTTATTTTATTGATTCTGTTTGTTTTACGGCACATCAACCTCACTGAGGCATCTAATGCCGACATTTTTTTCCACTGCTGGTAACATTTTTTTTTTTTTTCAAAAAATGTACCGCAGGTAATTTTTTTTTTTTTTTTTTCAAAAAATCTATTGCTGGTAATATTTTTTTTCAAAAATTTATTTCTGGTAATAATTTTTTACAAAAATATTTCTGGTATTAAAACCTATTATACTTTCATAGTGTTTTGACCCCAGTTTAGTGATTAACTATTTGCCTATAGCTTGGACCGGAACAGATGCTACCACCCCGGGTAAGGGTAGACCTGGGAACACCAGCATTTAAGAGGTGGTTCCACGCTCCTCAAAACCTCCTGATCAGAAGCTTTGCTACCGGACGTAGTTTATCGTCTTACTCAGGACGTGGGTGTAGTTTATCGTCATACCCAGGACGTTTTATTGCGTCTGTGAAAACGTTTCGACCGTTCCATTCTTGAGACATCTTCCAGTGTGTAATCTATAAGCAAAAAAAAAACAAAAAAACTCGTTTTATTTTTATGAGGCCCGCCATGTCACGTACACAACGATGAATCACCCCCTTTCCCCTTCATATTCCATTCATAAGTAGTATTGGGTTGGTGCATAATTATCAGGCGTTTTTTTTGTTTTGTTTTTTTTTTAAAAAAAAACATTTATTATGAAAAAAGAAACATAATTCATTAATAACATTTTTAAAAGATTATTCCGGAGCGTATGATTATCGACACGCATCTTCATAACCTGAAAATAAAATATTTTTATTTAAAAAAAATTAAACAAAACAGCAATTTTTAACAACAAATAACTCTTCTACAAAAAACGCCTGATAATTATGCAACAACCCAATAATCTACTCAGACAATTTCTTCCCAAGAACAGCTACTTTGTGGAACAGATTCATGATCGGATGTTTTCTCAATCACTACAATCTTGACCTCTTCAAATGTAGGATTAAATATCTATTAATTATCTATCCTGCATAATCTCATGAACTTCTCTTACGCGCACACAATACCACACACTAACCTTACGCGCACACAATACCACACACTAACCTTACGCGCACACAATACCACACACTAACCCTCTACCATGAGTGGCTCTTGAGCCCTGCATTGGGTGAAGCTGAGTATAAAAAGCACAAAACTAAAATCCTTGAAATATTTGTTTAATGTGATATTACGATATTCATGTCAATCTTTTTTTTTTTTCGTTCCTCGTTGTTTTTTTGGTCTCTACTCTGACAGTGCACTTTTCGGACCACCCATGATTTCAAGTTTTTATCGGATCCTTTTTTTTAAATTAGAAGCTTTATTTTTCGCACGGATAAAAGAAAAGAAGTGATGCATAAACAGCATTGTTTATTCTTAAAAACTATCTTTTTTGTTCATTTTTTATAAGTTAGTGTGCTCTTATGTTAATTCTATCAAACTATGACAAGCATTATAGTTTTTACAATACAAGTTTTTCTCAAATTAATTCTCATCGAAAAATGTCGACAGCATTTTAGTTTCTTTTAATTCACTTTAGTTTTCTGTTTTATTTTGTATACACTTTTGTTAATATTTTACATCTTTCTAAAATTTAGTTTTATATTTTCCTAAGAGTTAGGAATTTGCTAATGTTTTACGCATGTCTGTCTAGTTTGTATAATTTAGATTATTCGAATAGTTAACCTCATCTTCATTGCGATATTCACAACGTTTCAGCCGTTGTACTCCCCGGCCTTCCTCAGGTAATTGGAATTTCGAACTGAGCCCTTTTTGTCCACCGGGGTAGATTGTTCTAGTTCTACGTGCCATGCCTCTTTCGGATGTATCCGTTATTTCTCTTTAACTCAACTCTCCAAGTTTATGGTTCACTGCTGTGGCCTGGTATTGAACAAAAAACTCTTTGTATGTAGTCACTGGATCTAACCAACGTCTCTATCCACTAGGCCATATCTATGAATTTCTGGGACTTATAAACCTAATGTCTGTCTAGTTTGTTTATACGGATTTGTGCTAGGACATTCTTAATTTTATCTTTCAAAATTGGACTTTCTGTTGAGCAGAAGAGGAAAATCTGGATTGTTCATATATTAGAGACAAAACTGTCATATATTGAAAATGTGACAGTTGCCCGACCTGTTAAATTTCTGCTTACGGCCACATCACGTTGAAACATAGGTCCCGAAAGATCAGTGAAGTTAAGCAACGTTTAGATGGGTGATCACTTGGGCATAACAGGCGCTTTAAGATTGGATGTGCGGGTGGTTTAATGGATAATGGCTCGGAATTGCTAATCGGACAACAGTTCGAAATCCCGTTGGGTTCGTTATATTCACTTACGAGCAAATACCTTTGGGGAGGGTATGACTCCACCTCTTCTCCCCCAGTTATGGGTTGATTATTAATACTTGTATCACTTAACAATTATCTCCAAAAATAATCTTACAATTTAAAATATTTTCTGGCTTTAAATAACCTGCAAAGGGTTGATAAACCGTAGAAAAAGAAAAAAAATCTGTTAATATTCTACTGAAGAAAATTAGATTCAACGCTACATTTTGAAATATTTTGATCGATCGTAATCGGGGAGGGGTATGCTGTGTATTGGACATTGAATACAAGCTCATGAGCGACGAGATCGAATCAACTCGCTGATAATGACGCAGTCTATTTTTGTTTTTAATAATCTGATGACATAGGGCTACTTGGAAATGTTTAAAGTTGCTTTGTCTGCTGTATTTAGTCACCTCCGCCTTAGCACTAGTGTTAGCATACTGTTCATTGGAACTGCAATAGCAACCTTAATTATAATACCAATAGCAGTTATCTCACGAACCGTTTGCGCTAGATGTAGCTGTTTCATTGCAAACGTCATGTGTCCTACGTTGATTTAGATCCCAAACTGGCACATCTGGTACGCGTTAAAGTAACCCAATATAACGAAGGGAACTATGAAAGAAAACGCTTAAAACTAAAAAGAAAATTAACTAGCTTGGCTGACGTTGTATTTATACTGTTTTCACGCCTGTCGAGCATCTTTGTGTGTGTGTGTGTGTGTGTGTCTGAACCCTTTCAGAAGAGCTGCGATGACTAATAGTACCAAAATAGGGAAAAAGTGATTTAATTAAAAATTGACATATAGATGAAAAAGTAACATGTTTAGAATAATTTCTTTTAATTTCTTCTTTTTTTCCTTTCGGCTATTTGTTTGTTTTTTTCTTTTACTCCTGCAAAATAAAGTTTTTGTAATCGACCAAAAAAATCTCTCAACAGAATCTGGAAAATAACATCTGTTGGGGATAAAGAATACAATTTCTCTTTTATGAAAACTCGTAAATATGAGAATCAATGGGAGGTTATAAGAAAAGGCTTCCGTAAATTTTACACAAACTGGAGACTGGAGAATTGTTGCGATTGAGCCTTAGATAAGTGTTTGAAATACATTCTTCTCATTAATAATAAACAGCGCTACTCTGGAGCATGCTGTTATCTCCATTACTTTATGGACAATTTTAACTGTTTTCGCAATCACAAGTTTACATTCTCTAGAGTAGTGCTTGTCGACGTTTTGTTTTTTGTTTTTTTAATTCAGGACATACTTGTAGATTAACTAAAACTCTGGAGCACATTTTAATAAGGAAAAATTAGTCACAAAATTTGAAAATAGGAAAATAATAAAGAATTTGTTGCGGATTTGAATCAACCCAGCACAGAGAGAAGAATGTGGGAAAGATTTTTAAATATAAAATATTTTTATTTTCGTGTTTTTACAAGTATTAAAGTTCTTGTATTAAAGTTCTTGTGTTAAAGTTCCTTGTTTAAGATGAAAATAAATGTGATTTCTTCACGTGTGTATGAGGCAATGGAGAAAGTGAGATGGAAGAGTGTGGGTGTCGCGTAGCTTGGCGCGGAAGAGTGTGGGTGTCGCGTAGCTTGGCGAGGAAGAGTGTGGATTCAAAGGGATTGTGAAGCATTGTTTTTTTATTATCGGCTGGAACGCAACTCATTGGTTGAAAAGTTAAATATTTATTTTCTAAAGTTTTGTTATTTGATGTTTGACTGTCTTAGTGTCTATTTCCGGCTTCGCTCCACAAAGTCTCCTGAAATAAGCATTTATTTTTAAGACATTACAATGTATATTTACGCAGTACGGTCTTCATTTTAAGGGATTTATGAAGAATTTATTTTTTAGAGAGGCTGATGACAGATTTAAATTCTTCGAGGAAGGCAAAATGGAAAGGATTATCCACTCCTTCTTAAACATTGAGGAATTTAGCATCCAGTTTAAAATATCAAATGACAAAAACTTGAAACAGATGTGGAAGCCATATGCTTGGTGTCTCTAGCTATTTAGAATATAAATATTTATTTAATATAAAAATAATTCATAAATTACTCTTCTGTTAAATTGGGGCGCACCTGACTACCTTTCAGGAGGCTATCATTGTACCGGTTGAGAAACGCTGCTCTAGAGTAATGGTGTCGGCAAAGAGGAAGTGGCTTATCCTTATTGCCTACTATTTTCATTGGCTTGTATTAATTTTTCTTTTTATTAAAATGTATTAATTTACAGACAAATAAGTATACATTTTTCCTATGATCAGTTAAGTTTCATTAAATGTTTTGTGTTGAGATTTCCCTATAAGTTTATTCTGTCTAGTGTTTTAAATTTTCGGGACTTCCTTCAAGAAGTTAAAATTCAAATTTTAGCTTTCATTATATGTTCATTAGTTTCGTCTGTACAGTACGTGCTAAATCTTAGTTTCGCTAAGCCAAATTTTGTATATATTAATGAAATTAATACATTTGATAGCTTAATGACAAAACTCTCGCATAAGTGAGTAGTCTCTGTCAAGACAAACAGCGAAAGCAACAGCTTTTTACTGTTACCATTTGCAGATACATAAGAGAGTAATTTGCACCAGTTTCAACCCCCCAATCGATTCTCTCCGCTGTCAACATTCGTGGCACACTAATTACGCAACATTTTCAAGTAATGAGACGGGGAACAGGGAGAAGTGGTTTCATGTGTTTCCCAAGGATCTGTTGAAACGTCTTCGACCCGTATTCAAAACTTGGGTTGCCGATTTCGTTTTCCGTGTCGATAATCGTGACGACACCACGTATGTGCTGCTTAGTTAACAAAATAAGTTTTTGTGAATATTCTTGTGTTAAATTATTTTCATGAAATTGTTTGAGAAGACGTACTGTTCGCGTTCATTACAAAGAGCAGAAGACCGAATAAAGATCACTTTTACGGAAAGAGCCACAATTAAGGAGAATAATTCGTGAATAAAATAAATTTCGCCTTCCAGAGCAATCGGTGATTCTGGGCCGAATCGTTCAATCGATTATAATCTGAAAAGACCCTATAGATACCTACCTTCGCTGATTCGCTAAAACATTAGCATACCATGATGAAAAAAGCTCCAAACTTAATGAAAACAAAGTTTTATCGTCAAATTTTTTGTTAGGAAAGACTAAAGCTTTTTTTTTTTTTTGCTTTTTTTTATTAAATTACATTTTTAATCCTTTTTAGAACTTTCGAAATTTTGGGGATTTTTTGTTTGTTTTTTTTTTTGTTTTTTTCGTCAGCGGAAACGAATGATTCGTATCGAAAATTTTCGCGTCTTTGATCAACACACTGATTTGGAAGTTCTTGCGATTACTATAGTAAATTACTATAGTAAATTACTATAGTAAATTACTATAGTAAATTTAAAGTACCTAAAATTCAATAAAACATTAGATTACTGAGAATATCTTCCTAGATTTTCAAGATTACTGGGTAGTTCAAAATTATATAAAAAAAAGCAATCACGTTATATTCTTAAAGTAAATTTTACAGATATATCCATCGTAGTAAAATATTACATAAACTTGCATCTGTCATTTAAGCTGTCAATACCTAAAATAAACAGCTATTTTAGATTTAAAATAAATTTTGGTTTCAATCAGATTAATTAAACTTTAAATTAGCTAATATCCCTAAAATAAAGTTTCAGAAATGTAATTTATTTTTTAAAGATTTTTTTTCTTAATAAAGAGAATTACACTGCGATGACAGATGGCTAAAAATGGCGCTAAAATCAACAATTTTAGCAATTTCTAAGCGAAAACGTCTTCGAATCAATTTAAATTAGTTTGGAAATATTGCAAATTATGTTGCTTATTAGAAATATTAAATTTAATCTATTAGTTTGAAATTAAAAACTGAAATAAAAGCCTCAACAAAGATTTTTCCATTTTTAAATTTTCAATTTAAACCTTGGGTATCACGAATCTGTGGCGGTACCTTCCTATGTCATTAGATATTTGTAATGCCTTGTCTCTTCAAGAGTTAGATGGAAATTATTCTTCACAGATTCTTTTTCACGTGTGAATTGATGAATTCTTTGAAAAAAGTAGTGATTTCCTGAGACATTATCCAAGGTTTTAAATTGTCTTTTTCCGAGACTGGCTGCCCACATGTGACCTTGAGCTATTTAATTGTGAAGCTGGGGTGGAGAAAAGATGGATCCACGACTTTCCTAAAGATATTGCAGAAATCTGTAATGCTCTTCCATAAATGCTGAGTGAACAAAAGTTAAAATAGTTTGAATAGGTTAAAGAAGTAGGTAAAGGATTTACGAAACTGGAGTAAATCGGGCCAGCGTATTTTTTATTTTGAATTATTGAGTTTACAATAAGCAACTCTATTTAAAAGTAACTTTTTATGAAGCGTCTCGAGCCCACACAAGCAACTTTCTCTCCGGAGCATCAAGTTTTTCATGACTGACGGTTGTGTTGCTAATAGTTGCTTTCTGTGGTATTTTGATACCAAAACGTGATTTTAATTTTTTTTTTTTTTTTTTTTTTTTTTAACGACTTCCTTTTGCGTCCTTCATTCCCTATCAATTTTGAGCAAATGTTATTTTAAGCTTGGGCAGATAATATCTATTTGTTTTAATTAATAAAGACAAAATCTTTCGCAAAATAACCTTCTACTTTAGGCACACCTATGTATTATTATAGTGTTATATATTTCTTTCAAATCTGAACACAATGTGTTCTAAGATTACTTCCCAAATGTTTTAGGCTGTAAAAGATTAGATAATTATTGGGATGCATGAAAGTTTTATAAATTGAGAATGTAGAGAAATAAAGATTTTCTTCGTGTATGAAGATTTTTACAAAAAAAAGAATTACGCTACATAGTGTATAAAGTAGAAATACATATTTAAGGAAAAGTTTTCATTAAATTTTCACATTTTTAAAGTAAGTATTTGGCAGCTTCGACCCAGATACGGCTGCAATACGCCATTTTTTAATTTTTTATCTGATCTGACTCTTGAAAAAGATAACTCCTTCTGTCAATGCTTTATGTACTTTCTAGGTCGGTACGAAATACCGAATATTTTAGGAAGATTATTAAGCGAGTCCTTATGCGTAAGGAGGGTCTGTATTGAAAATTAGCGCTTAAGATTATGGCTTTTTTTATCCGAGTTTAAACACTGATAACTGGTACCAAAAGCAAATACAGTGTAACTCGGATATAAGAGAGATTTTCTCTGGTCCCAAATTAGAGCCTGTGTTAATGTATATATAATAGACCAAACCCGGATATAAGAGACTTCTCCGGTCCCGACAACTCTTATATCCGGGTTACACTGTACAAGCGTCCAGTCAGGCCCGAAGGCATTTATCTCTATATGTATGTTTTCTTTTGGGTTTTTTTTTTGGGGGGGGGGGGTCATTCAAAAAATTGTTTTCAAAGAAAAAAAAGAAAGCCCCACTTCGATTGCGGGATTTGTTTATTTTATTTTTCTCATTTATCCTATCTGTTAATTGATCATTTAATAATTCTATTGTATTCTGTTTTTGTCTTTTACCGAAAGCATATGAGTTCGAAAATAGAATTTTGCTGAGGGAAGGAAGTGACTAAGATAATGAAACTAAACAAAAAAAATACCTGTCTATATTTCTGAGATGAGGTATTATGTACACTATTTACATGATTCGGGCTATTGTACTCATCTTTGTCGCCATATTTATTACAACGTTTCGGCCGTTGTACACTCCGGCCTTCTTCGGGTGGTTGGAATGTCGAACTGAACCCTTTATTTCGCTCACTGGGGTAGACTGTTTAGTTCCACGTCTAATGGATGTCAGTCATCTCCTGTTAATTCCCCTCTCCAAGTTCTCCACCGCCTTAACCAGGTATTGAACTCACACTCTTTGGGTCCTGTCACTGGATCTAACCAACGCTTTTACCCACTGTGCTATGTGTCCTCAAAGACACATGGCAATATTCTCAGACTTGTTCGGACTTTGTGATCATCTTTATTGCCATATTCACGATGTCTCGGTCTTTATACATTCCGACCTTCTTCAGGTGATATTTGTTGTAATTTCGAACCGAACCCTTTATTTAGTCCCCCTGGGTAAATTGTTCTAATTCCACTTGGTATGTCTTTGGATATTTCAGTTATTTCCCCTTGATAACTCTGCCAGTTTTATTCCGTCTGTTGTGGCCAGGGATTGAACACAAAACTCTTTGGGTCAAGTCACTTTTGGATCAATCAAAAACCAACGCTTTTATCCACGGGGCCATATGTCTTTGGGGGAAACGTGGTTATTATGGCAATAAAGAAGACAACAGTCCAAACAATGTAAATAGTTACAATACCTCGTCTCGGGAATATAGACAGATGTAATATTTTGACATTTAAGAAAAAATGACTTTTATTGCTTGTTGGTAGGAAAGTATTATACTTTCTAATTTAATTATGCATCTCTATTGATTCTGTAAATATTTTAAGCATACTCCTAATGTCTTCGCTTAAAAATTTAAACTAATTTACATTTTTTTTTACACAATAGGAGTAGATAGTTTTATCACCCGGTTCACACTCCTCCATAGTCATTTGAACAGGAGTAGTAGTTTATACCTTGTTTCCTGTTTTGGGTTGGGTTGGGTTTCCGGTTCCCTCAGAAGTCTTTTTCTTCTCTTTCACTCCAGTGGCCCTCTAGCGTCTTCGTGGTAATTGCTTGGGGCGGTGCCTCTTACTCTGTAACCGTCTACCTTGAGTGGCTGTTGAGGTTTGTACAGGGTGAAAATCCTGATATTTTTTTAAGCGTCCCGAAAAGGGGAGAATGTCTAACGGAAATGTTTTACTAATTTTTCTACGCAACGAAGATGTTGATGCACTCTTAAACGAAAAGTGTGGGTGGCCTCTGTATTTTTTTTTCTCTAAGCAAATATAACAAAATAAGAAAACATAATTGAATTTCACTAATTTCTGTAAAGGTTAATGAAGCCATTTCATCTCTTGCTACATAAGCCAGAAATAATAAATTCTCCTCATTTAACATTCTAAAATAATCGTTGGATTAAACCAGACTGAGAAAGAAAATACGAAACGATGTCTTCCGATTTCGTCGCTGTGACAGCTGTCTTTCTCGGCGAGGGGAGATCAGGACGAGTTGCGACATTTTCTTTTCACTTAGAATCCTGTAACTTCATATGAAATTACTTCATTAAAACGAAAACAATGATCAAAAACTATAATAAAATACTTATTTATGGCTCTTTAAAATATGGAATATCATGAAAGTTTATTATCAGCGGATCCAGGAGTTCCCAACCGGGGTCCATATGGACCCTGAGCCTATGTAAAATTACTGGGGGTCCAGACACACAAAACAAAAAATAGCAAATTGGGTGGGAGTCCACGCTAATATTTTAGCTGTCCATAGAGCAATTTCACTTCGGAACGTTTGTTACAATTGAGAATTGGAATTTCCACAGTGATCTACGCCATATTAAAATACTAAATATAGAAAAGCGACTCTAAAACTACCAGAAAACGAGATCAAGCGATGTAAGTTAGCGTCTCTTACTCTACCGGATGTTTTGATTGTAAAAGCTGAATAAAAACTAAATATTTTATAAAGGATAATTAAAGAAAGATTATAATTTATTATGTTGATAATAAATAATATTAATTTTAAATATTAATATAAATTAATTAATATAGTAATGGACTTGACATTGTGAAAAGTGGGGGTGATCTTCGATTAGAATTGACGTCAATGAAGCCGAATATAAAAAAACTCGCAGAGCAGCAGCATCAACCACAGCGACATCATTGAATAAATCTGCACTTTTTAATTTATTAATTACTCACATATTTTATAATTATGAGTTACTTTACTAATGAACATAAATGTTCCATAGTTTAGTTGTTAAATACAAATTTACTTTCAATAAATTAGTTTACTTCAAAATAAAACATATACATGTGGAGAAATAAAAAGAAAACAGCAACCAGCGAGTAAATTCAAGCTCTCCCAACTAGTATTCCAACCTCGAGTCGTTCCTTCTTGAGTTCTGTCTCAAAATCGCACTAACAGACTTTTCCAGCCGCCAACCGTGAACGTCACTCCAAGAACCCCGCACTGGGAAAAATTAGTTGCTTTTATATTTATATTTGTATTTATATTTATATAATCCCTTGCGTCTTCATGCGATCCCATAATCCATTGCGTCCCTGTCCCATAATCCATTGCATTTTTATTGCATAAAAATGCAATGCAAGTCTTTTATTCTTTTACGTTATCTGGTCGAGCGGTAAGTGCTTTTTTTTCTCCTTCATTTCAACTGCAGTAGCTTTACATGCTAATCAAATACGGGCTCTTTTTTGGCGGGGACAAGGCAAGTCGCAACCAGTTGTGCTCGTTCCAGGTTCTGCCACATATTTCTATAATACAATTCCTAAACTTATCTATTAGTATGTTTTCATCGGATGATTAGGGAGGGAGGAGGTCCACCAAAAAAAAAAAATTCAAGAGTAAAATTTTGGAATGCATCATTGACTATTCCTTCCCCATGTCCATATTCATCTTGGGTGTACTTCAAACCTGGAAAGAAATTTGATAAAACACAATTCAGCATAACTGCAAGAAGTATATATACACCACTGGCAATTAAAAAATAAATCAATAAAATTGTTAGGCACCTTTCGTAGTTTTGCGAATAAAACTTCAAATAATTTACATAAAATTAATATCAATCACCTTAAAGCCATCATTACTTTCGCTGCGTCGAGCAAGTAGTATTTTGCTCTGTTTGGTGCAGAATTTGCAGGCAAGCCTCAAGCATAGTAGAAAAATACTGCGTCCACATAGTGGGTTGTATAACTAAGAAATTAATTGCTCAACCATCTCCATCAAAAAGCTACATTTTACTAAGGTTATTCCTTTATGTACAGTGTCACTTGAGGACGTGTGAGGGGTCATGACTCTCTACAACTTATCTTTTGTCGCCCCTAATGTTTCTTATTATTATCCCTCACAAATTCTTTTTTTCTATTTACACAAGCTCGTTATGTATATTAAGCGCGGTTTTCTCTGCCTCTATTTCTTTCATTATGTGCTGTTAGTGTCAAATTCTCCAAGCCCACTTTTTTCGTGTATCCAAAAAATTTCGAAAGTCTCATTCAGTAAGAATTTTCCTTAGAATTTCCTCGCTGCTTACATGTTCTGTCAATGGTATCTTAAGCATGCTTCTGTAAAACATTTTTGTGACGTACGGTGGCCGTGAAATGATTAAGTATAATTCAAGACTTCAATGTTAAAATAAAACAGTATTTAATTACAACCGCAAATAAATACTTAACAAGAACAAAGAAGTAAGTTAACCAAAGATATTAGGTTGGTGCAAAAAAAGTTGAACGTCAAAAAACGACATTATTTTTGCACCAACCTAATAATTAACCATTTCAGTGAATACCTTGTTAGTAGCGCGGCTCGGCTTAACGTCCGTAAATCCTAAATGAAAACCCAAATTATCGACGAACAATAATTCACACTAATTCGACTGGAGTGATTATTGAGTGACTATTTTCAGTAGTCGCTCAATAATTACTCCAATCAGTAGCTTCACACTGCTATTATATACCTGGCGGAAAACATATATTCATAACACCAGTGTGTCACGCTCGAACCTTGGTGTCGGTAGTTACTCATTTTCTTCCTATATGACACATTTCTATTGCCTCAAGTCTCTTCATCTGTGAGTAAATTGTCCACCATTCACTAGTATATAGGAGAATTGCTACTATGTTGAAGTTCAGCACAACTTTCTTTGTTACTAATCATCATTAAATTTTTGTGATATACTTTATTATATTCGGTTCAAGTTTTGCTTACATTTTATTTAATGTCACATACACTGTGTGTGTGATAATGATGATCGTATGGATAATCCTTTGATTACCTCACGTCTTTTTTCTTTCTCAGAAGAAATCTAATGGCTATTTGTACGGAAAATATTTGATAGATTGACTTGCTTTTACAGCTTATCAACCCTTTGCAAATTATTTAAAGCTAGAAAATATTTTTACATTACAAGAATTTTTTTGGAGATAATGATTTACTGATACAAGTTTTACTAATTAACCCATAACTGGAATGGAAGAAGTGTTGGATTCATGCCTTTCCGTAAGTGGAAACAATGAACCCGACTAGAATTGGAACTTGGCTCTCCGATTTCAAATTCCAAGCCGTTATACGTTGCACCACACGCTTGTCCAAGCTGTCACCCATTTAGGTATTGCCCAGTTACTTCCCTCACAATTCCCGACATTGGAACTCCCTTCCTCTTACTTGCTTCCCTGATAACTACAATCTTCAAAAATTTAAATGCAACATAAATCACCATCTTCTGTTGCTTTGATCCCTGTCCTTTTTTCTTTTACTCACCCCCCCTACACCCACTATTTTCTCTCGGTTTCACTCTCTGTAAACCCCTGCGTGTTTGTGGCACTCCTGCCTTGCTTGGGGTGAAATTTAAAAAGAAAAAAAAAAAGGACTCTATGTTGCTTCACTTTTGTACGCGAACCGGTGTTTGAACGTGATATGAATGTAAGCCAGGAGAAATGTAATCGACAAGCAGTTCGAAATTTGACTGAACGCCAATGTTAAATCTCTTTTTTCCATGTTGTTTGACCCACCATCGCCAGATATATTTATAAAAAAGTCTTGTTACTGACCATGCCATAATGGTTGACCGAAGGGTGGATAAATTGGCAAATCATTCTAACAAATTTTCCAGAATGGCTATAATAAAAGTTAAAGAGAGAAGCTGCTGTTCACTTTGATAATAGTTCGTTTCAGCACAGACAATTAAAAACTTTACACATACATTTTTCTTCTTTTTATTTTGAATGTGGAAAATTTGATATCGATAAGGAAGTTTTTGATTACTCACGTTTTTAAGTTTTTCAACGATATCAAAATAAACTCATCAGGAATTCAGTTCCGTTGATTTTATATATATATATATATATATATATATATATATATATATATATACTTATTCAAGATTTATTAAATGGGAAATGTTCTCGTTGAGAGTTATAATTTCTCGTTACCTAAGTCGATAACGGTCTGTCTAATCCATTTATCAACTGAGACAAAACATCCGATTTTAGAATATTTTTTAATCGTTTTTCTCCTCTGTGGATCTGGCCTCATCATACAATAGCTGCTTTAGGGCATAAGCAATAATTATAGAAATGGCAAGAATAAAAATTAAGAGGATAATGTGGGTCAAAAAGTCCGTAGTTATGCAATTATTCGTTAAAGGTTGATCTGCAATATTTTCTGTATAATATTCGATCTAAGGAAGAATAATCGTCATTGATTTGAAAAGATTATTTATAGAAATGACAAGGAAAAAACAGAAAAATTTCTTACGAAAACTGATCAAAAAGTATGTAACTTAATATGTAGTTTGCTAAATATTCTGCGAAATGGCATTGCAATGTCAAAAGGAATGTATTCAAAACATACGTGGATTTATTATATATATATATATACTAGGTGTAACAGCGAAAAACAAGGAAAGAAAATCCCTTCAACAATTAATTTTCTACTAAAAAAGTGATGAACAATATTTCTTCGAAGAAAGATTAAACAATTTGGGACCACAGGACATATTTCATGCAAGAAATCCCTTCAGTATATGTCCATATTTATGAGATGGGGGATTGTAACTATTTACACTATTTACATCGTTCGGACTGTTTTCCACATCTTTATTGCCATATCCACGACGTTTCAGCCATTGTACGATTCGGCCTTCTTCAGCTGACATACGTTAGAATTTCGAACCGAACACTTTCAGTCCACGGGGGTAGATTGTTCTAATTCCAATTATATTTAACATATATTATCTGAAGAAGTCCGGAGCGTACAATGACCAAAACGTCGTGAATATGAGAATGAAGATGTAAATAGTGTAAAGCGATGCCTTGTTTCATGTTTAGGATTGGGTTTCCGGTTCCTTTAATAGTATTCTGATTCTCTTTCATTCTTAGTAGCTCCTTGTGTTTTAGTGGCATTCTCTTTGCTTGAGCTGAATTGATTAAAAAGAAAGAGGGGTTAAGGTTAGTGATTCGTCTACCTGACGAGATTGTGCAAATGCTTGGCAGAACAGAGAGTAGGAGGAATAGTAAAATACAAACGTTGCTAAGAGCTGCAAAGGAGAAGTTGTGGAAAGCCGTGATCACTTCAGTCATGAAGAGTAACAGCATCTAGAAGAAAACGGTAATATTTTTACGTTATATTATCCTCCTAGCTATAGGAGGCAGGGTGTAGTAATGGGTAGCAGCTCGGATTGATGGAGCCGAGTTCGAATTCCAATCGAATCCATTACATTCACTTACGTGCTAATACCGTCTTCTTCTCCCCACTTCCAGCTATGGGTAAATAGTAACAGAGACCTAGTTGGCAACTGGTCAACCGCAGAAAGAAATGGCAACCTACTGCGGGAAAAATCTGCCTCGTCAGTCATGTATCGTAAAATGCATGATCGCCTAAGCTGGTATCACGCATGGCACATAACTGACTGATCCTTATATCTACCGGTTTTCACTATCCTATAAGACTTAATACATTCAAACATTACTAATTTTAGTCCCCACTCTTTAACACCAATTAGTTTTATAGCTTACAGGCGTCATCAATGTGCCTTGTCTTTCTCTTTGCTTTCTCAAAATGACTGTAGAGTTTGGCTATGTTCGACTCGTGAAACACGGACACCAACGTGAGATACATTCCAATGAATCACACGCAGCCTAATATAAAAACATTGCCAGTATGAATCGAGTTGGAAATATTATTCTTCGCAGCAAGTGAAAGGATTTCAAACCTTCTGACCACAAATCGGACGTTTCAAGTTTCGTGTTGCTCAACGACTTCGCGGACAGTGCATAAACAGACGGACATGACGTAATGTCTGTTGACAGTCACGATGTCGCCATATCTGTTAGGCTCCTGTGACCAAATGACGCAAGTTCAATTTGCAATGTTTCCTGACTTCAGTATGAAAACTCCTTCTGTTCGTGCAGAAACTGTTTCCATTTGATGGTAAGAGATCGGTATTTCAGTATTATTTATTAGTGTACTCGTGTCGTCAAAATGTGACTAAATTGTAAATTGCTCTGTGGTTATGTAAAATCAGAAAATTTGTTACTATGCATTTTCTGTTTATATTTCTGAGATAAAGTATTGTCACTATTTACATTGTTCGGACTGTTGTCCTCATTTTTGTTGCCATATTCACGACGTTTCGGCCGCTGTACGCTCCGGCCTCCTTCAAGTGACTGGAATTTCGAACTGAATTATTTATTTCACCCACCGGTGTAGATTGTTCATACCTCTTCCGGATATCTCATTTTCAGTTATTTCCCTTTAGTAACTCAACTTTTGTTCACCTCTGCTGTGGCCAGGTGGGGGCATGTTGGAGTAATGGATGGCGGATAGGATTGAGGAATCGGAGAGCCGAGCTCGAATTTCAGTCGGATCCATTACATTCACTTACATGTTAATACCCTTGGTAAAGGCATGAATCCTCCCCACTCCCCAGTTATGAGTAAAGATTTTCCTGTCTGGCTTTTATAGACTTGGGTGGCAACAGGTCTAGAAGAAGGTAACTCTGAATTCAAAAACCTGGAGCGAGTCGGGCTCCGTCAGGCCATCTTGCCCAAGAAACACAGCTAAATACTGCGACTGCAGTAGATATGGTGCCCCTACGATTCTGATGGATAACGAGATTCGCGATCGATCACGGTGGCCAGGTATTGAACTCACAACTCTTTGGTTCAAGTCACTGTATTACTTCAACCAACCTTGGGAGCAATGGCCGAAACGTTCGAAAAATGTAAATATGCATTTTCTTATTTGTTTAATACTTCCTGATTATTTAACTAAAATAAAAGTTGATTCTCTACTTTGTTTGCATGTTCATAAAGCAAATTTTAAATAAATGAAACTAAATTTGAATCCATTAATACGCACTGTAAATTCCGATACTGATTATAAAAATCTTGTACTAAAAAAAAAAATCTCGTACAAGTTTTTATAAAAAAATAAAATCAGTAATAATAATAGGTTTCTAGCTGTCACCTAATATATATACACTCCGCAAAATGGGCCCGGTGGGCATTAATGGAGATATATATATATATATATATATATATATATATATATATATATATATATATATATATCATAATTAAGTAATTCATCGAGTCTAGAAGAAACCTCAACAGAATGCAGAAAGCACTGGACGGCCGTTTCGTCATATATTTGGGGCTCAACAGCAATGCGCATCCACTACCGAGAATTGAAACCCGGACAGTTACGATATCAGGCAAACGTCATACCACCAATACCAACGAGCCTCGGTGACGAAGAGGTAACGAATTAGATATAATGCCGCTCGATCACATATTCCGTGGCGGAACTCATCCGAGTTTCCCTTACCAATAGGACTGTGCCCCCACGAGCCACCACTACTATCCCCAAGCCACTCCATACAGAGCATTAGAAGCCGGATAAAGCAATGATATACAACTGATAGAAATATATATTTGATTAGCGTGGAATGTAAAACCTCTTTATGATGCCATTATCTTCTCGTCCAGTTTCATGTGATATCCGTTTTTATCTGCTTCTATTGAAAGTCCTCAAGTGATATGGTTTCTTTTATTTGTTACAAATCTTTGTAATCCTGTAGCGCAAGTCTACGAGGGTCGAAAAGAGCGGTTTTCACGATATATAGGCTTCACCCGCACAAAACCATTTTCAACCATTTATCTTATAATGTGGTTGTATGCAGCTTTACTGTTTAGAAATTTCTGAACAGGTTTGGTGCCATATATGACATCCAATTGAAAGCTTCGAGTTTTCAGATTAATGTTTTAGTTTTATAGCAGTTTGTGGTGTTGCGCAAAGCTATTTCTGGATCAGTTTATTCTATGTTTAATTTCTTTAGCTCCTATACTAAATTTGTTATAACTGATCCATTCATCGAGGTATTTGGAGTGTTTAGTATTTACTAAATTCACATCCTGAATTTTTATTATGGATTCAGGGTATATGCAATCGCTGCTTTCTCTCCAATTCCATGGTGCGTTCTGGGTATTAACGATAAACTACATCCGCGTCCTGAGTATGACTATAAACTACATCCAGCAGCAAGGCCTCTGATTGGAAGATTTTGGGGAGCGTGAAACCACCTCTTAATTGCTGTTGTTTTCAGGTTCACCCTGACTCAGGGTGGTAGCACCTGTTAAGGTCCCAGCTATGGGCAAATAGTTAACACCCAAACCGGGGTCAAACACGATGAAAGTGTAAAAATAGGTTTTAATGGCAGCAATGCATCTTTTGGAAAAAATATTACTAACAATACATTATTACCTGCAATATATTTTAGAAAAAAATATTACTAGCAATAAAAAATTTGTTGGCATTATATAACCCATTGAACATGTGAGAAACGACAAATTTCGAGAGACAATGACAACCGAAACGCCTCTTATACTAAAAAATCAGGAAGATACTGTTGGAATTTGCCTTTTTCTATATATTTTTTTCAAAGTAATTGTTTTGGTGAGATTTTCTTGTTGATACCTCGACTTCAAGAATTTAAGCGCAACAGTAGATTGATAGCTATGTCTCGTATAATTGCTGTTGAAATTATTAGTTGTAACCGTGTTTTTTATGCTAATTTCTTCTCCAGCAATTCTCGCGTGTGGAGGTTTCTGCTTTCCTGTAAACTATGATCTTCAAATATGAAATTGCAATACCAATCATCATCATCTCGGCATAGCATGAAACAAAACAAACTAAATCAGGTCATAGTTTCTGTTTTTCAAAGGTTTATTTTGAGCCATATTTCTTGGAACACTGGTAATTGATGTTAATATTTCTGCTTAAGATCATTCTTACCCAAATATGAATACCTATGTGATCGGCATATCCTCCGTCATCAATACTTTGGCCTCCGGAGGGAAAACAAAAATCATTGTCTTTTATTGGTATATTCGTGACTAATTTCTCCCAAAGTTAAGTTCGAATTTAACTGCAGTGAATATACAAAATTAGTTTTTACTGAACATTGCTGGCACAATGTCTCAAATGCGTTGCACAGTAGCAACGGCCCATGTGATTATCTCGTTAACCATTATCCAACAGCGAGTTATTCATGAATAGATAACATTTGTGAGTTCGCGCCTAAAGTTTAGCTAGTGTTGGGATTCAAATACAACTATCTAGCTTTTCATATAAAGTATTCTCAGGTTAAAGGTTAATAATAAAGTGTTACGCGACAACTCCCATCGAGAGGGAAAATAAGCACAGCAAAAGACAAAAAAAAACATCCCAATGCCACGCCGGCAACATTAATAGATGTCTATTTCTTCATCTCTCAAACTAGATAGGTGACCCCTTGGAAATGCCAAGGGCCTTTAAGTTTGCATGTGCGGGTGGTGTAACGGATAATGGCTTCGAATTATTAATCGGAAAGCCGACTTCTAATTCTAGTTTGGTTCTTTATATTCACTTACAAATACCATTGGGAAAGGTATGAATCCACCTATTCTATCCTCTCTGTGGATTAATTAGTAAGACTTGTATTACTAAATCATTGTATCGAAAAATTCTGACACTCTAAAAATATTTTCTGGCTTTAAATAACCTGAAAATGGTTGATAAGACGTAAAAAACGTATCAACGATCTCTCACAGCTCAAGACATTAGTTTGGCATGATCTGAAAAATGTTGAAAAATTTAGACATGTAAGTAAGAAGTTTTTTTCCATTCCTTTTGACAGTATGTATTATTTATCTTTGTTCATTATTCCTCGTGAGCTTTAACTTAATTAACTTGGGCAAAGGAAAGCTTTGATTCGCGTTATTGTTTCTGCACATAATTATTATATTGTACAGTCAATATACAGTGCTCTGGTCTATTCATATTATTCTATTTCATAACTGTTGGTTTACCTTGCCATATGGAATATTCCTTTTACTTCACCACTCATTACACGAGAATTCACAATATCTAGTCGATTTTCAAACATTGTAGGAGGCACCCTGGTACATATTATTGTAACAATTGATCATAATAAAAGCAGTGTCTTTACCAAGAAGTCAAAGCAATTCACGAATAATAAAGAAAAGAATCTGCGGGAAGCTATTATCACCTATATCCTGAAGGGACCTAGTATTAAAAAAATAACTAACAACGTGAAACTTTACATAATAGTGTTCCATTTTATACCTCTCAACCAACTTGGAGTGAGGGCAGTCGGCACAGATTTCTTGTTTCTATAATAAGATTCTTATGGGACAAAACTAGTTCGTTCCATGCCAGGCTGTCTTTATACATCCGTGTTTAGGATTGGAGTTGCTATGGATCCCAAGATAATTTTTATTTGGTTTCATAGTTTCCAAGGGACAGTCTCAATTATCTTATTTCATTCACCTGGAAAGGTAGGTTTTTAAGAAACTAGGCATAATTCAGTACAAAAAGAAACAAGAGGAAATGAGATTATTACGATGGTTTTGCCAGCAGCTGATTTTCTTGCTTTGAAAATCGGCATTCAAAATCCAAGCTCGTCTTATTATTTCTGCCTGCAGAAGTTTGCGAACTCGCGTAATTTAATTCTCTTTTTAAAAAATTTCAGTCATTGTGATCTTTTATTGCCGATACACCCAGAGTGGTCAAGCTACTGGGGGACTAGTGTTTTTTATTGAAACACCATATCCATATAGATTGCCAACCACAGCTAAAAAGCTTCTATCTGTCCATCAATTAAGGACTTTCTGCTAGCACAGTCATTGATGACTTCCGAACAGTTTCGTCTGTCCAGTTTCACCCACAAGGTTTAGGTCTTCAGGCACTTCCCAACGCTGGAATCCTCTCTACAGGGTGACTTTTTTTTTCTTTTTTTTTGTGAAGGTCACTTCCTTCACAAATCGGCTATGGTGAGATTTGAATCCGGATTTCATGGCAAAAACATACACGCTGTAATGCAACCACTCAGCCATATTGAAATATCACTAACAACTGATCTCGAAATGAAAAGATGAGCATTGTGTTTCTTTTCAAAAGAATTTACTGTACATAGCGAATATTTGAAATACAATATTACAAATTACTTGAAACACTAATTTCTGTTATTTTTCAATTTCTATCAGGAAAAAAATTGTTTTTTTAAAGCCAAAATTAAGATTCTTGATACCATCCTTTTAATAAGTAGGTACCTCCACAGATTCGAGACATCTACGGTTTAAAATGAATTTTTTAAAATGAATAATATTTCTTGAAGCTTTTATTTTAGTTTTGATTTCAAGCGAATGGATTAAATCTGATATTTCCAATAAGCAACATACTTTGATCTATCTCAAAACTAATTGACTGGAAGGAGTTTTTATTTTATTTTATATTATTTTATTTTATTTTATATTATTTTATATTATTTTATATTATTTTATTTTATTTTATATTATTTTATATTATCTATATTATTTTATGTTATCTATATTATTTTATGTTATCTATATTATTTTATGTTATCTATATTATTTTATGTTATCTATATTATTTTATGTTATCTATATTATTTTATGTTATCTATATTATTTTATGTTATCTATATTATTTTATATTATCTATATTATTTTATATTATTTTATATTATTTTATATTATCTATATTATTTTATATTATCTATATTATTTTATATTATCTATATTATTTTATATTATTTTATATTATCTATATTATTTTATATTATTTTATATTATTTTATATTATCTATATTTATATTATCTATATTATTTTATATTATCTATATTATTTTATATATTATTTTATATTATATTATTTTATATTATCTATATTTTATATTATCTATATTATTTTATATTATCTATATTATTTTATATTATCTATATTATTTTATATTATCTATATTATTTTATATTATCTATATTATTTTATATTATCTATATTATTTTATATTATCTATATTATTTTATATTATCTATATTATTTTATATTATCTATATTATTTTATATTATCTATATTATTTTATATTTATTTTATATTTATTTATTTTATATAATTTTAAATTTTATATAATTTTATATTATTTCAGTGCCATTTAGCCCTTGTTTATCGCAATGCAATTCTCTTAAAATATCTTCTAAAAATAAAATATGGTTTTCTAAACCTTAATTTGAGAAATATTAGCTGATTTAAAGTATAATTTGAAACAAATAGGTACTTTATTTAAAATATCACAAAAAATATTTTTAACACAGCAGTAACTGTTTATTTTTAATAAACAGTTACCGCCTTGTTAAAAATATTTGACAGCTTGATGATGAAAAAAAATATTGTAAAAATTAATTATTCATCGAAAAAATAAAATTTTAAGACAATAGTGTACTTATTCATAAAAGTATTTCTAATTAAATAATGTCTTAGTTTTATTGCTTTTTTTAAGATTCAGACTAGATTTTCGGTAACTGCTGTTTCTGTTTTACAAAAATAAAATGATTTAACTTCTCCGGGGATTTCAGCTTTTAACTAAGATAAACATTATAGGAGGTTAAAATTTAATTTCTCAAAATTTCTTAGTTAGATAAGTGGGTAAGAAAGGGTAAGGTAACAGGCAAAAAATATTTTCAAGATTTTCTATTAAAAGAATTTTTAAATAATTTAATTCATCCTTGAATAAGACCTAAAATTTTCATTAAAATCCGACAATTGTCTTATTTGAAAAAAAATTCAATGTGCTTTTACCGAAAAGAAAAGGCGCTAAGATTTTCTATACCAAATATTGCTCCCTCTGCTGAAGCAAGAAAAGCAAGATTTTTAACGTTCTAAAAAGATTAAAAAATATAATTAAATAACAAAAAAGTCCTTTTTTTTCATTATGGTATGCTCTTTTTTCAGCGAATTAGTGGAGGTACTTATTTAATAATAACATTGACTCATCTTATTTCATGTAAGAGAAAACATGTGTAAGTAGATTTATTATAATTTAAGGTTAAACTAATAAACACTTTACTTGATCATATTCAGTAAACTGTGATATTGAAAATAAGTCTTCATCTGCATACTTGGCCATTTATATAAATCAAAACGTAGCCTCCGGTATCAGAGGAAAATATTCCAGAAGGAAAGTTTTCTACTCTTACAAAAGAGAACTTAAATGTCCTAATGTGCAACCTCAAATGAGAAATTAAACTCTATTATTAAACGTATGTATAGTTAAATGATAGTATCAACTTTCTTCATTAACAGAATAGTATAATTACGTTTCCTTTTCGAAACTGTATTGCACTGATCAGTCTCTCTGGTTATGTGATCTGTTAGCATTTCTTTATCTCCGCGTGCCACCATCTGGGTGGCCGCGGAAGTGAAACTGTATCTTTTTGATGGCTTACTGTGTGTTATTTTTATGGATATTTCGTGCGCACGCTGATTACGAACACTTTGTACAATCTGCATACTAAAGGAATCAATTATCCCAACATAAAATGTAAATGATTTTCACGCTCAGACATGTCTTTTTTCACCGCTAGGTAAATTCGACTATCATTTATACGGGTGTAAAAAAGTACAAGTACTTAACTGCCACATATAGCAAATGGGTGACCAGTTCAATCGTAAAGCAACAGGTCTTTAACCGTGAGGTCCCTTATGACTTGTTGCCTTTTGGGATTTTGATTACCATCATATTAACCCTTTCATATCAATTGAGATGATGATCAGTGATGTCGATGAAACTGAAAATAAGAGCGTTTTCTCATATTTTAGTTCTTCCTTTAAGATGGTACATGTTCATGCGTAAATTTATAAAAATTAATGACCCTTCTCAAGAGGACACAAAGAATCAAGGGTATTTCAAAAATATTGTTTTTTTTTATTCATTTCATTTTTAATTTTTGGTAACCGCTAAATACATATGGAAGTATCCAGTGTCTTAATTGCGATCTAATGTTAAAGACAATAAAAAAAAATCTGTCGGAATCAAATCAAGAATCATGGCAAGTTTCTTCAAATTACCTTTTCAGATGCTACTTTTTTACATTTGTTTTCCAGCACTGATGTCTTCCTAACCCTTCTTCTCATATATTGTTTCTATCTCGAATAAGTCAGTTCTTCTACTTAGATCTGATTTTTTTAAAAATATTATATAAGAGACTGGCAAGTAATTAGTTATAGTAATAACGAAGAAATTGTATTAAAAAAATCGAAAACTATTTAAAAATAGGTTTAATCAATAGAGTAATTACAGAAAAATATGGTTGAAAAATTATTTTCTTATATTAATTAAAAAGAGTTTATTTGTTTTTTGAAACTTTTATACCTGCGCTATAATTTGAAAACTGTGTTTTTTAACGATCTTCGCTAAATATTCACTAAAATTTGAAAAAACTAAAGTCAGTCAGTTATGCGCCATGCGTGATACACGCGTAGGCGATCATGTATCTTTCGATACATGACTGACGAGGCAAATTTTTCCCGCAGTAGGTTGCCATTTCTTTCTGCGGTAGACGAGTTGCCATCTAAGGCTATAAAACCCGGTCTGTCATGCTACTTACCCATAGCTGGGCGGGGAGAAGAGGATTAATACCTTTCCCAAGGTTATTAGCACGTAAGTGATGTAATGGATTCGACTGGAATTCCTCAATCCGAGCCGCTATCCATTACTCCACCGTAATGGATTTAAATAAAAATGTCAATATTTATTTATAGATTACTGAATTTATTTACAAAATAGTTAATTTCTTTAAAAAGAAATGAGTGAGAATATTTTTATTCGGTACATACCTTCTTTAATTATATAATCTCAATACCAGTTCTAAAGATGCCTATATTGTGCATAAGTAAGTCCCTGGTGAAATCCGTTTATTTTTTTTATTTTTTTTTTATTTTTTTAATTATGGCACTATGGGTGAATAAATGCATTGAATCTTGAAACTGCGAGACAATGGATGTTTTGGCAGCTTTTTAATTTCATATTTTAAAACATTTCTGAATTTACGGTCCGTAAAGTGGGAAAAATATTCACCTGAATTTTCTTTTTAAAAATTTTTATTGAATAATGTATACAAGGTTGATAAAAAATGCTGGAAAATTTTACATTTTTTTTTTTCTAGAATAATTTTAATTACGTCTGTATTCTTCTGATATCTGCTGTAAAATAATGAACGAAAATATAACTCAGACCTACGTTATGGTTTAGATCAGTGATTATCAAAGTGGCTTGAAAGATCCAGGGGTGTACGGTGAGAAAAAAGTGGACAGCCAGAAATAGGGGCCAGTAGCACATCTAAGCCATAACATATACCACACGCGCAAATTGAAGTGCTTGAAGTATATCTTGTCTTCACTTACAGTATATCCTATTTATATTACATTTATTGTGGCAAATACTAAGATACTTATTTGCCATACAATACTGGCAGGCACAAAGAAAAAAAAACAAAGGTTGACTTTACATTTAGGAGAGGGCGTTAGAGTTGTGTTTTAGTACACAAGGGGCGGCAACACACAGTTTTGGGCACCACTGGTTTAGATAGTATACATTCTTCTGGTTCTAGTGGTCACATTACGGAAGCTAACTCCATAGAATGTTTTCATCTGGTCGTCTAGGCACTATATATATTATAGCTAAAATAATGCTTGACTAATACTTAAAAATTAAATTAGAACATACATTTTAATGATTCTCTTATTTGAATATTAATTTTAATTTATGCTTTTAAAGAGCTATCGCAATTACAACAGCAAAACATCAACCTGAAAACTCAAGTCATGTTCCTAAATAGCCTCGTCAGGTTGAGCCTTTCATATGGATGTCAAGCATGGCGCCAAACCCGTTCAGAAGTATCTAAACTGTCAGCTGTATACAACCGCTTTCTAAGATCAATGCTTGAAAATGTCTTTGAGCGAGGGAAACATGAGGGTCTTGGCAGATTCCATGCTTCTTTGAACACTTTGTTCTGACGTTACATAATCACAATGATCTGTACAAAATAACAAAACTTGAAACATTATTTTTAGTGTGCAAATTTTTCTTTCATTAAGATTTCTCGAATATTCAAACCGGTAGGTTAAATAAATATACTGTTTAATAAATAAACGGAGCATCGACTCAAATACGTGTATCCACTAAAAATAACGTTGAAAATAATAAATATCTGTCGGATTAATGGAATCCATTCTAAAAAATATCTTTTGGGTAAGAAACTGTGCAGTTTTTTTTTTTTTTTTAAATCGACGGGTCTATGACTTTTCATTTGAAAAGCATGAAATTAACTTCACCTGGCCGGTAAGGCGGTGGCTCTCTCTTCCCTGATGACTTAGGTTTGATTCATGCCAAAGGGCGAACATTTTTCTTTAATAAGATTTCTTGAATATTCAGACCGGTTGTTGAAAATAATTAAATATAAACGAGTATCCGATAAAAATGAAGTGATTCAATTATATAGACCAATGCCAGAAAATAAAAGTCGGAGGGAATGAACCAGATCCTAAAAGGCGGGGCTCAATCGGATGTTAAGTATTCCTGATTTTAATTTTCTCTCTCTGTCTCTCTTTCTCTCTCAATATTTTCAGATTTATTCTATTGCGAACGTTTTCTTTTGATTTTAAATAAACAATTTTATTTTTAGCCATTTATATTTTTAATTTTCCGCTTGTCCTTATTTTCTGGAATGAGTAATTACATATCAATGTGCATAGATAAACAATGCTTACTCGGGAGTCCTTTTCTTTCAACATGGTAATGGTAATATTAGCCGTTTCCTTACACGGAAACTTGTGACAATCATTGACCGAGCAACCAGTGATTTTGTCGGTCGAAATTTATAAAATCTTTTTTTAAACAATTTTTCAGGAAAATAAGTTTCTCAAGTTCACTAGTCGTTATCACTCTTTCCATTACTGATAGAGGTTTCTGTTGTGAAGTAGCTGAACATCCCCCACAAGATGAACTAGTCTAATACTATTTAAACAGCACTCTTTCTTACTGAGCGAGGATTTAACGATTATCTCTTTATTACATTAGTCAGTGTTCTCAACCGTGTAACATATTCTCCGGAATAAACAATTTCTTCTTTTCTATACGTGTATCAACCTTTCCTATTTACGACACAACAGTTTCCTTTTTAACCTTTTATTTGAAGTGGTGTATAATGTTAACATCTTGATTATGTCATTATTTTCACTTCTAGTTACGTGAGCTATCCATTTTAGTTGTTACTGAACTTAATAGTTCTCAAGTGATGTGGTGTCTGTTATTTGGTACTGTATAGAGTCAGATGATCTGACAAAGCGTCAGCTGACCGCGTAAATATCTCTGAACAGGTTTGACACCATGCATGCATCCATATGAAAATCTCAACATGACGAGGCTATTTCAGAACATGACTAGAGTTTTCAAGTTAATGTTTTAGTTTTGAACCAACTTGCGGTGTTGAGCGAAACTACCTCTAGCGCAGCCTATTCCCTGTTCAATTTCCTTACCGCCTATAAAAATTTATTGTAACTGATCCATACACCGAAGTGTTTAGTATTTACTAAATCCGCATCCTGAATTTTTATGGTGAATTCAGGGTTATGCCATCACTGTTTTCATTATAATCCTGCGTAAGACGATAAACTAAGTCCAACAGCAAGGCCTCTCATCAGGAGGTTTTGAGGAGCGTGGAACAACCTCTTAATTGCTGGTGTTCCCAGGTCCACCCTGCCCCAGGGTGGTAGCACCTGTTAGGGTTCCAGCTAAGGGCAAATAGTTAACACCAAAACTGAGGTCAAAACACTATGAAAATGTAATAATGGGTTTTAATACCACAAAGACTTTGTAAAAAAAATTATTTTGAAGAAAAAATTATTACCAGCAATACATTATTACCGACAATACATTTAAAAAAAAAAAAAAAAATTACCAGAAAGTTTTTTTGTTTGTTTTTGTTTTGTTTTTTGTTTGTTTTTGTTTTGTTTTTTGTTTGTTTTTGTTTTGTTTTTTGTTTTGTTTTTTGTTTTGTTTTTTGTTTGTTTTTGTTTTGTTTTTTGTTTGTTTTTGTTTTGTTTTTTGTTTGTTTTTGTTTTGTTTTTTGTTTGTTTTTGTTTTGTTTTTTGTTTGTTTTTGTTTTGTTTTTTGTTTGTTTTTGTTTTGTTTTTTGTTTGTTTTTGTTTTGTTTTTTGTTTGTTTTTGTTTTTTTGTTTTTTGTTTGTTTTTTGTTTTTTGTTTGTTTTTGTTTTTGTTTTGTTTCTTGTTTGTTTGTTTTGTTTTTGTTTTTTGTTTTGTTTTGTTCTTATTTTTTGTTTGTTTTGTTCTTGTTCTTTGTTTGTTTTGTTCTTGTTCTTTGTTTGTTTTTGTTCTTGTTTTTTGTTTTTTGTTCTTGTTTTTTGTTCTTGTTTTTTGTTTGTTTTGTTCTTTTTTGTTTTGTTCTTTTTTGTTTTTGTTCTTGTTTTTGTTCTTGTTTTTGTTCTTGTTTTTGTTCTTGTTTTTGTTCTTGTTTTTGCTTTTGTTCTTGTTTTTGTTCTTGCTTTTGTTCTTGCTTTTGTTCTTGCTTTTGTTCTTGCTTTTGTTCTTGTTTTTTGTTTGTTTTGTTCTTGTTTTTTGTTTGTTTTGTTCTTGTTTTTTGTTTGTTTTGTTCTTGTTTTTTGTTTGTTTTTGTTCTTGTTTTTTGTTTGTTTTTTTGTTTGTTTTTGTTTGTTTTTTGTTTTTTTGTTTGTTTGTTTTTTGTTTGTTTTTTGTTTTTTTGTTTGTTTTTTGTTCTTGTTTTTTGTTCTTGTTTTTTGTTCTTGTTTTTTGTTCTTGTTTTTTGTTTGTTTTGTTCTTGTTTTTTGTTCTTGTTTTTTGTTTTTTGGAAGGAAGGAATATTACCAGAAATAGACATAAAATAAAAGATATTACCAGCAATAAAAATTTTGTCGGTATTAAAGAACCCATTGAAGTTGACATGCCAGAAAACAAAACAAGCCAAACCATTCCAATCCCAGATCATACTTTCTGTTTGGAAGGTTTTATCTTAAGTTCTATTTCTTGGAACACTTTATAGATGACGTTGATTTTCTGTTCGTGATCATTCTTATTCCGATTATGAATGCCTGTATCATTAGCACAGACCCCACCATCATCAGTACATTAACCCTAAGAGAGGAAGCAAGATCGTTGTCTTTGTAGATTCATTTGGGATGTAAATGATCAAGACATATCTCTTCAGGCCATATTAAATAGCCTGGGTTACTGATTTCCTCCTTGTTGTACTCCTGAAGAAGTTTGAAATATTTCTGGATTGGGGTCCACGCCAGACATTTAAGATTGTCTAGGCTGATAAATTTCCTCTATTAGATCGATGCATTCAGTGGATTTGAAATTTATAAGGCGGTTTGTAGTGGATGAAAAGAGGAGGGTTGAAAGACACCAAGAAGAACTAAGTTTTATTTATAAACTTTTTCTGATATTTACATTTCACACAACCCGCTTCCATGACACCAGGAAATCTCTCCAACTGGAAAAACAATATCTTTAAGATTAACAAAGCTTTATAAAGTGTTTCTGCCCATTGAATAATTATTGTAATTGCTTTTACTTTTAACACTCTCGTATACAAACACACAGGACGTGTCGTGTTCTAGATTACATGCATGGCATTAACGTAGAACTGGGGGCTTTCAGAAAGTGTTTGCAGAGCATGACTCCAGCATTCTACGATACATTAGCAATCAATTTAATGCCCCCCTTTTCTGTGTGAATGTATGATGCACCTATTAAAAGCATCGCGATATATTTTATAGTTCATCATCATCATTATTTAGTTAGCGCATTTTGCGCAGCTGAGGTCACTATTCCCCTTTGTTGTAATTGTGGTTTATGGTGGCATTCAAGCCAAAATAGTACAATGACTTGCCGGTTCCTTTTGCATCAGGGATGGTGAGATTCCCTCGTCCATCTCAAAAATTCCTCCGCCCACTGGTAAGACCGTTGGCTTCCGAAACGAAGCTTCTACGCCCAGGCTGGCGAATGTGTGATGGCCGCTTGGCACAGGTGGGCTGTGGAGAGTCGTTTCACTTCACTGGTTGGGTTGTGAAATCCTAAGCTCACAGTTTAGTGCGCATGCGTCTTCTTGAGGCCATGTGTGAAAGTTGGATGTTAGAGGCCGTGGACCAGTACAGTTCTGCATCCTAATTCATCTGAGTAAAGCCGGGTCGACCGCTTCACTGTAAAGGTACTGACGATACACCCGATACATCCCTTTTATTTTATAGTTATCATATATTTTATTTATATTCATTTCTTTGTGAGCTTTTGAATTGTCCGTTTGGTATTGAAAGAAAGCTTGTGGGGTGATATTTTAGAGTTTGCTTGCGATTTAAATGCTCATGTAAGAGTCATGTACCCCACCCCCAACATCGAATCTACATGTCAGTTTTCATATGGCGATATTCATGTATGTATATCGCCTTTTATTATAACCTAATTGTGTACATAATAATGGATGGTATGAATGATCGGTGAATCACTCAATTAGAATAACTGGGAATAAATGCAATGTATCAAGAGGCAAATTAGAGAAATCAATGTTTTGCGGCAATTTTTAACATCAACTTGATACTTTTCTTGTTAAAAAGTTGGATACATTTAACACATTTAACATTATGGATAAAAATAGTGAATTTTATGCAATGTTTTTCGAGACTAGGCATGAGCAAAATAAATTCAGAGATCTGGTTAAAAACAAAACAAGAATTACGTCAATATCCGAAAATTTTGAATCCTTTAATAGTCAGTTTTGCTTAGATTAATTAGTAACGTATATAAATGTAGGTAGAAAAAAAGCAAATATTAACAAGATAGCGAGGGTCACAAAGCACTGCCTGGGGCCTCCAATCAGGCTTGACACGGCCACCAGCACGGTCGAGTGCTTCTTGGGTAGTACGCAGCGGCCCTGTAGATGGCCTAACTCAAACTTACAACCGTGGTTTTTTTTTTTTTTGCTTCATCAAAAGTTTCCTTTTATATTGCAGCATGTGTGTTTATATCAGATTGAAACCCGGGGAATCGAATCTAAATAGAATATGTTTGAAACAAAAAGAAAAGTTCACAAACATACATATACATATATATATATATATATATATATATATATATATATATATATATAAATACTAAGCGGTCTGCCTATGTTTATATACTGCCACACTTATGAGAACTGGGCTAATTTCTGCACTGTTATGTAATTTTGAACTCCGCTTATTTTTTCTCTTGAATCTATTGATCATATGCTTATGATGATAATATTAGGCCTTTCCTGATAAGGAAACATTCGGAATATATGACCGCGTAGACAGTGATACTTCCGATTGAAATTTATAAAATATTTTTTTTTATTGAAAGCGTTTTTTTATGTAAATAGGTTTCTCAGTCTAGATAGGGGTTTTCTTCCAAATCTTTTGTTTGTAGTGTGGAACGTAACATTTTAATCATGATGCTATTTTTTCTTCGAGTTCTGTGTAATATCCATTTTAGTTGTAACTGCTGTTGAAAGTCCTCAAGGGATGTGGCTTCATTGTGATTCTGTAGCGACAGCATACGATGTTACTCGACAAGATCTATATGTTTCACTCGCTCGAAGTAATTTTTTATGGAACATTTTTATCAGTGGCTTCATATAACAATTAGCAGTACATGTATAATATATGTACACTGACATTCATACATTTAGAGTTAAAATTTTACACAAATACAAATGTACTGACTGTTGTCTACAAGGAACGCTGTCATTGACTATCTCCAACATTAGCAAAATTAGTAAATGCAAAAACAAAATGGCTTTTATATATATATATATATTGCAGGCAGGCAACAAATATTCATTTAAGCAAAATTTGTTGTAGGCAACAGGCAAGTTTTATCTATTTTGGAAGAGAATACCCTTGTTTCGCCTAACAGTTATGGAGGGTCATAATCATGATTCTCCACAACTGTCTGTTCTTCGTAGCCCTTAATAAATTTTCTCTTTTTTTCTGTTCCACCATCCACCACTAAGTATCATTTACATTGTCTTCATCTTTGTCATATTCACGACGTTTCAGCCTTTGTGCGCTCCGGCCTTCTTCAGGTAATTGGAATTTCGAACTGAACCGTTTATTTCGTCCACCGGGATAGATAGTCATAGTTCCACGTGCCATGCCTCTTCCGGATGTCTTAGTTATCTCCCTTTAATTCAACTCTCCAAGTTTTTGTTCACCACTGGAGTAGCCAGGTATTTAACACAACTCTTTGGGGAAAGTCACTGGATCCAACCAACGCTTTGGAAAGGAGATAACCGCGGATTCGAAGTCAGAACATTATCATTGATAACTCTCTCCTCTAATTTGCGGACCCTAGTTACTATATTCTTAGTATTTGATATAATTTTAAAATATCAGTGATAAAATCGGTCAGTAATTACTTATAACGATTTATACTGGGACTCATACATGCAATTACAAATAATCCATAATAATATTTTAAATTCTAAAATTATTTATTTTTGGCATATAAATTTTTAGAAACTGTTTCTAAATCTTTATTTTTTCAATCATTCCGCCTCACCTGCTTTCCTCTTCCGCCGTGCGTATCAGGCGAACCACGTCGTTTGGAAACTACTGCCTGGCATGTGATTCTATCAATAAAAACAATTAGTCTGAAGGCCTTTCGAAAGACGAAACACATAAGATATAATTTCCATTTTGTTACCCGCCATTAGTTCCATATACAGTTTATACGCTTCCATACATGCGCACCAATGTATGCGTACTTATGTCTTTTAGCTTTCAGTCAAGTGAAAATTCTTTGTTGCCGATTTCGTACAAGTGGCAGGGTATACTTTTGTTTAAAAAAATACAAGAACGGAAGTAACGAGTGAGTTGATAATAATTAGGAAAAGACAAATATAGAAAAACAACGCTAATTTAAACAATCTGAACGTTTGCTTAGATAATCTTCTCAAAGCAAACTTTGCAGTTAATATCTCCTTTTCTTCTTTCCAATGCATTTTTCTGCCGGTTTACATGTTACGTATAAACATGCGTAAACAAGTTACCGGGTAATGGAAATATCAGTGCCACTTCCGCACTGGACAATGCTGATAGACGCCATTCTTCTCCAAACTGTGCTGCGTACAAATCCAGCTGCGTAATTCTTCAGGAAAACAAATTTGCCATATCCCGTTGAAATACTGGTCCTCGTACGATCCTTGTATGTACAGGGAGTGTAATGGATAACTGCTCGGAACGGAAAATCGAAGAGCCGAGTTCGAATTCCAGTCATGTTCGTTCTATTCACTTACACGTAGCAGATACCCTTGGAAACGGTTTAAATCCATCTCTCCAGCTATAGGTTAATTTATAAGACCTGTATCCGTAAATCATTATCTCAAATAAAGAGTCTTACAATCTAAAAATATTTTCTGGCTTTAAATAACCTGCTAGGTTGATTAGCCGTAAAAATCTAATCAATCAATCGGACCTTATGCAGAACATTCATTACTGCACTCTTTGGGAATAAATGTAATGAAAAACATTAAACCGAATGTGTCCGATATAGGAATAAAATCAGTAACAGAATGTTACTGAATGTGACCTGTCATTTAGGAAGGCTGGAGAGTACAGCGACTAAAACCTTATAAGAACCTCAAAGAATGTAGTAAATAGTCAAAGAAAATGGATTTATTAAAATCATTCGGTCTTTTAAAAATCGAGCTAAAACATTTTAAAATAATTGTTTAGAGATTTATTTTTGTTCCATATAAGCGCGGTTTGGTTTACTAGGTTTATTTTGTTTTACGGCTTATCAACACCTCAATGGGTTATTTAATACAAGATTTTTAGGATAGGTTCGTATGGCTAGAATATATATTTGTAAGAAATCAGTTTGTGGATCAGTTTTCATTGACGTGCTAAGAGTTTTTGTCGAGAGTCAAATGTATTGTTGGTAATATTTTTTTTCCAAAAATGTATTGCTGGTATTTTTACTATTAAAATTTATTTTCATACTTTCATAGCGTCTTGACCCCATTTTGGCAGTTGACTATTTGCAGATAACTGGGACCCTAACAGGTGTTACCACCCTGAATCGGAGCGGATCTGGGAGCAACAGCAATTAAGAGGTGGTTCCACGTTCCTCAAAACCTCTCGATTAGAGGCCTTTCTACCGGATGTAGTTAATCGTCATACCCAGGACGCATATGAGCACGAAACAAAAAAATTATACCTTTAATTCTATGAACAATTTCTTTCAGAATTTTGAATTGTGTCGAAGTCCATATCCGAAATTACTTTTCAATAACAATATAGATATCTTATAATATCGGTGGTCATCGAGTATTAATATTCGAGTAGATGCTGAGATTTTAAAGTAGCATAAATTTGTGTCTCGCTCGTGTGTATGAATGAGTGGAGGGTGATCGACGGTTTGAATCCATGAAGCTATCATCTGTCGTCATCATCGCCTTGGACAAACATAATTAGAGAACTCATTAAAGGGGGCGTTCACAAAATATCACACAATCTCTTCAGCTGACGAGTGAAATGCGGCGCAAAACAAACAAGGCCGATTAAGTGTTTGGGGGGCGGTGGGCTAATTCCACTGCTGTCCAGACAAAGGAAAAGACACCAAGTGTTATGGTCAAGTTTTCTCACGCTTAAACACATCGCACCTCCCTTCCAAAACTCTCCGATTTGTTGTCTATTCGTTGGACAGCTCTTAAGTGTCATAAACAAATTACCTTGTCGGGTCACGTTTCAAATGATAAAAACGACCAGTGTGGAAACGATTTCACATTTGCTATTGCTAAAGCGTTCTTTTCTAATTATCGCAAGATGTTGCCAACGTCAGACATGAACAATTTTGTGGGTTTGGTTATCCTCCCTATAAAATAAACATACAACCAACTCCTGCGTAAAAATGTATATAATAACATAGTTAATACTGGTATAGAAAATTATTATTTTATGTGGTGTGTCCTTTCAGAACTTAGGCGATAATGGCTCTCCACAACTTCCTATTCTTTGTACCGCTAAGCAATTTTTGTCCTCTTACTATCCCTTCCAGTCTATAGTGATATTCCAAGCATTGCTTAGATGTGGCACAAGGCCGAAAGTAGGGGGCACCCAGTGAGGATCGAACTCACTACTCAGTCGTAATTGTTCTAGCGAGACTAGCTTGCTAACCATTACACCGCCTCGAAGTTCCCCAATCTCTTCCAGTCTATATTCTGCTATCCATTTGCACAAGCTCGTTAAGTAGGTTACTCGCTGTTTTCCTCTGCTTCTTTTCTCTATATGACTTTGTCAAATTCTCCAAACCCTCTTTCCTCATTATGTGTCCCAGAAATGTCAACTGCCCTCTTCCTGGCTCTAAGCGTAAGTGCCCTTTTTCCTTAAAACTTTATCGCTACTCATGTTCTGTTCACTTAGTCACCCGTTCACGTGGCGCATCTCCCGTATGCACGTACTCAAACACACGATCACTAAACGAATAAATGTTTTTTGCTTACTTTTTTTTTTTTTTTTTTTTCCAATTATATTTTTAAATAACAATAGAAGTAGATAAGTTCACCTATCGCCCGGTTTATACTTTTCTCCCGTCTTTTGAACAGGTTTTGTTTCCTGTTTAGAAGTTGAGTTCATGGTTCCTTTTAAAGTTTTCACATTTTTTTCACTCCTAGCAACTTTTTTGCATCTTAATGGCATTATCGCCTTTCTTGGGCTGAAATGATTTAAAAACAGTTTAATTTCTCTTTTATGAATCCTGGTATTTTCAGCATTTTTCTGCAGAGCCACATCTCTTTTTGCTTCAAGTGTTATCTTCATTTATGAGGAAATTGTCCAGCATTCATTAGTTATTGTAGGCGATGTTTTCCAAACTACTTCTTTTTTCACAGAAGCAACGTCGCAAACCTATAGCTATTTCCATGGAAAATGATCAGACGCGCTCCATTCTTTAGTTCCGCTAATTCAGACCTTTACAGCTAAGACCAACCATTCCATGTACATAAGGATAAACCATCCTTATTTCCTTCGTATTACATTGGTAAGAAGGAAGTTTCATGGTTGAATAGACTCCCAAAGTGATGCTTCCATGATCACTCCACCTCTTTAAGTCTAGGATCAACCCTTATCTGTCATAAATATCCCCACAATATCTACCTCTTCTCTCTTTATATGCCCTTACAACAATCTCATTTAATAACTCTGCCTTGAGGAGCTCTTAGGCTTTGTATAGGGTGGACATTAGTTTAAAAAGAACTATATCAGCTACTCTGCATTGATTAGTTAGTTTCGTATTTAGAATTCTGTGAGATTTTACTCAAAAGAATACCACTCACATTATTCGGAATATTGACCTCATCTTTGTCGCCATATTTATTACAACGTTTCGGCCGTTGTACGCACCGGCCTTCTTCAGGTGGTTGGAATGTCGAACTGAACCCTTTATTTCGCTCATTGGGGTAGACTGTTCTAGTTCCACGTACCATGTTTAATGGATGTTAGTTATCAGTTATCTCCTGTTAATTTCCCTCTCCAAGTTCTCCACTGCCTTAACCGGGTATTGAACTCACACTCTTTGGGTCCTGTCACTGGATCTAACTAACGCCTTTATCCACTGTGCCATGTGTCCTTGAAGATTTACATTCTCCGCTTTGTTTTTCCAATTTTGTAAAAGGTAGTGATCTGAATATTCTTCAAAAAAAAAAGGGTAGATTATTTATAATTACTGATTACGCGGTCCTGTAATTGATGGCTAATTTTCTACTCTGTCACCCAGTTCTCACAGACACAACATTGCAAACCGGGCTCCATTCTTTCGTTCCACCACTTCAGACTTTTACAGCTAGAAAACACCATCCCACCGCCATTGCCAAATCACGCTAATTTCTACCGCGTTTCAAATATAGGAAGAAAGTCTTACTCAGAGAACATTTGCCCCAAGAACTGCCAATTTGGTAAACACTCGTGTGGTTGCTTCCCTGAACACTTCATTCTTGACCTCCTCAAGTCAAGGGTCAGTTGTCATAGTTTGTTTTTTCTTTTTCCTCATCTTCACTTTGTGGGGATTACATCCACCTTGTCTGCCACTACGCCCGATAGGTGGTTTTTTTCAGGACTGTAAAAGAACGGATCTCTCTATCTCCAGTCATTCTTTCTAGGAGGATTTTATCACCCAGCCACATGGTGCATCTTTCGTATGCACGCACTACTGCTATCCTTACAAATGTTTCTTTTCTTACACTTTTTCATCTATTTTTTTTTTTTTTTTTAATTATTTACAGTAAGGCTCACCCTTTACAGAGACCGGGGGCCACTCTGGGCACAGGGTTACGTTAGAAGGCAGTTTGTACAGATAGGAGTGGAAGATAACGGTTAACCCTGGCCTTAAACAGGCTTAGATTGTCCTGATTGGGGAAACATCCTCTTAGGAATCGGTTCCACTGAACAGTGGTTCGCGGGAAGAAGCTGTTCGAGTAGAACTTCTCACCGACGGAATATTGAGTGAATGTGGGTGGCTTGCTACTATATAAAATGGCATGGTGTGTCCTTGCCGTGAAGGTTTGAATTGGCGGAACCAGGGAATGTAGTTCGCCTGAGCCCTTTCCGTGGAAGTAGTGATAGAGCAGCGTGAGACTTGCCACATTCTGCCTGTGGGAGACAAGGTGGAGAATAATTCTTCACTCACAAGGTCTCGGAGACGCTTTTAAACTCTATCAAGGCTTGAGAGCGAGGTCTGGAAATTTCCCACCAAAATATGACAACAGTACTCCATTGGTACACACTAATATATTTCCCTCTTTTTGTGACTCCTGTCATTCATTATATAAAAAATACATAAAAATATCTCCGTTGAAATTTATTCCTAAAAATGTCGAATTGAAATTCGCCGAGGGTTCTCATCCGGGTTCTATTACAAATTTGTAGACGGGCAAATCATTTGAAACTCCCTACCACGTTCTCTTCCATTTATCTCAGACATCTAATTCATTAACATTTTTAATGTAGACTGTAGTCGTGAGAATTAAAATGCACGATTAAAAGAAGGGCGGTACTGTATTATTGAAAAATTTTACAACTATTAAGCCGAACGCTAAATTGAAACAGATTCAATGACGTTTGGTTCAATTCTTGTCAATTTTCACACTTTTTTTTTTTATTACCCAACGTTTTTTTATTATCCCGTCATTTAAAACCTTGTTAATTTACTTGATAATTAAATTGCCTAATACACACGTAGAAATTCGAACTAAAATGCTTTTGATATAATTGGAATGTCTTTCGTGTCAATTTGGTTTATAACCTCGAGGTGTCAAAAATGGACAGACCACTTTGATCAGATATAATTATAGTTAGCAGTCCACATGAAAATTTCACGGTTTACCGATTTGAATTTTCTTATTAATAAAAATTCTTAATGATAATCTCTTTGAGAGCTCCACGCCGATAAAATACTAGTGGAATTTCCCCTAGTATCGTTAAATATTTAAATTTAACAGCTTTAACAAAATTTTTCAATAAGTCATATTTATTTATACATTATATAAAGAAGTAAATGGGTAAAATTAAAGATTCAAAACTGACAAGGTTTTCCATATCACTGAAGCAGACGTTAAACCCATATGCTGTCATTTTCTCTATTTCCACTTTTTGATTTATCTTTTTTATCTCCTCTTTTCTTCTTTTCCTTTTCTCTGCTCTCTTCTCTCCCCTCTCTCTTCTCTCTCTTCTCTGCAATCCAATACCGTCTCTTTTCTCGCAGACACAACGGAATGGTCCTTTACTTATGTGGGATAATAATGCTTGAGTTAGGTTCTGCCAACTAGCTGAGAAACAAGTAAAATTATGATTATTCGGGATTTTTTTAATTTTGTGAATCTAATTAATATTTCAACAAGAATGGTAAATCTAACACATAATATCGGTAGTATCCAAAAATCATAAATATTTTTTATTAATTCTTCGGTTACTAGTTTACACGCGCCGTTAAAAAGGACGGCATATTTTCTTACATTTACAGTTATTTTTGTTTTTCATTTATTATTGTCATTTGCTCTTTTATGGTGATGGAATTTTCATCTCCCGCTTTCGTAAGCATTTTGCAACAGTATATCATTGTTATAATTAACATGCTTCTGTATGAGGAAAAAAAAAACTATTTCAAACAAAAGTAAAGGTAATTTCTGATGAATTTCCGGAATGATATTTACAGCAAGTTTAATGTCCACATTTTTGTTTTTACGCTTCATAAAAAAACTGTCGTGCCAAATGAAGATAATTCAAAAGAATCAGAGGCAAAGAGAGTCAGCTTGACACCATGGCTGCAGCAGTAACAGAGAAGGAAAAAATAACATTAGGTTTAATGCTTCAATTTCAAGCTTTGGGATTGTCCCAGAGTCTAGAAAAGTAAAACATTTGTTAGTGAATTTGGTGATAGAGTAACTGTGAGTTCAATCTCTAAGCCGGGAGGTAAGGTTATACTCAGTCAGTTGAAGCGACACTAACAGAGCAATTAAACAAGGGGATATATCTGTAGACATGGACAGGGTAGATTGAGTAAGAACTCAGTTCGAAATTCACTGAAGGTTACCTCAGGTCGACAGACCGAAACGTCGTCTGTCCTGGGTATGGCGATAAACTACATCCGACAGCAAGACCTCTGGTCCGGAGGTTTTGAGGAGCGTGGAACAACCTCTTAATTGCTGGTGTTCCCAGGTTCGCCATGACCCGGGGTGGTAGCATCTGTTAAGGTCCCAACTATGGGCAAATAGTTGACACCTTCCTCCCAAACTGGGATCAGAACACTATGCAAGTGTAAAAATAGGTTTTGCTACCAGCAATAACTATTTGGATAAAAATATAACCAGCAATGCATTTTTGGGGGTAAAACAAAATATTACGAGCAATGCATTTTTGGGGGTAAAACAAAATATTACGAGCAATGCATTTTTGGGGGTAAAACAAAATATTACGAGCAATGCATTTTGGGGGGTAAAACACAATATTACCAGCAATAAAAATCTTGTTGGCATTAAATAACCCATTGAGGTTGATATGTCGTAAAACGAATCAAACCGAAACGTTGTGGTAGTAACAACAACAGACGAAGTCATTAGTTCGACTGTAATTAGTGTAAATAAAAGTGACGGTCTGTTTCGGTTGCTAGTAACATAGATCAACGCAGTATTTTTTATCGAATACAAACTTTTATTAAGCACATCTTCACTTGTCGTGAGAGGGAATATGGTGGTTTCAAATGGTTCGTTGTTGATTTTGTTTAGCGGCTTATCAAGCTCTCTGGATTATTTAATGCCGAAATCTAAATATTTTGTACATAACTTTACCTGAATGTATAAAATTATGTTTATATATATAGTTTGTAGATGATAAAATGTAGTGTTGGTATTTTTATTAAATGTATTACTGGTAATTTCACAACAAGAATGTAGTGTTGGTAATCTTTTTTAGAAAAACTGTATTTTTTATACTTTTTTGTTAGCGTTGCACGGATTGTCATTTTGCTATAAATATGTATTCTGGGTCATTTTACTATAAAAATGACCTGTTGATTTGTTTAGGGGTTCATTATTCGCCCATAGCTGGGACCCTAACAGGTGCTATCACACCGAGTTAGGGTACAGTTGGGATCAACAGCAGTTAACGGTTGGTTACTTGCTCCTCAAGACTTCAAATTTCCCGGTCAGTGGCTTGCTGCTAGATGTAGTTTATCGTCATAGCCATAACGGGGTTTCAACTGGCAAATAGGATGCACACAAAAATAATAGTTTATGTACTGGTTTGTAAATATTACAGAAAACGCTTTCATTGCTTTTTCTTCATACTTAGGAAATCTTGAATCACGCGAAATACATAATATCAAAAAAAGAAAAATAGTAAATAATTAAACTTGTGAAGAGTGCTACTTGCAATGGCTCGTTAAACAGACACTTCTGACGTCGTTTGGGGCGGATCAAGTAATTCTTGTACATGCGTGTGTCTAATTTTCTTAAGTCATGTAAACAAATTGGCAGTCGGGATGGGCAAACATCAACTTTACTAGTTATACTCTAACCATACTAGTTCGGATTAAGGCGTTCGTGTATTTTCTTCTGCATCTAGAAGGGTACAAAGCGCCTCTCGATCCTTTGCAGAGTTTCACACTTCTTGATTTTTTGTTTAAATTTTCCCGTCCTGGGTATGACAATAAACAATATACGCGTCCTGGGTAAGACGATAAACTACGTCCAACAGCAAGGCTTCTGATCTGGAGATTTTGATGAGCGTGGAACCACCTTTTAATTGCTGGTGTTCTTAGGTCCAACCTGACCAGAGTGGTAGCACCTGTTAGGGTCCCAGCTATGGGTAAATAATTAACCCCCAAACTGGAGTCAGAACACAATGAAAGTGTAAAAATAGGTTTTAATACCTGAAATTTAAAAAAAATTATTACCAGAAATACATTTTTGAAATTATCAGCAAAGGAAAACTATTACCAGATCTATATTACTAGAAATAGATTTGTTGAAGGAAAATCTGTTATCAGAAATAGATTTGTTGAAGGAAAATCTGTTATCAGAAATAGATTTGTTGAATGAAAATCTGTTATCAGAAATAGATTTGTTGAATGAAAATCTATTACCAGAAATAGATTTGTTGAATGAAAATCTATTACCAGAAATAGATTTGTTGAATGAAAATCTATTACCAGAAATAGATTTGTTGGAAAGAATGAAAATCTATTACCAGAAATAGATTTGTTGAAAAGAATGAAAATCTATTACCAGAAATAGATTTGTTGAAAAGAATGAAAATCTATTACCAGAAATAGATTTGTTGAAAAGAATGAAAATCTATTACCAACAATGAAAATTTCGTCAGCATTAAATAACCCATTGAGGTTGATATGCCGTAAAACAAAACAAAAAAAAAAAAAAAATCATTTAAATCTTATGAATGAAAATGTTTTTATTTTTTTAATATTCAGTGTGTCGATCAATATGTAAAACAAAATCCCCAATTATAGAGCAGCCTTATGGATGGTTTTATCCTCTCATTTGTAGAAATCGACTCGACTGCATGACGTGTGTGGTAAAATAGGTAAATTAAGTGGTGTAATTGAGACAATTGTTTGTGACACCAGTCTCGTTACTTTTCAGATAGACCTCGTATAAATAGGAGTAGATAGTTTTACCTATTGTTCGGTTCAAACGCCTCCACGACCTTTGGAATAGGAGTAGAGATTTATCCTTTGTTTCCTGTTTGGAATTGGGTTTGCTTTTCTTTCTAAAATCTATTTCAACTGGATACTTCTGTTTCCGCCTAAATTCCGAAATTTTATTTACTATTTCTTTTTCTCAATAGGAATAGATATGTTCGTATGGTCCAGACCCTACCCAGATGTTTTGAACAGAAGTATAGGTGTTAAATAATAGCTTCAGTGGCAGTGTATTTTGGCTCAGACTTTCGGAGGCTGACCTTAAGATCAGAGGGCTGACAAAACAGAAGTTGTTTGTGATTGGTTAAAACTAGCGTAGTAATGTTAGAGAGATAGAAAGTGATTTCAGTGAGTTAAGTTTGACACGTCATACTGAGCAGACGTGGTTATTTCGTGTCTCGTGGGACTTACTCCCAAGTGGGGGTGATAGAGCGACGCCACTGACTAGTTAGAAATGTACACGTCAACGTGTGTAATAAAATAGATACTTTAAAATCCCTTCTGTTGAAATTCTCATTTTACTTCCGAACAAAATAACTGGCAATCACCGGGCCGAGAGAAGACACAACGTTATGGAATCGACCCAGTCAACCTAGAGACCCCCAGAACAAAGTTTGGGGGGTGCTATGCAACACAGGTTTATCTTTATAATATATAATCTATTGAACTGAAGCACATCATTTGTCTAAAATCATTAATCATTAATTTTCAAAATATATCATAAAAATCCATCTTTTATTTCTCAAATAATTAGCGTATGAAACTTCGTTTTATAAGTTTAACTGTGTAGATGTTTAATTTCAGAAAATAAATGCAAACGAATAGCGGAAAAAAATGTGTATTTAAAATTAAAAATACTTACAGTAGGATAATAGATTTAAGTATATTCATTTTGTCAGGATTAGATTAAAAATCTGGAATCTTTAAAATTCGACATCTGATTTCCCGCTTTCTATTTGTGAGGCCATACGTGTATATTATTGTTTTTTTTTTTTTTTGTTTTTTTTTTTGTTTTTTTTTTGTTTCGTTTTTTTTTTTTTTTTTTTTTTTTTTTTTTTTCGGAGACTTTCAATTCATGATTTATCAAAGCAATTTCTCTAACATATCTTTATTAGAAATGTGTTCACTACAATTGTGTGCATGATTTTTCTTCACTGACAAGTTTTTTTTTCTATTTTATTATCACAGGATTACAGGCGCACCTTTCGTAGCTTTTCTCTGGCTTATTTTGACAGTTCTGCAGGTAAGGCGATTTTTTCTACTTTTAAGAAATCAGATTTTGCGATTTAATGATTGAACTTTTTTTATCTATTCATGTCTTCCAAAATTCGTGTATCGGTTGATCCTCAAGAGGAGATAGTCATAATTTATTTCAATGTAAATAAAATATCTGCCTATATTTTTGATATGAGGTATTGTAATTATTTACATTGTACGGACTGTTCTCCTTATTTTTGTTGCCATATTCACGACGTTTCGGCCGTTGTACGCACCGGAATTCTTCAGGTGATTGGAATTTCGAACTAAACCGTTTATTTCTTAGATTGTTCTAGTTCCACTTGTCATGACTCTTCTGGATGTCTCAGTTATCTCCCCTTAACTCAACTCTCCAAGTTTTGTTCACCACTGCAGTAGCCAGGTATTGAACTCATAACTCTTCGGATCAAGTCACTGGGTTGTGTGTCCTTAAGGATAGGTTAAAATACCGTAGCATCTTTTATATATATATATATATATATATATATAACGTATTTTTATTCAATACAATGAATTCCTGACGGTGTCATTTAGTTTGAAACAAGGCCACGGGTATGGATCACCCGGTGAGTATCGAACTCACTACTCAGTATGAATGGTGAACCCAACTATATCTCTATTACTCCAGGTCGAAGCACTCATCGAACTCCTCATTTTGAGTCGCTTTTACATGGCCTTTGCTTGCCTTTCTTTTTCCTTATATGCAAAGACAAACTAATGGATACATATAGATACATAATTCCTGCTTCGAAAATTCAACTAATTCAAATTCTATTATGTCCTACAAATATAACTTTAATAGGAAGGGTTATGATCAAAGGACATGTTTCTTATATTCAGTAACAAGATGTAATTAAGAGGCACAACCCGTCATCAGGAACTGATATTGAAAAATATAAGGTAGACTTAATTTTTTCCTTTTTTTTTTTTTTTTTTTTTTTTTTTTTGAAACGACCAACAAATATTTAACATTTTTTTTTTTTTTTTTAGGGTCACTTTCTGCTTTTGGGGGTTCCCAGCACTTTGCGGCGAGCATATTGAATGAGATGGAAGTGCTCAAATGCTTTGAAATAATTTTCTTTTATTTGGCCTCTCTTTCTCTTTCATCTAGAATACCGTAAGAGCTGCCACCAATCAAAGTTGTTCCATATTTATGTGTATCCGATAATATCATCTGAGCCTGCTTAGTAAATTCTAAAGTTCTAACTTTTTCATGATTAAAATAATATCCTCACGAAAGAAATGTCAGTTATTTTCAGTAAGCTGTCGTGCTTAAAATATGTTTAATATTTTTGGATTACTCTGGGCTTTGTTATATTTAAAAGCTTCAAAGCTAATGAGAACAGTTTGGTTCGTTTTGTTTTACGGCATATCAACCTCAATGGGTTAAAGCCGACAAGATTTTTATTGCTGGTTATAATTTTTACAAAAATGTATTGCTGGTAATATTTTTTTCTTTCAAAAATGTATTAAAACCTATTTTTACACTTGCGTAGTGTTCTGATCCCTGTTTGGGAGGGAGGTGTCAACTATTTCCCCATAGTTAGGACCTTAACAGGTGCTACCACTCCGGGTCAGGGTGGACCTGGGAACACCAACAACTAAGAGGTGGTTCCACTCTCCTCAAAACCTCATGATCAGAGGTCTTGCTGTTGGATGTAGTTTATTGTCTTACCCAGGACGGACGGTGTACAGTCAATAGGACAAATCACGAGCTGATGCATCAAAAGATCACCAACAATGTCTCGTATCTGAAACAGATTTCCCTGGTAAGCATGTTTATAATTAATTCGGTACGATGAGAAATTGTTTCTGCATTTTATACTGTTGCTCATGATTTTTAAAATTGATTTTTAAACGACAAAGTTTAATACGCAGTATGTGAATTGATCGAAATATAGGAACGACCCAATAAATGCTGATTGATAAATTTATTATCTAAGGTTTTTAGAAGGACTATCAAAAATTTAGATTAAAAATTATTTACATTGTTCGGACTGTTGTCCTCATCTTTATTGTCATATTCACGACATTTTGCCCGTTGTACGCTCCGGCCGTCTTCAGGTGATTGGAATTTCGAACTGAACTCATCACTCAGTGGATAAAAGCATTGGTTGGATCCATTAACAATTATTGTACACCACTAGACGTACATCCAGTAGACTGCTACAAATATATATTGTTTGGTGAACATATTTGGCATATTAACACAGAAATTGATACAAAATAGTAACATAAATTCTGTATTCTATTAACGCCCACTGACCGAAACATGTTTTGAGGGTCGACCTATACAGCAGGTCTAACTCTAACTCAGAATTTTGAGCTAAAAATCTTGAAGTCGACTTGTACGCCGCAATTGACGGTATATATTAGAAATAACTATAATATTTATTGGCCTTGAGTATTATTTCGGAGGTGTATATTCGCTAAGAGGCAGAAATTCTTACTGAAAAATGGAAGGGGGGAAGCGAAATTCCTTTTTGCTAGGAAATCTCTCTAACTGCTGGACTTGTTAATTCGCATGTGAATGAAAAGTCACCGAAACCCGCTGTATTATCCTCATCCTCTTCCCTTTTGGCGATAGCAATCCTCGAGAATTATGACCAACAACTGACTTTTATCAGATATATCGTATTTCAGGAATATGATTTGATTCTAACAGCATTTGTGGCAGTTAGATCTTTTTTTTTCTTTCCTTAATCGTTAACCTTATTTTCATCTACCCCATATACTCGCGTATAAGAAAACCTCACGTATAAGGCGAACCTTGAATTTTCTTCTTTTTTTTTTTTTTAAGTAAAACTTGATAATTTTCATATAGCTCGTGTATAATGCGATCTCAGCTTCTGGGCAACACTCGTAGACCTACCGTAGTCAAATATTGCAGTACTCTGCATCATCCTGGACATAGAGCAAATAAATTTCAATCTTTATTTTATAAAGCTACCTCAAAATGGCGAGAAAAACAACTTAATATGTGATAGGGAGATTTAGATGTCGTACTTTTGTTTTCGTTCATGTCTAATTTTTAACCTCTTCAAAAGAAATTACCTGTGTATAGTGCGAACCCGTACTTTTGGTGTAAAAATAAATAAATATAAAAACGATACTCGATTATATACGGTACTTCACGCTTACTGCAGCAAGTCTTCCGGGGACAATACTTAATTCAAAACTGTGAAAAAACAACGGGAAAAAGACTATATTTTCCAATATACCATAGCAAATCACAGATAATGAACGAAAGGAATCTGGGGAGAGCTATGATTGCCAGCGTCCTGTAGGCACATGGCATTTTATAAAATAAAAACATGATCTAACGTAGGTCAAAATTCGGGACACACTGAGTGGCTAACGAACTCACTATCAATGGATTTCAAGTCTGTGGGAATGTGGGTGGATCAAATCCGCAAGTTTTGTCCTGACAGTCCGCGTCAAAGCTGTTCCCAGAAGTGAGCCTCAAATCTGTCTAATGAAACTATTATTCTGTTCGTGACCCATCGTCGCGAGTACAAAACGATTTACTGACTGGATATGAGAAGACGACAAATAAAATAATAATTGGTAAATCATTGAATCATATTTGATCTGGCAACGTTATTATTTCGCCCCCACCCCACACCGGTGCAACCCGTCATTTAATGACAGTCCGAACGGAAGATAAATAATTAGAAAACATACTTGCGTAAAAAAAAAAAAAAAAATCACAATCATGCAAGACATTGGCATGTCATTAACTGTCATGTTTCACTCGCAATCTACTAAATATGTTCACATTTTCAGCCACTATGTACGCGAGTTATATACATAATATATATATATATATATATATATATATATATATATGGTAGGAATTGTGGACAAAAACTGACAAGTGTATGCGCGCGCACACACACACACACACACACACATATATATATATATATGTGTGTGTGTATTGTACAAATTACCAGGCATCAGAATTTAGAGGGAAATTGACTTGTTGATGCTGAGAATTTTTAAACACGCCTTCGTGTTGTTTGATACACAAACAACACGAAAAGTTTTAAAATTCTCAGCATCAACAAGTCAATTTCCCTCTAAATTCTGATGCCTGGTAATTTGTACAATACACACACACACACACACATATACATATATATGTGTATATATATATATATATATATATATATATATACGTACACATGTCAGTTTTTGTCCACCCAATTCCTAGCAATTGTTCTATACGTATAACGACGGATGTTGCACAATTTCCTTACAGATGAAGAGACGACATGAAGCAAGAGAGGTTGCTGAGAATAACATGAACGGAGCATGTAAGCAATTGAGAAGTCTTAAGATAAATAGCATAACAGGCTCAATTATGCATAAAATCAGAGACACAGGAAATTTGTAGACTAAGCTCTTTAAACTTGTTTAGCATTTAGTCTAGCAAAAGGATTATTCTGAATCCCAAAACGTAAAGAAAATAAATCCCTCTCTTGCAGTTCAGAGAATTTTTAAAAAAAAGAATCTCTGGAGTTCCATGATCACCTCAGTCCTGAAGGGATCGGTTATTTAAAAAATAAATAATAAAAAAACTTGTTCTATCTAAAAAAAACAAAAAAAAGCAACCTATTATAATTACTGCAAGTCGTTCATGACAGTGTGGCTGTGTATCTTATAGAATATTTTCAGAGCGATACGAATGTTTATTATTACTTGATACCCGGAATGAAAGATCCATGAACGAAAACTGAGTTGAAGTAAGCTATTATCCAATTAAGAATGGCGTCGTACGATCTCAGATACGTAGTCTGGTGTTTAATACAACTACTTAAGAGCTACTTCTGTTTGTAATTAAGCATTCGTTACTGTTTTGCTTTTTTATTAATTTTAAAACATGGCACAGAAAGATATATAGATTTGAAAATTACATCTATTTAGTCTTAAAGCAAACAAGGGCGTGTTAGATTTCTCCGAATTAGCACACATAAGGTGCAACAGAAGCAATTCATTTTGCAATTATGATTTAAGAAGCTACTGCAGAGGAAGTAAAACCAGTCTATTGATTGTTGCTTTGAAACCCATAATAAAGAGAAACTTGATGCTTACTTGTACAATAAAATGGTTTTGTGTACAATGAGTTAAAACTGCCAAAATAATGGCTAACAGACTAGCCTGCTAAACAACTTCTAGTGTATTGAATACGGTTTTCTCTGGCGTGGTGCCAATTTTAGGACACACAAAGTACATTAAGCTTGTAACAGATCGATAATGACTTAAAGCTTTAATCTGTTGTGGTACTGTTGCTAGTTAGACTGAAATCAGTAGTAAACAAATTTTACATATGTAAATAACTGGGCGTAATTGTTAGTAGAGCTAAATGGTATGAGTTTGAACAAGGCGCTATTTTCATGAGTAACAAAGAAAGTATACTAGTATACATGTAAAGGAAAGAAATCATTAAAAGTTAACTATGAATTGTGTTTATGTGAGTGTGTTCAATCACTAACGAGACTGGTATCATACATACACGGTTGTTGTGCGAGAAGGAAAAAAGAGAAAGACAGGAAGTGTCTCGTTTTTAACGGCACCACCTATCAACTGTCTGGCGAAACCGGCAAAGCAAATATCATCATCATTATTATTACAGAACTAAAACGATATCTGCAAACATATTGCAAAGTTCTTTTAATTATCAACCATACAAATGTCTACTCATAAAATCAGGTTATTTGACTTTTGTTTGCTTTCCTACTATGTGGTACTAATGGATAGATTTTTGAGTTTCAAACACGTTGGGTTTTTGTATGTGTTTTTAAAGCATTACTAAAATTGGAATCATCGAAAAAGACCAATTAATAATTCTAATAAATTTTATTTGTCTATATTTCTGAGATGAGGTATTATGTATAGTATTTACATTAGTCGGACTATTGTCCTCATCTTTGTCGCCATTTTTGTCACAACGTTTCGGCCGTTGTACGCTCCGGCCTTCTTCAGGTGGTTGGAATTTCGAATCGAACCCTTTATTTCGATCACCGGGGTAGACTGTTGATAAAGGCGTTGGTTAGATCCAGTGACAGACCCAAAGAGTGTGAGTTCAATACCCGGTTCAGGCAGTGGAGAAGTTTCAGAGGGAAAATTAGCAGGAGATAACTGACATCCATCAAACATGGCTCGTGGAACTAGAACAGTCTACCCCGGTGATCTAAATAAAGGGTTCGGTTCGAAACTCCAACCACCTGAAGAAGGCCGGAGCGTACAACGGCCGAAACGTTGTGACAAAAATGGCGACAAAGATGAGGACAATAGTCCGACTAATGTAAATACTGTAAATTTTATTTGTCTTTTTATTAGTGAGACGTCTAATATAATACAAGTCCAACACTTTGCTAGTAGCATTAACCAAAACCTCATCTTTTCTATTACTAAAATATAAATTAAACACCTTTTATCAAATGTTCTTTCAGATTCTATTTCTTATTATTATCCATGATATTTGATTACTTAAACTTTACACAAAATTGAACTTTGACCTTCGTTAACCAAAATGCTGTTTATACTTCTATAGTTATTAAAAAAACCCAAAAAAAACGACCTAAATAGGATTAAAAAGAAATCTGATACTTGGCCAAATTTTAGAACGAGGATCATAAATTTAGAGTTTTCTGCACCCTCCCGTCTACGTTATATCATCAAAATGCACTCGAGGTTTTCTTATTCCACCTCCTATTACGAGGGTCCACTGAAAATTTTATAGGCTGACCAAGATATAAGCGTAAATTGACACCAGTTTGTAGACGAAAAAACCTGCAAGTGTAACAGAACACAACAACTGGCTGTACACCTGTTCTATTCAGCTATTGTGCAGCAATGATGCACTGCAACACCGATGGAAGAAGTCTATGGACCGCATTTGGTCATATTCTATGAAAGTAACTTCGTCAGCTTATGAACTTTTCAGACGACCCCCTCTCTCTCTCTCTCTCTCTATATATATATATATATATATATATATATATATATATATATATATATATATAAATTGACTTTAACTAGTTTTCCTTTCATTGAAATTTTTTTGCTTGTTTCCGCATTGTTTAGATTTTATTAAGCAACACTGAAGTAGTATTGACCCCTCATGCAAAATATCGTAGGATATAAAATCGACCTGTACATTGTGATGAAAATTACATCAAACAATAACTTGCTTTTAATCATTTCACCACAAGCAAGGTGATAATGCCACTAAGACACAAGGTGTTACTGGGAGGGAAAGAGAAGGAGAAAACTTTAGTGAGAAGAATGGACAATAAAAGAACAGGTTTTAGGAAGACAGAACATGGTGATTGACGTTGCATTTAAATTTATGAAGAACTAGAATTTTTTGCAACTTGCGTGTGAATAGGCACATGTCTGAAATGATCATGCCATTATTATGATGTAAACCCAGACTCTAATTGAAATTATAACGCTAACTATAACTTTTTTACAAGATACTAATGCGTGTTAAAATACTCATAGTATTTAGTATTGTTGAAGTTATCGCTAACATTTTATATCGAGGTTTACCAACTCTACATTTCGTACAATTTCGCAAACAAATCGGTAAAATTTGATTAAGTTGATTTGTTCGGAAAAATACATTGGCAAAAAACCCTACATCGTGGTTTAATAATTTCTTTAATTTAATTTTATAGAAATTTTCTTAAAAATATTGTTTAAGAATTTTTTTTTTTTTTTTTTGCTTTTTAACAAGGAAGAACAGATTCTTAGGGTTTCTTACTTTTGAGTATGCATCATACAACTGGCTATGCGTAATTATTTCTTTCTGGAGTTAAATTAGAACATTTTGAAGCGTTTGGCCTTGTGATTTGTCTTTAGTTTCTCGCAAACGCAGGGCGAACTGGAAACTGGATTCTTGTATATAAAAACTTAAAGAAACGATATGAAAAAAACAATATTGCATTTTTATTAAATAAGTATTTATTTTAATCATTAATTTGTTTTTAAATAAAACTTGTTTTTTTTTTTTCAAAACAATGAAAACTTATTGTACTAAGCTACGCACACTAGTAAAACCAACTGTACTTTGTATCCCTTTAGTTGTTTGTACTTCATCCAAAATTTGATTTCAATCGGTCAATATATGGCTATTTTACAAGTTGTGACGGACAGACTAAAGGAAATCACAGAATTTTATATATATATATATATATACGACGTGATTCATTTAAGAGATTTGAAGAGTTTACACAGATAAAAATAAAATATAATTATTCTGTTGTTGAACAAATCTTGGAATTTTTTTGTTCAAAATGCTGTGACTACATGTTACAATCGACTAATATTAACAGCAGCGGCGGACATTCTTCAAATTGTAGATCGTTTAAACTTCTGAATCAACCCCACAAAATAGAAAACAAGATATCAAATGTGCATCACTAAATACTGGCGTCGTGGGGGACTGAAAAAATAACGTAAGCAGGAGAAACCAGACTAAATTTTACGAAGACTTACATATTAGAAAATAAATTTCTAAATTCTTGCAAGTAAACCGATACCCAGTCTCTTGATCTGCCTGTCTGAATACATCAAAGGAAATGCAGATATTCACAATCAATCCAGACGCCACCCTAGAGGGAGGAAAATCTTCAACAAGAAACTGATGATTTGGGGCACACCACTTTTAACCCCCATTAGTGCTAGTCTGCGAACGACTTCACATATCACCTCCAATCGATGCCTGTATCAATGTTTGAATGGTGTGTGGAGGGGGAGATAATTGAAAATATCTATTCACAAAATCAACCTAAAGGATTCTTATTGTTTTTATATACAGTGTTCTTCTGGACAGGGGGTGATTATAGCTCTCCACAATTTCCCGCCTTTTTTTTTTTTAGCTCTAAGCAATGATTGTCCCCTTACTATCTTTTCCAGTCCCCTTTCTTCTACGCAAATTTTTCAGAATCGTTCGGAAGGTTAATCGAGCTTACCCTCTGGCTCTCTTAGCTTGAATATGTTCTCTGAGTGTCAAATTCTCTCCTTGCTCTCCTTTTTTTTCTGTTTTCCTCAAAACTTCCTCGTTGCTCACATATCCCGTTCATGGTATTCTCAGCATCTTTTTTTAGAACCACATATTTGTTGCTTCAAGTTTCCTCTTCATTTGTAAGAAAACTGTCCAGCATTCACTTCCATATTGGAAAACAGATAGAACAACAATATAGCACTCTTTTATTTTATTTTTAATGAAATTTCCCCGTCTCATAAGACTTTGAACTTGGAAGGTATATTTCTGTGTTCCATTGTGCCTTCTGATTTCTAGGCCACATTTTCAGTCATCTGTAGTAACAATTCCCAGAGTATCCTGTAATTACCCAATTCTGACGTTTTCAATTTGTAGCTCTCACCTTGAGCAGTCTTTTCGCCAATGACCACATATTGTCATACAATCGATGGTTAGTGATTTCTTTCCAGTTTCATTACTAACTGGTTTAGGAGTTCATGCAGTTTTATTTTTGTGTCTGTCATCAACATACTCATCAACGTATCTTATGTTAAGATTGTAACAAACCAAAACAAATCCCAGTAGGACTTACGCAGGAATCCAGGTATCATCTGATAGCCAGTAACAGTCTACAAGAAAGAGATAACAATCGGGACATAGAATATTTGGGCCAATGTGGAAAGTTAGAAAATTAAAGTAAAGGGGATGAATATTAATATTCTGGGAGTTTGCGAGGCGGGATGAACAAATGATGGGCGTTTTTATAAGAGATGGTTACAGAATCATACACACAGGAGGAGATAAAAATGAACGAAGAGTCGGAATAAGCTTACTAAATAAATAAATAAACATAATTCTGTCTGCCTGTCCGTCCGTATGTCTGAAACCCCTCTAACACTTGCTCTACATAGACATATTGTACATTTTGGAATCAGGATGATCCTGGGATTGAAAATCTTACTTTCACCTGATGCTTGAACATTCGGCATTGGGATTTGTATCCGGATGAGGATAGAACAGTTAAAAATTCAAATTTTAAAATAACTGAAAAAAAAATTAGTGATTTTTAAGTTTTTAATAAGGATTGATTTTTACGTTTTTAATAATTAGTAATAATTAGTAACACAACAAATTTGTGAATTTAATTTTGATTTTTAAATTCTGTTTAAAATATCTCCAAAGCTTTGTGAATTAAAGAAATCAATTTTATTAACTTTGATTCCTTAAATTAAAAGAAATCAATTTTATTAACTATGATTCCTTGGCATTTCAAAATGCCAAGGAATCATAGTTAGAGTGAGAGGTTTTGTGACGTAAGGTTTTAAGGTTCTGAGGAGTTTGTGATTGAAAAACTCGACTCAATTCAAGTTCTACGTAGTTTGTGATTTGAAGAACTGGACTTTCGGTCCAAATCGGTCTTTTGGCTGGAATTGGACCTATAGCCCGAATCGGAGATAAAGTCAGGTTTTGATGTTCCATGGATTGAATTGAGGAATTCAAAGTTATTTCTTCAAAATTATCAATGCTGTTTTCTAAGCTGGACCAGGAGGTCCCTTTATTTTTGGGCCGGATACCTAATTATCCCTCCGCAGAAGCTATCTTAAAAGTTCGCATACAGCGTGGACAGTATTAGATTTAAACAGTTGCATCAGTAGGTACCGACAATTGTTTTCGATGAAACTGAAAGGAACTGAAGATCTTAGGAGTATATACACACGTAGCAGAAAACACTGAATATGCTATAGATAAGTTTTATAACATACTCTATTTGATGTTTTCTAATAAGTCACAACAAATAATGATTATATAAAAAATAGTAGAACGCAAAACTAGATGTCTAAAATCTGAAGGAGAAGCAAAGCAATCAAGATGGAAAAACTAAAGGTATAACAGATGTCAAATTTTCCATTCCCGGGTCGTCTTTTTCTCTTAACAACCGTACATTCACTCTTACAATTGGTTAGTTCATCTTGCTTTCTTTTTCTACCCTGTCTAGAAGGTCCTGTAGTTTTCCTTCTGTCCCTGCCAACAACACAGTGTCATGTTAGTATAAAAATTGTGCCCAGCGATACTAAATTCTGATAGGGTCTCCAGATCTTTTAAGATAGACTCGCTGTAGAGGTTAAATTAAAATCAATAAACAGCATCATTTTACTTGGGTGTAATTTTCATTCCACGTCATTACTAGCAGTTACCTTCTTTATTTATTGATTACTAGCAGTTACCTTCTTTATTTATTGATTACTAGCAGTTACCTTCTTTATTTATTGATTACTAGCAGTTACCTTCTTTATTTATTGATTACTAGCAGTTACCTTCTTTATTTATTGATTACTAGCAGTTACCTTCTTTATTTATTGATTACTAGCAGTTACCTTCTTTATTTATTGATTACTAGCAGTCACCTTCTTATTGATTACTAGCAGTTACCTTCTTTATTTATTGATTACTAGCAGTCACCTTCTTATTGATTACTAGCAGTTACCTTCTTTATTTATTGATTACTAGCAGTCACCTTCTTTATTTATTGATTACTAGCAGTCACCTTCTTGTTGATTACTAGCAGTCACCTTCTTGTTGATTACTAGCAGTCACCTTCTTGTTGATTACTAGCAGTCACCTTCTTGTTGATTACTAGCAGTCACCTTCTTTACTTATTGATCTTTTACTTTATTTTATACAATTCAATATTTGATTGGTGCAAAACTTTCAAGCATTATTCTAATATTAACAAATTATTAACTACGCCGATATCACAATATTTTCCTAATTTTCTTGTATATTCTATAATAAAAAGATCCGATTTTGATGTTAAATTTTCTGAAAATATTTTCCATATCTTGAAATTGCTGACCGACGCATTGGAGAAAACAAGTGTTGGAGTGTGAAATATATAGACCATACACTGCATTTTAAATAACTTTCCATTTCAACTCCCTGCTTGTTTTTTACAGTGGCATTTATAACAGGAGAACGAAAACCTGTTGAGCATCAAAATCACCATATAGCTTACTCAGAAAAAGATTTTTCCTTTTCCAATACGACATTCATATGGGTCAGATTCCCAATATAGCGTTTCGCAAAAATAATTTCTTCACGTTCCTGGCTTTCTTAAAATGACTTTTCTTTGAATCTCAGCAGAGAGAAAATACTTTTCTCTAATAAATGATGTTGTGATCTTGAACACTATCCTGGATCTAACCACAATTTTCATGGTTTTTAAAAAACTTGAGGCGATAAGAATGTGATTCTACAGAAAGATGGACTGAATATGTGAGGAACGACTAAGAAACTGAAGGCAAAAAAAGGATACTTATATATATATATATATATATATATATATATATATATATATATAATATATACAGAGAGAGAGACGCACACATATATAGACACACTCATACATAGACACACACACACATATATACATACATACACACACACATACATACATACATACACGTGTGTGTGTGTATATATATATATATATATATACATACACACACACACACACACACATATCGAAAGAGACGCTGGAAACTTCTAGGCACATAATGAGGGAAGAAGGTTGGAAAATTTGACACTCACAGAACATATTTAAGGCAAGGAGGACAGAAAAACTGCACATAACATACCTAACAAGTTTGTGCAGATGGATGGCAGAACAGGGTTTAGGAGAGATAGCTACAAAGAACAGGAAATTGTGGAGAGCTATGATCACCAACGTCCAGAAGGAACACGGTACATAGAAGAAGAATCTATATATAAAATCGACCGCAGTCGTCACCATAGCTGTAAATTCCACAATTCTTTTGTTGGCTGGATAGTATGTGGTTCTGTTTTCTTCTACACTGGTTGGCAACCACGGCTAGAGACACCAGTCTTCACTGCTATTTAACCTCTAACTGGAGAGAGAAGAGATAGATTCACGTCATTCCCAGGCGTATTTATTGAAATTGAATGTTACGAACTCAACCAGAATTCGAACTCGGCACCTGATTTCTCTGTTCCGAGGAGCTAACAATCCTGCACATCAAATTGTTCTAGATTCCCGTAATATATTCATTTTTATTTACATTGTTCCGACTATTGTCCTCATCTTTATTGTCGTATTCACGACGTTTCGGCCATTGTACGCTGCGGCCTTCTTCAGGTGATATTTGTTGGAATTTCGAACCGAATTTAGTGCACGGAGATAGATTGTTCTAATTCCATGTGCCATGTCTATGGATATCTTAGTTTCTGTTAATTCGCTTTGATACCTCTCCAAGTTTTGGTTCTCTCCGCTGAGGCCAAGGATTGAATTCACAATTTTTTGGGTCAAGTCACTTTTGGAGCAAAAAGAAACTTGACCCAAAGACATCTCACCAGAAGAGAAAGACTTTATTAAACGATGACCGCTATTCGTTATTTTTTTTTTTTTAAACTGCGATTCATTCAGGGCCCATTTTCCTCGGTTCTTAAATATTCCTACGGCTTGTAAACGACGTGCTACAGTTGATTTATTGAGAAAGCAAAAAAAAAAAGTGAATATAACACTTCGAATGTTTCCCTAACAGTATGTAAAAGATGGTCGAGGGAATTATTTTTGTTAACTAAACATTAACAATTTTTCAGAACAATGAACATTGTTAAGAAATCGAAATGCTTTGTACCAAAACGCGTCTAAGAAGTTAAGTGTCAAAATTACTGCAAAGGAATTTTCCGCATATACTTATTGTAGGTAATTAATTCATTCTATTTTTAGCATTAGACGAGCAGTACGTTATGTATGGATAGAGTAGCCTCCCTTACACTGTAATATGATACACCACATTAAGAGTAATTTGATCGAGTGAGTGTTTTTCAAATGACTCTTTAATTTCGCTTAGTTAAGTCTGAAACAAACACTTGGGCTTTAGCTGTTAGATTATGAAGATTATACAAGAATAGAATACATGCAAGGAAATTCAGCATCCAGCACTGAAACAGCAGAAACCCAAAGTTTGACTGTTTTCGAATTTTCCTCAAGATTTCAAAAAACTGAAAATTATTTAAAGAAATTATCGACATTTACTCCTTATATATACAGACACATACACACACGTGTGTATGTATCTATATATATTTATATATATACACACACACACACACACACATATATATATATACACACACACACACACACATATATACACACACACACACATATATATATATATATATACACACACACACACACACACACACACACACACACACACACACACACACACACACATATATATATATATATATATATATATATATATATACGTGTGTGTTTGGTAAATATAATCAATTTCGTAAGAATTAATGGATTTATTTTTAATCTGACATTTTTATTACTTCAAACGTTATTATAATAGATACTTCGTATTTGAAATAGACGCCGCATGTTTTTATTAAACAGTCTGTACGTCTATCTGCGCATTCGAGAAATTCTAGTAAAGAAATATCCGCATGCCGGTAAATGTAATACATACTGTCTAATAAAATTTTAAAAAAAATTTTTTTTCATATACGAAGTATCCACTATAACATTTTAAGTCTGAAATATGGTAATATATGGCGAATTGGAAAACTTTTTGACACGTTTTACCGATGAATCGACATCATCAGAAATTTATTTCTCACACACACACACACACACACACACACACACACACACACACACACACACACACACACACACACACACACACACACACACATATGTGTGTGTGTATAAGGACTAAATGTCGATAATTTCTTTAAAAAAATGTTTCTACATTCACCATTTCGTTATACTCTCATTCATACTTTACTCATATATATATATATATATAATTATAAACTGTTACATAAGAACATGCAAGTTACTACTACAAAAATGTATATTGTTTCGACGTTTAACACGTCTCATCAGGTATGATGAGACGTTAAACGTCGAAACAAAATATGCAATTTTGTAGTAGTAACTTGCATGTTCTTATGTAACAGTTTATAATAATTATTTATTGCTCTACTCTTGTAATGAATCCTTTTTTAAATTAATGCTGAAAAATTCTCGGCTCAACCGACTTCCAAAAATCGAACTGATTTTCTTTTTTCTTATGCTGGGTGTCATCGGAGGGCTTCTTAATTAGGTCAAGATTTTTTAGTACTCCTGGTATTTATCTGACACTTATTCGTGAAAAACAAAAATGATTATTTTGGATCACACAGGTTTACCTTATTTTACGCCGATGTATTAAATATCTTAACTTTCTTTGAAATAATAAAGATACTGAGTCTGTGTCTTTTTGTTCCCACAACTGAACCCATTACAGTGATTAACTTCGGTTAGCACACGCTTCATGGCCATATGTATGCAATAAGCATTTCAGGATCTCGCTAAATTGTTACTGCAAAAGTAAACATCCTTTTTTAACATGTGTCTAACAGTGTTCTTCTCGGAGTCGTGTTCATCCAGGGCGTAGGCCATCTTAACTCTCCACAATTTCTTGTCCTTTTTAGAGTTCTTAGTAAAGGTTGTTTCTTTATCAGTTTTTTGTCATTCTTTTGCTAATACTATAGCCAAACGATACTTTCAGGCCCAATTTAGGAGATAATTGTAATATACCGTTAGCTGTGCTTGTAACTGATAAGTTCTTGTTTTTAATATAATTAATTTAATATATATTTTTTAAACTTCAAGCTAAAACAACAATAGTGTTGGTAATTTAATTCAAAGAAATAAAATTCAATTATTTTTCGATAAAATGTTTCTAGAATTGTCCCTTATTCCACATCAACCATTTTATTTAAATAGCCTCATTTTTCAAACAAAACATGTGTGGCGTGTTACTATGGTGATCGGGTAAAAACAAGTCACCATTATATTGCGGGTATCACATCTTTGTTTGCGAGGTGCATGAATGATATTTATGGGCTCCTGGAAAATTTGTCCCCCAAGGAATATTGGCGGACTCGTGTGAGTCCAAGTAAGATCAAGTTACACAAATCAATAAATTTAAAATAAACTACAATTAATGCATATTTTAACAAAAGTATTTGCATGTGTTCACAGATGAAATAAAAAGAAAAGACATTGACACTATCTATAAGAATGTTGGTGAGTGCGCGCGCGCGCGAAAAAAAGCGTGTGATACACGCGTGTGTATGTGCCTATGTGCGAGAGTTCAAAAATCAAAATAGGACCAAGAAAACGAACGCGCCCCAGCGGCAGCGTTCTTTATCTACATTCGACTACTGGAAGCAAGAGTTAAAAAGATGGAGAGAGAATATCGTTGACTTTTTATAGACTTAAGTTGGAACCCCCACCCCTAGCGAGCGTTTATAGCAATGCTAAGTAAAGTAATCCGCACATGTTTCTCAATAGCGAAAAGAAATTAGATTTTAGATTTTTCAAATTTAGATGATGCTAATTTATCCAAAATGGTTTCTGATATTATTTTAGTAGGGAGCACGCCGGTTAATTTTGTGAGTGACTGACGATATTTTCATAAGCGATATTACGCTGACCATCGAGAGAAAAAGATCGGGGGTAGGGGAACGAAATGTGAAGTGTTCATAAAAAAACCTGGCTTTTAATTATAATCAGTAAATATCGTAAAAATAGGGATTTTTCCGCAGGTCCCAAAAAGGAAATTTGACATATCTTAAACTTATTTAATTGGGTAGATATCCAGTCGCCCATGTTAAGAAAACCCACTCACGCAAATCGCCTTAACGACTGTGGCGGATTGATTTTGGTTAAATGTTGCTACAGTGAATTTTCTTATATTATCGCCGAACGAGATGAATAACTACGCACTGGTTTTTAAAAGATGCAAGTAAGGATACTGTCGCCATATTTATTACAACGTTTCAGCCGTTGTACGCTCCCAACTTCTTCAGGTGGTTGGAATGTCGATCGGAATCCTTCATTTCGCTCACTGGGGTAGATTGTTTTAGTTCCACGTGCTAGGTTTAGTGGATGTCAGTTATCAGTTATCTCCTGTTAATTCCCCTCTCCAAGTTTTCCACTGCCTTAACGGGGTATTGAACTCACACTCTTCGGGTCCTGTCACTGAATCTAACTATGGCACAGTGAAAAAGGCGTTAGTTACAGGACCCAAATAAAGGGTTCAGTTCGACAATCCAACAACCGGAAGAAGGCCGGAGCGTACAACGACCGAAACGTTGTAATAAATATGGCGACAAAGATGAGAACAATAGTCCGAATAATGTAAATAGTGTACATAATACCTCATCTCAGAAAGATAGACAGATACGAAAGTAAGGACAACAGAAACTTGACAATTGTATTATCTCTTCATTTGATTGGCGATAACATGAAATATATGTTTTTTTTTTTTTTGGTTGGGGGGGGGGGGTTCAAAGGCATTCGACAAAGTAAAGACTACGATTTAAGGAAAACTTGATCAACGTGGAAGGATATACGATTAATCGATATTGAAAATAAACAGCTAAGATACGAATTAAGTGAATATTGAAAACAAACAGCTAGAGTAAGAATTAAGGGAGTTCAATGGGTAGACATCGCCACTTTGTATTTTTAATTTCGCGCATGCGCGCTGTTTTTTGGGTTTTTTTATTTTGTCGACTGCACAGTATAGTGAGGTCAATTGGGCACAGTTTATTAGAAAAATAACACCATGACGGTACTAACCCCGCCATAAATTTGGAAACGGTATGCTGTATTGCTTGGCATTCACACCGGAGACTCCAATACGAACATTTCAGTGTGCTTGGGTGTCAAGCTGAGGACAATGCAGGTGATTCTAATAGTGATTATGAAGGTAAGGTAGCTCTGAAAACTCACTCTAATCGTTATAAGAAAAGAACTCCCGAATTTGTTGGTGATATCTTCAGGCTCAACACGGAGGCCTACATCAAGTACCTTGAGGAGGTAGTGCTGCCCTGGGTCAAGAGAGTGGCTGCTGGAAGACCCTATGTCTGGCAACAGGAACTCTGCATCATGCTACACAAGCAGGTGAACCCAGTCATTGCTGTCAGGAACTACACAACCCCTTACATCTGGCCACCTGACTCTACAGACTGCAACCCCCTTGATTATTGCGTGTATGGCGCAGTTGAGCGAGGGACCAACAAAGCTCCTTGTAACACCAAAGATGAACAAAGCAAATTTTATGGCAGCATTCACCAACCTATACAAAGAGACCGTCCACAAGAGATGCAGGAGATTCCGAAGTCGTATTTAGGCCATGGTTGATGCCAATGGCGTTTGTATTAAATAAATTTACTCTTTAGTATTTCAAAATATTTTTGTTTAATTTTGGTAAATATACACCATTTACATTATTTTGGTAAATATATTTGTTAAAATGAGATGTCAGCGTTGTTTTCATTTTTGCGTAATTTAGACGACAAATTATCCATCGCACCTTGTGCACTAAACCAGAAATTGGAGTGAGGCAATCATGCATTTTTTTATCCCTGAATTTATTTACACTGGACAGAGAAATTTCTAAGACAAATTGAGGATCTATCCAGATTTATGTTCTATGTGCATAACTTTAACAACATACCCTAAGCAAATGACACTGTGGTTATAGGATATTCAGAAGACAAAATCAAAGGACTATTAGTCAAAGTTATCAAGGAAAGTAAATATATAGGATTACCATATTTCATGTAATTCTTACTATTATATCTCTCTCTGTTACTAGAGGATTACTATGTTTGATGTAATTCTTACTATTGTGTTTCTACCTCTTTTAGGTTTTGTTCATTGTCAGTAGACAATAAACGTTTACAGAACAAATAGATTCCATTCGTATTTAAAATAGAAAAGAGCAATTATCAACTGGAAGAATGAATGCAAGGTTGTGAGCAAAAGCAACTCCAGTTATTTACTGAGAACGTCAAAATCAAGCAATTGCAAAAATTCAACTGTCTTGGTAGTGTAATCATAGATGAGTGTGGCGGTGAAATCCAACGATTCATAGGAATAGCGGGAAAAAAGCCTTTCACAAACTGATTAAGAGGTTAAAGATTAATTTTAAAAAACTAAGAATGCTTGACTGCTATGTAAAGCCTGCATGGTAGTCAAGGGTAGTTTTGTCACAAATAAAGAATTTGAAGCGACTGAGTAATTCTACGGACGAATGCTGAGAATAACGTGGAATAGTTTTGAAACGAATCGGAACTTTAAAAATATTACAGAGAAGAATCAAAGATATATCTAAAATTTTGTGAATCATAACTATATGAGGTTCGGGAAAGTTAAAACAAAACAAAAACAAGGCCACATCGAAGGCAAGAGAATCGGATGAAAGTTCAGTCTAATCGACGACCGAACAAGTATTTCAAAATCATTAGAAAATAAACAAAAGGCTTGATGACTATTATGTAACTTCTACATTCCTTTATGGCATTGAATGTTGGACAGAATGTGTCACGAACGAAGAAAGAACTTGAAACGACCAAAATGTTCAACCGGCGAAAGTTAAGATAACCATAGTCAGATCATATGACAAATGGGGTTTTAAAGAAGAGACATTATGAGAAAAGTCTTGCTAGCAATCAAAAAGTAATAGTTGGAATTTGGGGGACATATGCTTATAAAAGAAGGCTTGGAGAAAATAACACACACAGAGTACATCAAAGGCAAGAAAAGATTTAAGGAGTTAGTAATCCACTTGAAGAGTTTGAGCAAACAGATTGAAGAACAAGTATCACGGAGATAAAACGTTATCGTGAAGGAGTAAGTGTTGTTGAGAGCAACATGCTGTTTCACGCTGTGCGATTCTCAAAATGCACGTTCGTTTCTTTTGGACGCTCCCGAACACTATACTACTTCTCCACGTTTTTTAAAAGGCAGTCGTTCGCATGCGGACATTTGGAAATAATTGTATTCCTTTTCTTTATTGTATTTATATTCGGGGTGCAGAATTTCAAATCGGAATAAATTTCTGGCAGCGACCGCCGAACCGTTTTTTTGCTCTGCCTCCTGACACTTTCAGATTCCCACCCGAAATTTTCTTAGCTAACCAACTTCAACTCTGTCAACTTCAAATTCAAGTACTAGTAATTCTCCAAACTATTCTGTAATTTGTGGACTGAGGAAAGGATCCATGCTTTATAAGTCTAATGGTTTTTTATATTATAAAGCAAAAGCTTCACGGAAATTGATAACTTGGATTTTAAATCGAGTTGAAATTAGTTCCGTCACTCATATTCATTTTGGATTGGTATATTTTTCAATGTAAAATCGGTGTTTAATTTTTCCGTCTCATTTACTTATATCATGAGAAATAGTGCACTGCCATGTATGACTTGCTATAATTTATATATAATAATTAAGAGCATGAAACAGGCTGTTAATGGATAAATAATATAAAATGTGTTTGTGCGTATTAAAATGCTCTTTTAAAAGTAATTTAAAAAGCTCACTTATATACATAAATGAATATACAAATCATATATTGAATATTTTTCTCACTATATGAGAGTAAGAGAATGTTTAAACTCCACAACAGTTGTTATCACAACTACTCTGAAACTTTTTTTTCTCTTGTTTTTGTAGTTGGATGTCATCAGCTAAATGAAAACCCAAATCATCTAACTTAACACATTTATCGCCTTTTATTGAGCTTTTAAGTGATTTCTATTTATGCAAGTCAAAAGCTTCCGACCAAAAATACAAAAACTTGTTACAATATCACAAATACAGTTAGCTGAACCGCCTTACGATGATACTGAATATTAATGATTGCTTACAATTGGTATTTATCGAGTCTATGACTTTGGATGCATGTCCTATCTTTGTTTTAGATATTTAATTCTGAAAATGAAATATCAGTTCTTAAGGGGCACATTTCCTAACGCGCTAGGCGGCGTTGAACAAAGCAGTATAAAAGGAAAGGACACACTCTCTTCTTTCTCTCTTCAACCACAATGCTATAGTGACAAGACGTGTCTTGTTTCCACAAGTTTACCACGTGTCGTACATATATATCCCTCTTCAATACAGGGAAAAAAACACGTCATCAAACTGGGCCAGCTATTTCGCTAATATCATTACAAGTTGTAATTTTCAGTTACTTAAGTAGAAAATTAGTAGGTTGTTGAAGAATGGACTTTTATCTCCTCATTATGTGCGATGTTACACTTATTTCCGCATATCATGATCTCTAGTGTAGAGGCATCACTAAGTGGTGTGTCTTGAGCAAGATAGCCTGACGGAGCCCAACCCTCTCCAGGATGGTTTGAATTCAGTGTTATCTTTCTCCTACACCGGTTGCCACCCAAGGCTATTTACCTATACCTGGAAGAGGAGAAGAGGTAGATTCATACCTTTCCCAACTGTAATGAACTTAACTGGAATTAATCCAAGCCACAAATCCATTACTCCACCTTACATCCTGCTTTATATATATATATATATATATATATATATATATATAAACCCTTTGTACGTTCCGATTTTACTTCTGGAGATAGATAAAACTTTAAACTGAATATCATTACACAATGAATCATTACTTGAGGTGTCATAATTATCTGTAAAATCGTTGGTATAATATTCCATGTAATATTAACTGTATTTCTTTATTATTTAAATATCAGTTGGAGTCCTATGTTCTTTATTTTTTAAATACTTTAATAAAATAATCGGCACCTCTCTTTCATCTTTGATTTCACTATCGTTCGTCTTATTCTAAAATTTTTATTCGTCGAAAACTGTGTCGGTCGTCTGCCGATGTTTGCCATCTTTGTTTGCCAAAGAATTCTTCGTGGCGTCACCAGCGCACGAAAAGTGGTAAGAAAAATAGCATTCAAGTCTTGCAAGGCTAGAAAGTTCAAACCGCTAGGCGGGTCATAGTGAGTGCAGGATTCTGAATAGCCAACATCGGTTTACCTCCCAAGGAAACGAAAACTGATGGAAAAAGCATAAAATTAGTCTCAATTCATTAACATTTCATTCTCTATTCAAACATTACCCTCCCCGCAAAAATAAATAAATAAATAAGCATTGAAGAACCATCTGTTACCCCGATCGTTACTGGTTGATTACACTACGAATAAGGGGGTAGGAAACGCCCAAATTCATGGCAAATTTCCCACCCTGCATAGCTAGGCAAAAAGTGCCTACTCTAAAGTCAAACCACCTTCACTTATGGTGATTTTCTAAGTGTAATTTTAATGTGACACAAGACCGAAATACGGGCACCCAATGAGGATCGAACTCACTACTCAGTTTTAATTTATATAACGAGACAAGCTTGCAAACTATTACACCACGTCGAAGTGCCCAAATCACCTTTGTTTTTAATATTTATTCTTTATTTCGCTTGTTTTGCATTTGTGTTGTTTTTTTGTTTTGTTTTTTGTATTTGTGTTTTGCTTTGTTTTTTGTATTTGTGTTTTTTGTGTATTTGTTTTACGTTTTGTCTTGGTTTTGCTTTTTTTGTCTGGTTTTGCTTTTCCTCATTGAAATCTTGAGAAAAGGGACACACTTGTTTTGTGGGATGTTTAAGTTACTTATATTGATTCACCCAGCTGTGTGTTAAATAGTAGGGCGAACTGGGTTCTCCAGCCTTGTGTGGCGACCAGTCTAGGCGAAGGAAAATCTGAACTCAAAAACCATATGTAACCTTGGCAAAGCACATACTTATGAAACTAATGTGGTGTTTATTATACTAGTCGCCAGACGAACATAAGCAACCGAATTGAATTTAAAATAGGTATTATATACGCAAATATTCATATAATTTTAACGCATCTTATCAAAGCTTTAATATCAAAGCAACTCATTTTTATTAGTTCCTATCAAAATAAATATGAAAATGAGTCTTGTTTGTTTAAAAAGAGGAAAAAATGTACTAAGTTTCGGCAATCTGTTGACTGAATCTGCAATTTTAGGTAAAAAGGGTTGGTTAAGTTTTTCACGTCAGCTTACGTTGGATTATTTAATCTTTAATGGTTATATGAGGTACACAGAATATAGAACTCATTATTCAGTAATAATATTCAACTCGGTTAATCTGAGACAGAACTTTACATATTTAGACGAAAATCTCCTCACCATAAGATATTTTCCCAGGTAATATTCGTATTGCAAAATAACGTTATTTTTTATATCTTCAATCAAAATCTATTTATACTGTAAGGTAAACCTCAACATTAGTTAATTTGAGCTTGACTGACTTGTACCATTTTAAAATTGACAAATAGGATAATGAATATAAATTATATTATTATATCGTTACTATTTACTATTCTCTTTTATATTGGAATTTAGCATTGAGATCTATTTTAATTTCTTTCTCGTATACCCATCTTGGTTGTTGAACTTTCACTGTTTCAGCCATTGTATCTTTCGAACATCTTCGGTTGACTGTCGATCGCAGTGAGCGACTCTGAATTTCGAAAACAAACACGTAAAGAGCCGAATACTGGATTAAGAGGAGCAGGACACGAACAGGACTTCCACACGTAAGGGACGAAAGTAGCCGAGACACCGGATAAACAAGCAACGACGAATGACTTCCAGGTGACGCTGGGTAACACTCCTTCTTTAACTCAGGCGGAGTGCCCGATATCGTACGGCAATCACGTCAGCACGGCCCGAGATTTACCTTAATCACCTACTGAGTCAGGTTGTGACACAAGGTCGGTTTTTAAACGTGGGGACCCGAGGGGAACACGTAGACGGTCATAGCAGATTTCCGCAACGTGGGTGAAATGCAAATGAAGAGAGGAGGTCTCCAGCACGGAACGGATTCTACAACCACAGCGTCTACTCCGGCGTGGGAAAAAAACCTTTTTCTCCTAATCTGCCACTCCCTGCAAAAGAATCGGGGGCGGGATCTCCGTCAGCACGGCCCACTGTGTTCTCAGAAAAAGTACCTGCTTTTATTGAACCCCAAACATTAGCTGTTAGCTCGCAAAACGAATCATTTACATAACTAACACCACTCGGCTCACCGACCGACTATTTCGTAGGGGAGTTGATAGATCTCATTTTTTCAAGCCTAGACGCTCGGAGTTCGCACTAGCTCTCTTCTGGCTGGGCAGCCATTTTTTTCTGCTTACATAGACAGCACACTAGAGTTCGGAGGTGGGGATACCGTTATCAATGGCGGTAGACAGCTCATTCTGCATTTCGCTTCCGCTACAGCGTGGATAGATTGTTCACATTCTTGATAGAGTGCTTGGCCGTGTGAGCCTGTTCATCAACGTTCCCATAGATTAAGCTGTACTGGGAATTCGAGACAAATAACATTCAGACGCTTCTCTAGGAGATTGTTCAATAGAGTTTAATAGTCTGTGTGCAAGCAACATACTTCCAAATGGATTTCAACATGTACTAACAGGAAGGTTTAGCTATAGGCTCACTATTATCGCCAATAATAGCAAACATATACGGGGAATAATTAGCAGAAATTGCTATATAAACGTCACAGCTGAAGCCAACCGCCTGATTTCGATACGTTGATAACACCTTGTTACACTCTTCCTACCAAGAAGATATGCAAGCAATGTTGAACCAGGTGAATTCAGTAAGTTCCCAGAGAAAAAGGAAGCAGATCAACTAGCCTTTTTGGATTTACTTATGACTCGCACAGATGATGGGTTCAAGTTATTCATATATAGTTATCCAACGTTCACCAGACATCACCTAAACATAAATTCCAACCACTCATACAGCGTCAAAAAGGAATTGTATACTACCTAAAACATCGGACAAAACTTGTGTTGCAACCTCGATACATACCAAAAGATTATCAAAATTAGAAACTCCGTTCAAGGTAACTACTAAGCTTCTGTGAGCAGAAACAAGAGTCAACGACAATAATTAAATATTTGCCACGATATGGCTATTTCATTTCACTACTCTTTTACTTTTATATATAATAAGCTATGACTGATTTCTCCGGAGAACAATTTTTCGATATTTCATTACCCTTACTTTTACAGGGCGGCTGGTCTCTTGTTTATATTCCTTGTCTCAACTGCATGGGATGAAATACACAGAGTTATTGGTTATGCTCACAAGGTGGGACGTAGTTCAGGAGAGATATCCCTGATGAGTTGAACTAATTTTAAATATCGTCCTGATACTGGATGGACCGTAGATGCTTTGAACCCTTTCATGTGTACTTATGTATGGTAGAGAGACCGTAGAAGATTTTCTACAATTAAATCAAGATAACACTGGAGGATAAGACACAAAAAACAAATCAGCGCATATGTCAGGCACTGGAAACTTCCTTAGTAGACCTAGCATGAAGATGAACAACATCTGGGAGCTTCTCATTAAGAAAGAAAGAATACATAATTTTTTTTAAGTCATAATTTCGCAAACATGCTCGGTCTACCATACAAAAGAGGAACATCTGTAAAGACTGAAATGAAAATATTACTACCTGCTTCCTAAAATAATGTTTTTGATGGTGACCCCTATACAAGGCCTAACAGCCACCTAAGGTAGAGGATTACTGAAAGCGGTTATTGTCAGAACGGTAAGAGCAAGGGGCCCAGTTTATGTGGGGAAAGATAACGGTTAACCCTTAAGATTGTAATGGTCGATAAAGCATCTTGAAGGGTTTCTTTTCCGCAAAACAACAGTTCTTGGGAAGAAGCTATCCGAATGGAACTTACTCCTTATTAAAGGAATATGAAGGCCATGGAAGTAGGGTTTCCATGGAAATAGCGATAGAGGCTTGCAATATTGTGTCTGTTGGAAAAAGTGGAGTTGTACTGTGGAAGCTAGTTCAACAGCCACCCGCCCGCAATGCTACGTAGATACTTTTGTGCTTTATCAGGACTGGAAAGGGAAGACCGGACAAGACTAACCCACATATGGCATCAGTCAATTATGTGCCATTCGATCATGTATCTTTCGATACAGTTTTTTTCCCCGCAGGTTGCCATTTCTTTCTGCGGTAGACCAGTTACCATCCAAGGCTATAGAACCCAGTCTGTCCTGCTATTTACCAGCTGAGGGGAAAAGAAGAGGATTCATACCTTTCCCAAAGGTATTAGCACGTAAGTGAATCTAATGGATTCGACTGGAATTCGAACTCGACTCTCCGATTCCTCAATCCAAGCCACTATCCATTACTCCACCGTAGCAGCACACCATATACACCTGATATAGCTCTTGCAAATGTTTTGCATAGCAGGGAGTATCAGGAAGGTGTAATAAGGAAGTTTTAAAGAAACAGGAACTATAATGAAACTTACGCTTGCAGTCAAAAATAGATGAATGTTCTGGGAACATAATGAGGAAAGAATGCTTAGAGAATTTAACACATAGCATTTTGAAGACAAGAGAAGTAGGGAAAAACAACAGGCAACGTATCTAAATTTGTGTGACTGAATGGAAGAAGGATAAAGATGGTAACAGTTCAAAAGTAACATGAAATTGTGGAGACACATGGTCACTTACGTCCTAAAGGAAAATAGTATGGGGAAAAAAGAATAGGCGTTAGATTAAACCAATTTCGACAGGAGCTCAGATTAGACAAATAACGAAAATTAGCGCTCTTCATTTTGTATATACATATATCAACGTGGAATTATTACTTAGCGAGTGGTCAATATGACAACTAAATGATGCTGAGGTACACATATACAAATGCCTTTGGGGAAGGCATGAATTAATTTCTTCTCCCAAGGAGAAAGACAGGCGGGTAGACTAGACTCCCTAGCCTTGGATGGCAACCAGTTTAAGAAAGCAAGCTCGGAATCTGTGGAGAGCCAAGATAGCCTGCGTCTTGAAGACGCACGGAGCGATAGCCCGCGTCTTGAAGACGCACGGAGCGATAGCCCGCGTCTTGAAGACGCACGGAGCGATAGCCCGCGTCTTGAAGACGCACGGAGCGATAGCCCGCGTCTTGAAGACGCACAGCATTTTTTATCGGTGTACACATAGATTCTTGGAAACCGCTGAGATAGCTGTATGCAAAGCTAATACTTCAAAGAAAACGGTGGAAACTACTTGTTACTGAAAGCATTTTTTTTTCAAAGAGTTAAAATTCCGAAACGCTTAGGTAGCACCTTATGTGAAAGAGAAGAAGAGAGACAAAGAGAAATCACTTGTGAGAATGTCTAAATCTTTCTACGTATTCAAATATGCATGCACCTGTGTAAATTTGTCAAATGATCCTTATATATCTGCGTTTGTGTATATGCCTGCGTTTGTAATTTAATTTGCCAGTGTAGAACTGAGCTCCCTGACTTTTATCGTTCACTAATGCATTTAAAGTAATTTAAAATCGCTCGAGTAGAAAATAAGGTGCCTGTATCTGGTCATGCGCAGAGGCAAGTGCTTATCTGTGCCGTGAAGGAGAGGTTAAACTGATTATACGTTTAACTGACTTTTAATAGCTGAATTAAAAGAAAAAAAACGAATTTATATCTTAATTCCAGATATCTAAACGCTGGGGTAAAGTAATGGATCTTGGTGTTTAAGATTTCAGACATCTATGTACTTACAAGCGTGATTGACTGTAGTGTAAAATTCATAAATTAATCTGTTGAAATCTGTGTCTAATTCCTGACCGCTTTTTATCAAAATAAAAACAAAACTAGACAGACTTCTTTTTTACGAGTAGTACGAAAGATTTATTGTCTAACCTAAATAGTCTTTCTTTCTACAAGTTAACAAGCCTCACTGACCTGATAATGAGAATGAACGTACCGACATTGTAATTATTTATATAAGGCGGATATTGTTAAGAACTTAACCAATTCAGGATTAGCGAATATCTCCAACTACGGAAAGCGGAATACAAAAAACATGTATTGTGTATCGTAAATTATACCGAAGTATTTCTTCCACTGTGTTGAATTTCAGATCGGATTAATAAAGAATAAAATAATGAATCAAATATTCCTAAAATTGTTTTAGGAATAAGATCCAAATGGAAAATAAAACCTCTCTTAACATTAGCATTGCCATAGTGCATTGGATATTTACTCTGATTGGTTTGTTTTGGTTTACGGCATATCAACCTCAATGGGTTATTTAATGCCGACAATAGTTTTATTGCTGCTAATATTTTTTTTATTGCTGGTAATTTTTTTTTTTCAAAACTTCATTGATGGTAATAACCATTTACAAAAATGTATTACTGGTATTAAAACCTATTTTTACACTTCCATAATGTTTTGACACCAGTTTAGGGGTTAACTATTTGCCCATAGCTGAGACCCTAACAAATGCTACCACCCCGGATCAGGGTGGGCCTGGGAACACCAGAAATTAAGAGGTGGTTCCATGCTGCTCAAAACCTGATCCGAGGCCTTGCTGTTGGATGTAGTTTATCGTCTTACCCAAGACGCGGATGTAGTTTATCGTCTTACCCAAGACGCGGATGTAGTTTATCGTCATACCCAGGACGCGGATGTAGTTTATCGTCATACCCAGGACGCGGATGTAGTTTATCGTCTTACCCAAGACGCGGATGTAGTTTATCGTCTTACCCAGAACGGTATTAACTCTGAGGCGAAAACAAAAACGAATTTTTGAAATGTTCATAATCTTCATTAGCATTATTTATTTATTGATCATTTTGTTCCAAGCAAGACAATAAAGTCACTACGACGGAAAAAAGTCACAGTCATTGAAAGAAACTGAGAAAACGTTAGGACATTAAGTCTTGGATTCAAGGAGACATATGAGGACGGTTGACATTGCATCTAAATATGTGAAGATCGTAGTTGGCAGGAAGCCGAAAGAGTTCTACAGGCGAGACTTGAGAGAGAAGAAACTGTTAACATAGAACTTACACTGACACTTACAAATAAAATGAGACAGCTGTATATCAAAACAGCGCTTAAATTCATGAAGCCGAGGTATCAAAGAGGAAATCTCATCAGAACAATTACCATTAAAATATTGATAGAAAACGCGCAGGGGAGCTACATTACGGGAGTGGGAAAGTGACTGAAGCCGAGATGCAAAGTCGGCACCGATAACATTGCATATTTTTCTTTGAATATTATCAAGAATCTCCAGATACATAGCAGATCAGATGTGGCTATAATATTCAATGTATGTACGAATAGTAGACTTATAAGGAAGCAAGACAGATTCTAGCGATAGAAAATTGTTTAGTCCGACATAATGAACCAACTTTATCATTATCATCATGTAACTGTCAAGTTTTTATTACAAAATAGAAACAAAGAGAACATACTGAAGGCAAGAGGAACAGGCGGCAACAGGCCACCTACCTGACTAGTTTATGTGGATTAATAGCAGAACGAGTAGTAGGAAGAATGGTAAAAAGACCGAAGAGTTAAAAATGGATAGGAAGTCATAGAGAGCCATGCTCGCTCAAGTCTTGAAGGGATGAAGGGACACGTTATATAAAAGAAAAAAAAGTCTGATATTTCTCAAGTGACAACGTCCCATGACTATTCCAGCACTCATAAGTATTCTGTCTGATTTTAATCATGTTGATGCCAACATCGTTTTCTTGTCCAATTATTTCACTAATATTGTAAGTCCCTTCGGCGATCTAATAAGTCGAAATGATCCATTCCTATTCCATGCGTTTTTATTTTTCTCACAAATTCCAGGCATGAACACAAATTTTATATTTTGGTTAGTAACCTTTAATTTATAATCTTTTTACTGAATGTAACACACGAAAAAAACTTTTCCTTTTTTTTTTTTTTTTTCTTTTTTCCTTTTTTTTCTTCTTTTTTTCTTTTTTGTTTTTTTTCTTCTTTTTTTCTTTCTTCTTTTTTTCTTTTTTCTTTTCTTTTTTCTTTTCTTTTTTCTTTTCTTTTTTCTTTTCTTTTTTCTTTTCTTTTTTCTTTTCTTTTTTCTTTTCTTCTTTTTTCTCTTCTTTTTTTCTCTTCTTCTTTTTTGCTTTTCTCTTCTTTTTTGCTTTTCTTTTTTGCTTTTCTCTTCTTCTTTTTTGCTTTTCTTTTCTTCTTTTTTCTTTTTCTTCTTTTTTCTCTTTTCTTCTTTTTTCTCTTTTCTTCTTTTTTCTTTTCTTCTTTTTTCTTTTCTTCTTTTTTCTTTTCTTCTTTTTTCTTTTTTCTTTTCTTTTTTCTTTTCTTTTTTTCTTTTCTTTTTTTCTTTTCTTCTTTTCTTTTCTTCTTTTCTTTTCTTCTTTTCTTTTCTTCTTTTCTTTTCTTTTCTTCTTTTCTTTTCTTTTCTTTTCTTCTTTTCTTTTTTTCTTTTCTTTTTTTCTTTTCTTTTTTTCTTTTCTTTTTTTCTTTTCTTTTCTTTTTTTATTCAGTTTTTATCTAAATACAAAAAAAGTAAATATATTAATAAAAATTTTCCTTTTCTGCCACGTTCAAGGAAACGCACGCACGCTGCGATGGGTAAATTGTCAACATTTTATATTTTCAATTTTGCGCATGCGTGTTGTTTTTCATTTTGTCGACTGCACATTATAGTAGGGTTAGTTGGGCACCGTCTGTGAGAAAAAGAGCACCATGACGCAATTCCGCCGCCAAAAATTTGGAAACGGCATGCTGTACTGCTTGACATTCGCGCCGGAAGTTCCAATACAAACATTTTAGAGTGTTTGGGTGTCAATCTGATGAGAGTGCAGACGATTCAGAAAGAGTTAGATGAGTCTAATTGTGATTACTAAGGTGTTTGGGGTGATGACTTGTCATGGAGACGTTAAGCCTCCATTCATCTCCCCACAGCTCACACTCAGCACGGAGGCCTACATTAAGATGGTGGTTGCTGGAAGCCTTTATGTCTGGCAACAGGACTCTGCACCATGTTACACAACCAGGAGAACCCAGTCATGGCTGTCAGACAATTTCTGCAACCACATAACCCCCTAAATCTGGTCACATAACTCCACAGACTGCGTCTCTTGATAATTATGTGTGAGGTGCAGTTGAGCGTGAGACTACCAAAGAGGAACTGAAAACAAGGATTATGGCAGCATTCGTTACCTTAAGGAGACCGCCCAGAAGAGTTGCAGGATATTCCGGAGTCGTCTGGTGGCCGTGGTTGAAACCAATGGCGATTTTATTGAATAGATTTACTCTTTAGTATTTCAAGATATTTTTGTGCAATTTTGTTAAATATATCTGTTAAAATGAGATGTTAGTGTTATTTTCATTTTTGCGTAATTTAGACGCTAATTTATCTATCGTACTCTGTGTGTGTGTAATATATATATAATTTCATTGTCTTATCTTCTGCCAATATTAACAGTCTGATTGAATATTTTGTCCTGTGCTCTGAGCAAATTTGATTCCTAACCCAAATTCGTGGAATTGATATATAATATTTTATTATATAAAACATCATAATAAAAACACAATATTTTGCTCTACTTTGTATTGAGCACTTTTTAAAAAGTAAATGTTCCAGCTCTTATTTGGAGATATATATATATATATATATATATATATATATATATATATATATATATATATATCCTGACGGGTTATTTAATGTCGAATTTTTCACGTGCACTTCATAAGGATCGAGCTCGCTATTCAGTAGATAGGTAAGCCTATCGCCCGGTTCACCCTTCCCCAGTCCTTTAAAAAGGAATAGAGGTTTATCCTTTGTTTCCTGAAGGAACCAGAAACCCGATCCAAAAATCTTTTCGTTCTCTTTCACTCTCAGTAGCCAGTTGCATTCTTGTAACTTTATCGTCTTGCTTAGGGGTGAACTGATTTAAAAACAAAATAATGGTCAACTAACCTAAATTCGCTAATAACCCTAAAGTGGTGATCCGATTGACAAGAAGTCCCACGAAATTTTACTATTTCTGCTCTTTTAGATATTTAACCTCGACTTATACAAAAACTAAAACCATTATTATTGTTATTATTATTAGCACCACCGGTACCATCATTATTAGTATTGTTGTTGTTAGCAAGTGAACACCATGTCAACAAAATGGCGCTGTGATACCCGTATACAAATCCCAATATGACCATCATAACACCCAGTCTGATAAGAGTATACTCGGCATATACATCACAAATGTACACGATGTGCTGACAGGTTTTGATAAAAGTAGCACACAATCTGGCAAGTGGGGCCAAATTAAAAATTCCTTCAGGTCGAGTAACCCAATCCGCACTGACGGTATCCGATTAAGCGTTTCCTCAAGTATCTAGATATAACTCCCAAGTTACCTTGGCTACTTCATCCTTCAAGTTTAAAAAAAAAATGAAACCCGGCAACGATGCTTCCCCACTACTCCCGCTCATGAATAGAGATGCATAGTGCATCAGCCGCGAAGTGCCATAATCAACTGGTTATGGACAAGAAACTGACAAGCAGATCTGTGGTACTGAATGTGATATTTACTGTAGCCCATCTTTATTTGCCAATACAAAACCTGTACATGTTAACACACCCAATGAATTAATACCGGAAGCCATGAAAAGCATGCCTTGTGTAGTATCAGGGCTTATTATTACCACCCCCCACTTCAAGTTGTTTTTGTTTTTTTTAACTTGAAATACAGGTAATAATAATAACAAGCCTTGATACTGCACTAGGCCTTCGCATTATGGCTTCAGGTATTAACTCATTGGATGTGTTAACAACCAAAAATTAGGAAGCAGTGAGACTTCTAAACTTTCCTCCGGAAGTTTAGAAGATACAGAATTTCAACGATATTCTGCTTCAACTCTTTAGCGCTACATATAATAAAGTTATAGAAAATTGGACAGAAGGCGACATACTTTCCTTTTCCCAAGAAAGGCGATCTATGATCGGAAAAAATTATAAAGGAATCACACTTACCTCTATCCCAGCAAAAATTTACAACTCACTGCTTTTCAACAAAATACAAAATGAAGTCGAGAAGGTGCCCCGGGAAACCAAAATCTCTTTCGAAAAAGAGATCAACTGTCAGACAAATCCTGTCTGTACGGTAGATTCTTATGGGCGCCAAGATCTACAGCCCCCTTATTTTTTGGTAGATTTCTCTAAAGCCTTCGATTCTATTCATGGGGGGAAAATGGAGAATATCCTTCTGGCATATGGCGTCCCCTCCGAGACAGTAACTGCCATTATCATCATTGTAGTTGTTAATATTTCCTTATTTCGTTTCTTTCACTAATATATATATATATATATATATATATATATATATATATATATATATATATAATATGGTACGCTGGATAGATTAAAATTGCACAAAAATATCTTGAAATACTAAAGATTAAATTTATTCAATAAAATCGCCATTGGCTTCAATCACAGAGTCCAGACGACTGCATCTCTACTGGACGGTCTCCTTGTTTATGTTGCTGAATGCTGCCATAAATGTTGCCTTCAGTTCATTTTTGATGTTACAAGGAGTTTCCTTGGTCTCTCGCTCAACTTCACCCCACACATAATATTCAAAATTGCAATCTGAGAAATTAGGTGACCAGATGTAAAGGCTTGCAAAAGTTACCTGACACCAATGACCGAGTTCTCCTGCATGTGTTGCATAGTGCAGCGTCCAGTTACCAGACGTAGGGTCTTCCTCTTGACCCAGGGCAGCAATGTTTCCCCAATGCACATGATGTAGCCCTCCATGTTGAATCTGAGGACCTGCGGGAAGATGAATGGAGGCATAACGACGCCATGACTAGTGACCACTCCAAACACCTTCGTAATCACTATTAGACTCGTCCAATTCTTCTTGAATCCTCTGCACTCTTTTTCAGATTGACACCCAAACACTCTGAAATGTTCGTATTGCAGCTTCCGGCGTGAATGCCAAGCATTACAGCATGCCGCTTCTAAAATTCTGGAGGGTTGATTTGCGTCATGATGCTCTTTTTCTTACAGACTTTTCCCAATCGACCCTATTATACTGTGCAGTCGATTAAATCAAATACAAACAACGCGAATGCACGAAATGAAATATATAAAATGGCGACAATTTTCCCATCGCACCCTATATATATATATACACACACACACACACACACACACACACGTTTTTCCTTGTATGTAATTCCCCTTTTTTCCAATGAAGCTTCTCTAAAGTCATTATTCCGGGGTTTTACTCTATTCTTCTCTGAATAAAGAAACAAATGCCGTCGTCTCTTAAAAGTGCCAACTTACGTAAACCAGTTGGACCGGAAGTTAGTCAAATGTCGTGTTGGCAAATAGACCCGAGTATTCCCTAAGACATATAGAAACAGTTGCTACCAAGTCTTGCCACTATTAGAGTTCTGTTTGTGCCTTTGACACAGACAGAAGTTAAACTGTCGAAAAAAGTGTTTATCCAAAGGTCGGAGAATGAAGGGTAGGCGGGTGGCGAAACGACCAATAGACGTCTACCGGTTTAGCAACACAACTATTTAATCTCAACGACTTATTTCTAGTTGCTGCGCATTCCTCAATATCCGCCATGTCAACGGAATTTTATGTCGCGTCACAGTGGCGGGAATCAACATAATTCAAACTTTCAATGGCGCTCAACTTTGAATGTCCACCTTATTTCGAAGAATGGCTTTTGTACTCAACGAAACAAAAGACGTTTGCTGGAAATAATTTTCTGTATGTGTGTGAATACTTACTACCCTTTATCTTTTATTTCCACTAGACTTATTGAACTTACTTAAATCTCAATTGAGAATGTAATGAAAGCCGAGAGGGTACAGACCCTGGCGTCAGTTGGGGCCGAGAGAAAACTCTTTTTTAAAAAAAGCCTAAGTATTCATTTATTATATTTAGTCAATCCTTTTGGGGAAAGTCAGTAGAATAATTTTATGAAGTCAGAATTGTAAAGATATGAAACTGAGCTCATGATGGAATGAAAACGGATTGAGCTTCATGTAAAAATATATCAATGAATGCGAGATTAGAATAAAAGATTTTGAGCTTCGTGTAAGTCGTATAAGTTTTTTAAATATTTTGAGCTTGATGTCAGGTGATCTGACTTTCTTGAAAATTTTGAACTTGAGATAAAAGAAATCAATCTAAGATTTTTAATGTCTTTCGCTTAAAGTGAGTAGTATCAATCATTCGGCGATTCAAGTTCAGCCTGATACCTTAATATTTTACCACAATGCTTTATCTTCCATTCTGAAAGTTTAAAATGTCCGTGTTTTGTATATTCTTTTAAATTTTTGCGTTTAGCAATGTATTTATTTTTTGAAGAGGGGATAATAATTTTGCAGAGTACCTACATTAGTGTACTGATGAACAAGCTTATGGACTCAGCCAATACGTGTCTTTGTATTAAGCTAAGCCTACTTAATAAATACTTTCGCTTTAATCTTTTATTTTTTTTTAAATTGAATGAATACGTGTTATAATGTAGAAAAAATTGTCATGAACTGTTCCCAGAATTAACTGGACACCACTTACTTCCTATGAAGTTATTACTATAAAATTTTCAAGTAACTTTGTAGTGAAAGAGATAATCAGTTACCCCGAAAAAAAGTTCGTATTTTGTGTGCGATCTGCCGAAGAAAAATTACCCAAAAGTAGTTAGCAAAAATCTACTTCAATGACTAGAATCTATGATAATGTTCTTCCCTCCCCTCAATGGCGTGATCAATCAGAAAATTCTCTCGGTGAACAGAAGCCGTTGTTTTTCGCTTATAAAAGATTTTTTGTGCTTGTGAGGAAGACTCGTTTTTGCTAGTAAGAAATGAAGGTTGGACGTGTGACCCTATTTTGTCGTTTCTACGTTGCTTGTTGGACTGTTACGTCGGACTCGTTTTAACTGTGATTTAGCTACAAGTGTTGCGGTCGAGAGACGGAAGAAATCTATTGCAGACGTTTGTTGATACTTTAAGTTGACACTTTTTTTTGTTTTTGTGTTTTGTTTTTTTTACTACTACAAACTTGAACCATTGTACCTGTTTTCCATTACGTGTCACTTACAAACAATTCAGCTTGACTCACTAAATCGATCAAACTGATGTCACTCAATTGTTGGTCATTTATACACTCTAGTCCTTAACTGAAGAGAATTAACAGGAGACGATATCACAATAGCGATGAGAATAGTTTTCATTACCTCCAAAAGAAAACTAGTAACGTTTTTCATTACCAGAGAGAATACCCCCCAATTGCTCAAATCCTAATGAGCGGTCAGACACTCAATGAATCTCCTTGTCCGGAACGCCTATTGAGTTTAAAACTCACTCCAAACATCAAATGGAACCCGTATCATCGTGCAAACGCAAATGATGCTGGAAGAATGATCGTGTTCTTGTCTCGCTGCAGAAAATACCTTAACTCCTACCGTCATGCTCTATCTTTATAAGAGTCGGGTCAGACCAAGAATAGAGTATTGTTCACCTATCTGGGTAGGTGTTGCCCAGTCCTCGCTGTCCGGCCTTGACAGAGCTCTAAATCGATTTCCTATTTCTATCCGATTGATATAGCAAAATCTTCAGCTTAATAGAACCCTAATACCAATCTTCTACCATGTGTCAGTCACAATGGCTTCGACATGAGCTACGAAATCGAGGCATAATTACTGTCACTCAACATCTAATTCTGATATTCAGCCGAACAGATGTGACAGAAATTAGCATCCCACTAGCAGTGAAATGAGTCTTTATTCTACTATCCAGATTTTCCTATCTTCCGGTTCACACGCCTCTCCGGTTTTTTGAACAGGAGTAGTGAGTCATCCCTTGTTCACCGTTTAGGATTAGATTTTCCTGTACCTTCTAAAGTCTTTTCATTCTGTTTCACTCCTCGTAACACCTTGCGGCTCAGTGGTATTATTGCCTTTCTTAAGGTTGTGGGGATTAATTGAATAAAAGATCTTTTCGAAATAAATAAGCTAAGCTAATTGCAAAACTAACTTTCATAGTTTGGTGATTAAACGAGAAAAAATAGTTCAATCCGAAGTAAATGAAATAAATAATAAGAATTGTACACTGTTTTCCCAGCTACAAATATGGATCTTAAGAAGTGACACACACATATAGGAGGGAGGACCTAGTAACAAATTTACCAAGTCCCCCTTCTCATTATGTGTTCCAGGAATTTCGATTATCTCTTTCTGATTCTAAATGTAAGTTTTCTTTTTCTTTCTATTTTCCTTGAAATTTGGTTGTTGATGTGCTCCGTCCATACTATTCCCAGCATCTTTCTGTGGAACCACATTTCCGTTACCCCAGTTCTTCTTTTCATCTGTGAGGATATTGTCCAGATCACTGCCATATAGGAAGATTGATATTCCATAGTAGTTCACCCCTTTATTCTTTGTTTCTAACGATATTTTCCTGGGTTTTTTTTTTGGGGGGGGGGTTGTTGTTTTTTTTGGGGGGGTCACTTTGCTTAGTTTGTCGAAGGCGCCTTTTGCTATTCGAAAGCGCGTTCGAATTTCGGTGTTAAATTTTCCATTCTCTGTTAAAACTCATTGCAGATATTTAAAACTTCTGAATTTGTTTTATTCGTCAGTATATTACTTAGCATAATTTTGAACATTTGTTAAAAAAAAAAATCATCTTTAAAAAAATTTCCAAAAAATAAAGTAACACCTACGAAAATTTTATTTAAGGAAAAACTTAGTTTTTAATATATATATATATATATATTCAGTTTAAAGGTCAGATAGTTATTTTTAACTTCACTGTCCGCAAATGACAACATCCCTTTTAATATGGATTTCGTTAATCGGACTGACTTCCTCATCTTGGTTGCTTTCCTCACAACGTTTCGGCCGTCTGATCCTCCGGCCTTCTTCAGGTGCATCTCGAACTCGGGAACCGTCGGTCTGGAATTTCGAACCCAACCCTTTATTGTTAAGGGGGTACCATGTTCTCGTTCCATTAAGGCCATCGCTGCTGCTACTACTGCTTGACGCCATCGTTGCTGCTGCTGTTGCTTCTATTATCGTTGTCACCGCTCTTGTTTGTTGCTGCCACTGCCTTTGCTCGGGATTGAACTCAGAACATCGGGAGAACTTGCAATCACTGTTCCAACGTCCTAGTTGCCTCGGCCATGTGTCACCATCGTGTATGAATTTTTGGTATATTTAAACCTAAGTTGTTCTAGGTTCTCTCTTACGATTAGGGGTGCCCAAATCGTGTTCAGTTCTATACTTGGTCTGCTCAGGAGGTTGTTATGTCCTAGCATGTGAGCTGTTTCTTTGAGTTTTCTCACTTTCCAGTGGGGCTCACTGTTTATTATTTTAACTTCATCCCAGAGAGGGCGATGGTCACCCTTTTCCTTCCATACATGGTAGGCTATACCCGACTTTTCCGTCTCCCCTCTAGTCACTGCTTTTCGATGTTCATCCACCCTTACCTTAAGGGGGCGGCATGTTTCGCCCTTGTAAACCTTGCCGCAGCTGCATGGGATGGAATATATGCAGTTCTTGGTCTGGTTCTTCTCTATGGGTGGCTTTACTCGGACTAGGTGTCTTCTCAGTGTTGATTCACTTTTGAATACCGTCCTGATGTTGTAAGGGGCACATACTTTTTGAATTTTTTCTGAGACGCCTCGCATGTATGGTAAGCAGACCGTTGGAGGTTTTTGCGAGTCATTTTCTTCCCTTACTCTATTGTTCCCTTTGGTGGACAGTATGCTATCGGGGTAGTTGTTACGTCGAAGGGTATTTTTTAGCCTGGTCATTTCTTGGTGGTACGTGTGGGAATCGCTACTTATTGTCTGTGCTCGATGTTGTAAACAGCGTACGATTCCATGTTTGACACTGTATGGGTGATGGGAGTTGAAGTTTAGGTATTGTCCGGTGAAAGTGGGTTTGCGATACACTGATGTCTTGAACCCACACTCTGTGCGTGTTATGAGAACATCCAGGAAGGCCAGTTGGTTATCTCTTTCCTTCTCCATTGTGAACTGTATGGATGGTCGTATTGTGTTCACATGCTCCAGTAGTACCTGGACGTCTTCCTGGTGAGGCCAGAGTAGGAAGGTGTCATCAACGTATCTGAGCCACATAGTTGGCTTTAAGGGAGCTGAACCTAAGGCCATGTCTTCGAAATATTCCATGTATATATTCGCCATTACCGGTGACAACGGCGAACCCATAGCCAAACCTTCCACTTGTCGATATATGTCAGTACCCATTCTGAAGTAGGAAGATTCCATGCAGAAGGTCAGCATTTCCATTATGTTTGGCAATGGTACACATGTGCGCTCTTGTATGGAAGGGTCCGCAGCTAGTTTGTCCCCAATTACTGTTAGTGCCTCACTTGTTGGTACTTTGGTGAACAGACTGACTACGTCGAGGCTAACCATCTGGTGTGTACTGATGGGTGCCTCTTTGATCAGTTCTGTGAAGTGGGCAGAATTCTTAACATGTGTTGCTGACTTGCCTGCCAATGGGTTTATTATATCCACAAGGTAGCGGCTCAGTGGATGTAATGCTGAGCCTCGGCAGCTCACTATAGGTCTTAGTGGAATACCGTCCTTGTGTATCTTGGGGAGACCGTACATGTGTGGTAGCTTACTGTAATGCTGGACCAGCTGTCTATACTTCGCTGGTGCGATGTCCTCCTTGTTCTTAGTTAGGATCTGTGACAGCTTCCTCTCAGTTTTCAGAGTTGGGTCCTTCTTTATTTTACCGTAGCTACCATCTGCAATTAGGCTTGCCATCTTCTCAGAGTATTCCGACATGTCCATTACCACAGTTGCGTTGCCTTTGTCTGCTGGTAGTATTATTATACTGCTGTCACTCTGTAGAGATCGTATAGCCAGCTTATCTTCCCATGTGATGTTTGATTTGGGTGGCTTGGCTTTCTCCAGTACTTGTCTCACTTTCCATCTTATCTCATCGCCTTGGCTCGTGGGGATTCTCAAGGCTACCTCCTCCACGTGAGTTATTATGTCTAAGTATGGAACACATTTGGTGGTTGTTGCGAAGTTGAGACCATTATTCAGTACTGTTTCTTCTGAGTGACTTAGCTGGCGGCTACTGAGGTTGACAACTGCTTTCACAGGCGCATGTTGGTTTATGATGTTATTCCTCTGGTCCTTCAGCTTCATGAGCTTCTGGATTTGGCGTGTTTTTACCTTCTCACATTCCTGTCTGTACGATTTGTCCAGGTAGGACTGGATTCTCACCCTGTCGTCTTCTTGTGTTACCTTACTGAGGAACGATGTTACGATGTTAGAGATTTTGTCCCCCAGTTTCTGTTTATTCCAACGGGTGTGTTGTATTCTTTCTCGAACGAGGGCGTGTCCTGCCCTTTCCGTGACTCTGCGTGCCTTCCTTGAGTCCACTGTTGTTCGTATTTTTAACCCTGTTGGTATGAGTCGTAAATCTCGGCATCTGTACAGGAAGGTCAGGTGGTTTGATAGTCGTGCCAGTTTCAGTTGTAATTTCTCGATCCGTCGCCATTCATTCCTAATGTCGGGTCCGTACCGATTGAATAGTAATTGTCTATATTTTTGGGATGAGGGGTTTTCACTATGGATTTCGTTAATCGGACTGACTTCCTCATCTTGGTTGCTTTCCTCACAACGTTTCGGCCGTCTGATCCTCCGGCCTTCTTCAGGTGCATCTCGAACTCGGGAACCGTCGGTCTGGAATTTCGAACCCAACCCTTTATTGTTAAGGGGGTACCATGTTCTCGTTCCATTAAGGCCATCGCTGCTGCTACTACTGCTTGACGCCATCGTTGCTGCTGCTGTTGCTTCTATTATCGTTGTCACCGCTCTTGTTTGTTGCTGCCACTGCCTTTGCTCGGGATTGAACTCAGAACATCGGGAGAACTTGCAATCACTGTTACATGGTACCCCCTTAACAATAAAGGGTTGGGTTCGAAATTCCAGACCGACGGTTCCCGAGTTCGAGATGCACCTGAAGAAGGCCGGAGGATCAGACGGCCGAAACGTTGTGAGGAAAGCAACCAAGATGAGGAAGTCAGTCCGATTAACGAAATCCATAGTGAAAACCCCTCATCCCAAAAATATAGACAATTACTATCCCTTTTAATATTTTGTTGGAAATAAATAAATCTTTTATTGTTCAGCATGAAGCCTATTTAATTTCGTTTGTTTGGGATATGTAGTTACTCAGATATTTACATTTTAAATGATGTCAATTTTTTTTTTTTGGTGTGTGTGTGGGATAACCCTGTATATTTCATATTTATTTATTTTTATTCCCTGTATTTATTTATTTTCTCTCCTTTTCAGCGGATCCACTTTCATTGTTTAATTTCGCGTTTAATCTGTTAAGGAAATGTATCACTTATAATCTGAATTATTATTTGAGGATAATTCCTGCGTTCGCACGTAGCTTCATTCAATAGAATATTGCTAAACTAAACTGTTCATCTCTCTCATCTATATATATATATAATATATATATATATATATGTGTGTGTGTGTGTATTAAAGAGAAAAAGCCGCAAACGTTTTTGATTACAATGTGGATTTTTTATAGACGTTAAATCAGTCTTAGAAGTAAGAGTAATCGTCTGTTTTTTTTTTTTTACTCTTTAAAATATACACTCTCATATATCCCCATATATATATATATATATATATATATATATATATATATATTGTGTGTGTGTGTGTGGAAACTTGTATCTTTCGGACTCAGTGTAAGAGAAATTCCTTTCAGGTAATCGTTCGTTCATTTCCATAGCATCACTGATATGTTGTCCTTCTTGAAAGTAGAAAGTGGCTTTTTAAATCTTGAAATATGAAACATCTGAATCTAGATCGACCCGTTCCACACTAACAACGCACTTGTTTTGTACCTTTTGTTAGATGTATGTTTTTCTTTCCTTTTTTTTGTCTCTGCTTTTCTTCATTTTTCTTTTCTAATGCCATTAATTTCAAATCTAAACCTTTATCTTCATACCCCCCACCCCGCCCTCCAACCAATTCAAATCCGCATTTTGCAATTGAAAAGAAGATGTGCTTGACAACTTTAGAGCGAAGTAAATGATATTTGACCATTCTTACAATCTTACTGGATTATACTGAATTAATTTCCACACCGATTTTTTTTTAGTTGTAGTAGACAATATAACTCAAGTTAAGACTTAATATGACCTAACTTTGTATAGTCTATATATAATATATTCAAGTCAACACTCAGGCGACAGGCTGTTTCATGCTAGACGCCATCACCAAGGCCTAACGATTTCGTCTAGCATGAAACAACCTGTCGCCTCTGAGTTTTGACTTCAATGTTCACTTTTATATTTACATACGTTCTATCTCTGATATTTGAGCACTTTATCCCATAAATATAGCACACTTTAAAACTATATTTCTGTGTGTGTGTGTATGTATGTATATATATATATATATATATATATGGTGGTTGTCGACTAGCAAAGCTAATAAGACCATCAGTGACACGTCCAGCCCTTCACTTAAATGCAATGTTGTGGGGGGAGTTTATCATTTATGTGAACGACAGTGGCTCATAAATCCAGCCATCGATCTGCATTTCCTGTCACATGTATCATATCAAATCATTTCTAGGTGGTGGAAGGAGACTTTGATCATCACCACTTCCAGTGTTCCCTTTCATATACCTTGTCAGGCCCAAACTAGATTTTCACACTCTAGTGCAGGTTGGTCATTCAAACCATGCCATTACGAAATTGTCATATACAATAGACTTTTGGTGTTAGTGTGACCGCTAGCGACTGAGAAGACCCACCCTGGACAGACATATCCGATTGCATTGGGCACATTGGCAGGTTGCACCTCATGGCAATTCAGGTATCCCTTCCGAACCCATCTCTCAGTTCTGCATATTTTTGTGATGCCTCATGGAAGATCTTGGGTGAATTTGATTTTAAAAAAGAAATGAGTCGCGTAAATCATAAACATGTTTTGTTATTATTATTTAAATACTCGGGCGGAAATAAATGGATCATCCTACCTTAGTGAAGTATGAACACTAATGGAAATGTATTTGAATAAAACCTAAACTTTTAAGAATAGTTAGGTAGGACAAGTGGAATCCTATGATTGCGAACCTCTATCATCCATTGTAATAAAATGGAAGATCAACAAAGAGCAATAACAATGATGCTACCCAATTGATGCTCTATTAAAAGGGAAACTTATAAAAATATCCCAATTGCAAAAACTGGATATAATTGGGACAAAAAACTTCGGTAGTTCAATGTAAAAAACAAATTTCAGTTCTGTGCAGGTTATATTCTAACTGATTTAAATGTCCCCGAAACTATTTTCATTAAGTCAAGAAAAACTTCCTTATGAAAACAAGAGTGGGAGTTAGGACTGAATATGATTTGTTTATAAAAAAAATATACCCGTTTACATATATTACTTATACGTCCATATTCCTTAGATAAGGTATTGAAACTATTTACATTATTTACCTTCTTCCAATCGCCTGAAGAAGGCTGGAGCGTAAGACGACCAAAATGTCGTAAATATGACAAAGATGAGGACAACAGTCCGAATAATGTAAATAATGACTTACACACATGCATTTTATCTTTCATGCTTCCTTTTTAATTGTTTGTGCACAAAAGTTTTTCTGCCGACGATCGAGTTCTGATGAGTGAGGAACGATGACTGGTTAGAGCAGTCAGTTATTCTCTTTTATGAGGATCATTATTTTCTCTCTTTCGGATTAAACTACTGTAGCTGTTTTCCTTTTTTGTCGCTTTTAATTTTGTGCGTTTTTTCTGTTATAATTAAATTTTGTACTTCTCTTAAGATCTTTAAAAAGTTTCAATAAAAAATCTTATTAATTTGATTCTTTATTCTAAATAATTTATATCATATTCCGAGTTTCCAAATATACACTTTTGACAAAGTAATTTATTTTCTGAAACGCGCTCACCATTTGCCTACATTTGACAAGATGCACACTTTGCCCAATTCTCACGAAGCCTCGTATTAGTATAATGCTCTATATATAAACCAAACAATTTTTTCAATCATTTGTGGATTAATTTTATTGCTTTTTTTGTAGTTTCTTTCCCAGTTTTCATTTTCTCTGAATACTTTTTGACTTATTTGAAGTTAGTTTTATTTTGCCGTATTTTGCTTTTCCTCTGCTATTTTTTTTTATTTTTACGAGTGTCAATAAGAATAGCTAATCTTTTCTTTCTAGTCTTCAATGGATATGGCTCCTTTTAAGGGAAACTCTTTTGTTGATGAAACTCTATCTTCTTGACCTTAATGACTTTTTAGCTTTGATCAAAATCCACCTTCTTAGTCTTAATGACAAAACTGTAATGTCTATTTGACTAAAAAACCAAAAAAAAAACCTTTAAGTTCCAGCGAAACACTTCTTGTAGAAGTAATGCCACATCAATCAGTTTGCTTAGATGGTTGTAACTTATGAAATTAATTCATTAAAACATTTTATATTACAGAATTTAAAAAATACTGTTTTGTAATATTGGTGTTAAATATAGCATGTACGGTGGAGTAATGAATTCAGGCTCGGATTGATGAATTCCAGTTTGAATTCATTACATTCACTTACGTGCTAGGGAAAGGTATGAATTCATCTCTACCCCCCAGATATGGTAAATAGTAGAACAGACTGCCATGTTTTATAGCAGTGGCAAACAGTCCAGGGGAAGAAAAAACTCTGACTTCAAAACCAGCGGAAAGGGTTATACTCCGTCAGGCACACCACTTCTACCGAAACAGCTGTATAGGTGGTGCCCTACGATTCGAAAGAGTTATGGGACTCTGGGTTAAATATACTCGCTTAAAAGGAGACGGGGCTAGTTGAAACATTATTTATCGCTTAGATAGTTGTCATATATGAAAATAATTCATTCATATGGAAATATGACTAAAAGTTATTGGGGAAAACCGATTTCCTTTAGATGAGTCACGTAAATCTTTAACATCAAGTTTATTATTATTTAAATATTCGGACAAAAATAAATTGAACATCCTACCTTAGTGATGTATGAACTGAATAGAAAATGTATATAAGACGATCAAACAAAAAAAATAATGTCAAAAAATCTTGCTCTATAGAGATTATTGTTTGTAGACTCAGATGCAAACACATTGTATTTCTAGCTTATGAATATTTTAAGAACTGACAATTTGAGATAATACACAGCATGACACGATCGTATTGTTTATTCCGTATTTACTTACATAAGTAGGACACAAGGAACCCACTGTAAACAATGAACTTAAGCTTGTCGATAATTACACAAGATGAGGCGCCCTTACACTAAGCTTAATTAAATACGATGCATCGTATTCAATGTGAGACATCCATTGAGGGTCGAACTCATTAAATATTCGTAATGGTCTACCAGACTAGATTGTTAACCACTGGATCACAGTGAAGGGCCAGTTAAGACTATTTTATCAGTAAAATAATAGTTCCCTTGCGAATCTAAAATGAAGTCAATGTAATAGCACTACACATCGTTTAAAATGTCTTCAATAACTGTTTTGTAATATATACTGCAAACATCTTGCTATGTACATTTTTATTGGAAACGTTGTTGCCTCAATTTGGCTCGATATAACCGCAAGTTCTATGATAAGTTTCTTCTCTCTCACTTCTTGCTTGTGGAACTCTCTTATGGATTTTTACTTTGCAGGCAATTGTGATCTTCAAAAATTTAAATGTAATGTCACTCGTTATCTACTGTCTTCTTGATTCGTCTTTTATTGTTCTCGCTCTTTAATAATGTTGTTCTTATACAGTGTAACCCGGATATAAGAGAGTTGTCGGGACCGGATAAGTAGTCTCTTATACCAGGGTTTCTCTTATATCCGGGTTTGGTCTTTTATATACATTAACACAGGCTCTAATTTGGGACCAGAGAAAATCTCTTATATCCGAGTTTCTCTTATATCCGGGTTACATTATACTTTCAAACTCATTATCCCCTGTGTCATAGTGACTTTTCCACAGAAAAATAAAATAAAATTAATGTTTAAGGTCTCATCGCAGTCTCTCTCTCTTATCTGACAAAGGCTGTGATCCTGTGAAAAGAGTGAAACTCTTACTGTTTGTCGGAGATAATGAACATCTTCAGGAATATTCTGAAGCGTGTATCTTTGCTTTGCAAGCTATTTTACAAAGATCTTTTAGTACACTTATATACACATGAATATCAAAACCACGATCATTGTTGTTTTCAAAAGGCAAAACTTCGAATGGTCAGAGATCATCAAAACAGCAATAGTGGTAATCGGAGCTTGCCCATAAAGCAGATGGCATTCTCGCATTTGTCTCAAGGTTGCTGTCTTTTAGTTTAACCATCGTCTTGGTTTGTTTTTCACAGTAGATTGATAAAACTAGTGTCAGTGAAAACGTTATGATTGCAAAGAAAAATTCTTGAGACTGCGAAATATTCTTGACATTTACAAGAACAGCGACTTGAGGCCAGCATTCAAAATTAAAGAGAGGTCATATATTGCCATCAACTTTTCCCGGATTTTTTTCTCATCCATGTTTCTTGTGAAGAAGGGATCATTTTTCCAGTGGACCAAAGAGTTCTGTCAAGTGGTTGCAGCTTATGGAAACAGTGACATGAGGTGGGTAGAGTATAACAATCTCACTTTCCTTCGCAAAATGAAGCGTCTTAATGCCAAGGTAGATGCCATGTAGGAGGAAAACCGACTTTTTCTTCGCCAAATTGAAAGCATTATTTACCATATTAAAAAATGCTTTAAATTTATATACGTACAGCAGATGTTACTAAAAATTAGAAAATAAATTCTATTCAAAATGAGGCTAATATTAGTGCCAGCAAAAATTAAATCAAGTGATTCAACCTACCGAAGTTACCAAACATTCTGTGATCTTCCTCAGCTCAAACAAAAACAGTAATAGAAAAATAAAACATTTACTCAGTTGAGATGATTCTTTTTAGACTCAGATGCAAACACATTGATTTTCTAGCTTATAAATATTTAAAGAACTAACGATTTCAGATAATACACAGTATGAAATAATGTTGTTGTTTATTTCGTACTTGCTTACATAAGTATGGCACAAGGATCACTCAGTAAGCATTGAACTTAATACATTATTAAGCAAACTCGCTTGTAGATAATTACACCAAAAGAGACGTCTTTACGCTAAGCTTAATTAAATACGACACAACGTATTCAATGTGAGACATTCATTGAAGGTCGAACCAGTTACATAATAATAATGATCTACTAGACCAACTTGTTAATCATTACATCATAGCGAAGTGTCAGTTAAACCGATTTTAATAATATTTAACAAGCTTAACATAGATGCAATATCTTAAATTCTGAAACCTCCATTGATGATAGGTCTCATTACGTAGTCTACTAGGTCGGCTCGTTAACCATTACTCATTGGGGAAACGCCAGTCTATAATATTTTATCGATATCTAATAAGCTTATCTTAGTACGGTGCAATGTCATGAACGTGAAATATTCATTGGGAACCGAACCCACTGCACAGTAGTAATGGTTAACGAGACTAGCTCGTTCACCTTTACTCTACGGCGAAACGCCAATCCATTCTATTTCATCAACCTCTGGCCTGAAAAGAAGTTAAATACCTTTTCATATTTGAGCGTGCTTCTTAAATGTTATTACAGAGAGGAGGGACTAGTAATTATGTCATTATTATACTTGATTAATTGATACGAGAAGCAGTACAAACCAGTTAATAGCCATTTGCATTCTCGGCCTTGGTTTACGAAGTTGGATTTTCGCTCTTATCTGACAATTCGACTCATAAATTACATCCGTTATCCTCCCAGTGTTTACAAATCTGACGGGAATGCATATTAATTCTCATTTTCTCCCTAACGCATTTATTAACTATTCAAGCAATCCAAACACTTATAAAATGACCACAGGCCTACCTCACGGGCATATGCATCAACATCCGAGGAATTTATTTTAATAAATCATATCTTTATATTAGCAAAGTCATATACTGTTTTTAAAATTATGTTGATCTCGTTGATTAGTGATTTATGGCCACCAACTTTTGTATATTTATAAAGTATTCAATTTATATAATCGAATGACTGTAAGTGTTTCCTTACTAAAAACAATTTATTGCACTTATGCTTCAATAAATTCACATGAAATAGCTAGAATCGATTGGCTTGTAAAATAGGCAATGCGATTTTTTTGTTTTCATATTACAATAGATTAAACACTCTATATTACGAATATTAAAATTTATTCAATTTTATAAAATTAAATAGGGGGTCCTGCTTGCTATGCAAATCCATTGTAAATTGATCCCTCAAATATGCAAATACCACGTAATTTCTTAAAATATGAAGAAAAATAATTTTACATTCGTAAACTGGAGTTCTTTTTTCATAGGTTCGCCTATCGTCTGGTTCACACTTCTCCAGGTTTTTTGGACAAGAGTAGAGGTTTATCCTTTGCTTCCGGTTTAGGACTGTGATTCTGGTTCCTTCTAAAGTCTTTTCCTTATGTAAGTCTCTACCAAGAGTGGCCTTTGAGTCTTGTACATGGTGAATATCATTGTAAAAAAAACAAACAAAAAAAACTCCACATTTGGAATTGAAAAAATAATTTTTTTAAGGATTCACGTCGTATTATGTCGGGAGATTAATTTACAGTTAATTTACATAGCAAACTGGACCATTAACCTTTATCAAATTTCATTAATTTTTTTATTTTTTTTTATATACATGTTTTAGAGTGCTTAATCTATTGTAATATGGAAAAAAAGTTAAATGATTTTTTTCTGGTTGCAATGCCTATTGTAGAACTCGGCCCCAGAATTCATATCAGACAAAAGTAAAATATTAAAAAGGGTCATTTTCCTCAGCATGAAGATTTTCTTTAAGGCCATGTAAGCAATCCTAATTTTTCAGTGATCGCTTTTTTATTATCTGTGAATTGTAATTACTTCTTGGGGAAGATAGTGGAGTAGTCTCTCGTTGCCTTATCTACAGTTTTGAATTCGAAGAAACACTTCTATACTGGTTGCCACTCAGGGCTAAAGAGCCTCGTCTACCTTGCTACCGGTAACAGATTAGATTCATGCGAAAGTAAATGCAACAGACTAAGCTGGGATTTGAACTCACCTCACCGATTCCACTTTTCGTACTATTAACCGTTACGCTCTCCGCGTGGTTTTAGAAGCATTTAGTTTTGCATAAATCTATATATATACTCCTACTTATTCCACTTGGCCAATCTTGTTCATTCTGTTTCGATTCTGCGAATAAATACATGAACTGTTGAGATATTCTTTTGTGATTGTATGAATTGAAATTCTTACTGAGGAATATCGGTTACTTTCTTATCAATTATCTAATTGAAATGCATCGCAAGTCGACGGCCTTGTAAGGATGATTCAAAACTATATAGAAATAATTTTAAATTATGGAGAGAGAGAGAGATTCGTACTACTTCCTACGTACCTGTGCGCAAAGTTCATATGAAAGATTGTGAGAAAGATATTTTGAGAAGTCCTTTGTTGGTTTGGCAGAATTTTTAGAAATACCTGTGTATAGACAAAGCTAGTGCTACTCAAATTATGGTACGCTTACCGGTGCCGGTACGCTGAGAGTTTTTAGGAAACAAAGATACAGTAGTCACATTCCACGGCACAGGAGACTGCCGGGATATCAGACTCGTTATTTTTTTTTATATATTTCATTTTAGTTTTATATTTATTATGGTTACATATTTCAATGACTCACTCTTAAGTCATTGCTATATACGATATAATGAACAGCAAAACAGTGAACTAAGATACATATGACAACACCATCCTGATGAAGTGGTGTTTGACTGTCGAAACCACATCTAGAAATACTAAAAGTGGGTATTTTCACGCACACGTTTTTAATTTGACCTTTAAAAATTTGCCTAAATGTGGAAAACAAAAAGGATAGCCACGTGAATTTGGATCAAAATTTTCAATATCATTTTATTCCTTAGATTTATAATCTAACTATATATCTAAAAAAAGGGGGGCACCCCCTTCCCTGAACCAATAGATGGATTGGGAAGCTTCACTTCCCGGTCCCTCGCACATTAAAAAAAACTGCTGGTACGCCACATCAAATAGAAGGGTCCCCTACTATAGGGGTACAGAAATACATCATATACCTAAGGCATCCTGTGATGAAAAAAAACAGCTTTTCTTCGATACTACTTTTGGCAACGTGCTCGTTAGCAGAAGTTCTTTGGCTGACAAGTGGGTTAATCCTCGTCTCCAGCGCTTTTTATTAAAGCGTTAAGCACATGAAAACGATTTTTAATAAATTCGATCACTCAAATTGCGTTTATTTTGATTCAAGGAATCATTCTCAAAATTGTATCCAGTGAGAAAATTCCATGTCTGTTTTAGGGAATCCTCCCTTTATTAAAAATATTATACTATTCTAGTCCTTAAAAAAATCTTAGCTTTTCGTGCATCATATGGGAATATGATGTGACAGTTGTAAATAATTATGGCCACTGGTGGTGCTTTTCTGTTAAATTTTCTGTTATATGCAGCTGGTTTCTATCCAGTTCGTTGTCAGCTGTATCAGATTTTCCCGTGAAAAGGCACCATGCAAAGCTAATTGCTGGTTTGTTTCAGAAACACCAACCAAGAGTAATATTGTTGGATGTTATCTCCTCCTTGGTATCGTAATAACAATATTAGAATGCAATTCGAGTTTACATTTTCAAAGACAATCGCCATAAACAACGCGGCATCTTGGGGTTTATAACAGCAGTCAACTATTTGGATGAATGTTTGTTTCTTTTTATTGTTTACTCGTTTGGCCTCCGTTTTGTTATATTTCTCCTGGATTTTTTTTCTTTTTAGGTGATATTTGTTTTACTAAGACAAAAAAAAAGTCTGAAACAAAAATACCTTCTAGTTTTTGCATATAGGTAGCAAAATTCTTGGGCAGTAAAACATTTTAGCGTAGTCCACCCTTTTTAGCGATAATGCAGTAATTGAACATGGAGGTATTCTATCCGAAAGTAAATTCAAGCATGCAATCTGCTTTTCTATGAATAACAATTTTCTGTGCGAGTTAAAATTATAAACATCGGTTAAAAAGGATAATTGTTATATAGGAATAAAATGTCGCTGCCGACACTTGAGCTTTGAACATAGATCGCCAGTAAGCAATCACAGGCGATCCCATTATTGAATTAAGTATACCATGTGACCATAAAGGACACGCATATATGGGAGGGAACATGTGTCTAATTGATCGCATTCTATCCTCTGTTACTACACGGATCGCTATTCTCTACTCTATTCACTATACTATTTTTCTATTCAGATCACTATACTGATTACTATTCGAGCGGGTATTATCGAGCAAGTACTGTTAGTGCGAGTGTTATTCGAAGGCGTCAGACACCAGCATTGTTCAACGGTGTTACTATAGTTGTATCTGCGATTACAAAGTCTCTACGACAACAAGTATTTGTTGATATCCCAAAAGTGGCAACGTGTGTTCGTTAGCATCACAAAAATAATGCAAAGATCTTTTTCCCTGTTGGGCAGATTACTTCAGTTCATTTAGTTACAGCCAAACAGAGAGGGATTGCCTCAGATATCTCAAAAGCCTTTGACAAGTTATGTGATATAGGGGGCTGCTACACAAATATTCAGGCATCTTTGGAAGATTCTTCGCAATTATGAAGTCCTTACTAACAATTTGATCCATGAAGGGCAAAGTTAAGGACTAGTCTTCTGAAGCCGATGCAATCAATGCAGGCGTCTGACCTTCAAGTCTCTCTCCCCGGTCCTACCTTCATTCTACCTTTTTATATTAACGATCTACCGAAACTATTTCTCAGATAATTAGTTAATATCTATGCAGTTGATAGGACAGTTTCTGGGTTCACCTCCAAGAATGTACATGATCAGAGCCGATCATGTATCTTTCGATACATTGACGAGGCAGATTTTTTTTCCCCGCAGTAGGTTGTCATTTCTTTCTGCGGTAGACCACTGAAATCCCGGTCTGTCCTGCTATTTACCCATAGCTGGTGGGAGAAGAGGATTCATACCTTTCCAGGGGGTGTTAGCACGTAATTGAATGTAATGGAATCGGCTGGAATTCGAAGTCGGCTCTCCGATTCCTCAATCCGAGTCGCTATCCATTACTCCATATGTTGCTGGAAATAAAGTTTGCATATTATACTAAATGTTTTTGTTATTTAACACCACAATGATAATGAATTTTAATTAGAAATATAGATTGTATGTTATCCTAAATATTGTTATTTAACATTACTACGAGAAATAATGATTTGTGTGAATGCACCCATAGATCTAAACTCATCAACGAAAGATTTGTTTACGTTACTTGTTACTTTGCGCTTGTAGCTCAGCGGAACCTTTGCAAATTGCTGTGTAATCGTCTCTTGAATATTGCATTTTAATGTGAAACCAAGAAGTAGGTTGTAGTTTTATTACATTTATAACTGTAGCACAGCATTTTAAGTTGAATTGTTTCAAATAGAAACATTTACATCGGTAGTTAGCATACCGGGGCAGTTGTTTGTTTACAGCAATCCATTTCGCAAGCCTACTTGCCAATGCCGATATACCACAAGATTTAAATTTAGCTTTTTATAACTGTTGTATTAGATGGACCCCCTATTTTAAGGATATTATTTTTTAAGGTTTAAAGGTCGCCTTATATGTGGAAATATACGGTAGGAACGATACCCTGAATTTTCTCCATGCATAGTGAACGGTTGTACTCTTAATGATGTTCCGTACCTTAATCATCTATTTGGACTCTTCACCTCCAGATCTCAAGTATGTGCGACCCATCACTAAAAATGGTCGGTTCCCTATATCGCTCCAAAATGTATCAGACTCCTGCCATGCTCTATCTTTAAAAAAGTCAGACCAGACCAACATGTATTGCTGCCATATCTGGGATGGAGCTACCCAATCCTCACACTCCTGCCTTAAGAGACATTATTTTTAACACTACGGCCCCTTTCCCACAGTCGAAACGTTTCATGACTCTCGCTATTTCCATGGCAAATATTCAGACGTGCTGCATTCTTTATTTTCACCAATTCAGACATTTAAAATTAGGACCTATCGTATCGCGTACACAGGGGGACACACATCCTCATTGCCTTCCCATTCTATTGGTAGAAAGGAAGTTACACTCAGATTCTTTGCAAGGACTGATAATTTGTGGAACACTCCCGAGAGAATGTTTCTCTGATCACTGTAATCTTTCTCGGAAAGATTTGAGTTAAGTCTAAGGTCAACCTTTATCTAACCTACATATCGTCATAATATGTACTTATTTCCTCTTGTTACGTTCATATAACAACCTTATTCAACAGCCTTCTACCTTGAGTGGCTCTTCGGCATTTTATTGGGTGGGCATTTAACGTAACAAAACAGCGAGAGTCAATCTTCATAATCCATATCCTTCCTTATCCGTCCTATTATCCCCGTAGTTTTTGTGAGAGCAATCATGCCCCCCCCCCCAATCTCAACAGACCGTTTGATTACATTACAAGTTCAGTACTCTTTGTTTCTAACAAAACTTTCTTGTTTCTTAATACTTTGCTTAGCTTTTAGAGGCATTTTTCGCTATGCCAATGCGTCTTCGCATATCAGTGTCGAATTTTCTGTCCTCTGTTAAAACACTTACCATTTATTTAAATTGTTGTACTTGTTTGATTTGGTTATCGCCAATGTGTAATGTGCATATTGGACTGTCTCTTTTGCTAACAACCAGGGAATTATGTCTTCTTAAAATTGATGTTTAGTTCTTTTTTTCTTGCTTTCCGTCACTATCTTCTGAAGGAATTCTTGTGGTTTCCCTTCTGTCTGCTATAAACACTAGCATATCTTACGTTCTGAAGATTGTGGTCGGCAATTTATTAATCCTTGTTGTACTTTTAATTCTCTCAGAATCACCTTACCGCATAATTTGAAGTCCAGTGAGAAGATACACCCCTATCTTACACCCATGTGTAATTTTTTATATTTATTGATTCCATTTTCTACCTGTATGCAGGCGGAACACATATACCCATCCCAAATATGTCAAGATTACCTAGCAGTTCCAACAGTACTTTGTAGCGTACTTTAAAAAATGTTTTTGCATAATCTACACAACACAGATATATATCTTTCTCCATTTGTATAGTTCTTTGATATCTTTCGATGCATAAATATTGCATTCCTAGCTCCAGTGTCTTTAACGAGCCTGCACTGTTCTTGTCCTATTTCTGGTCTAATTGGGGGGGGGGGGGCTTAGATACGTCCACAGATTAAATTTTAATTAACTTTGATTCTTTAGTTTGAATTTTGGAGGATCTTAAAAAAAAAATAACGAATACTTTTAATGTTAGAATAAAGCGATAAAATGAAATATTTTGACGAAACTTGTAGGAAGTAAATAATAATGATCACATATATATTTATATAGTCTTTTTTGTACATCAAACAACCATATTGAAATTAAAAAGAGAAAGATATGTCAGTGCAATGTTAACTGTGTTGGCAGAACGGATCAAATGTTGAAAGCACAGATCAACCAACACGTACTATATTCGCAAGGGAAATTTTTCATTATTAGGTAAAAATAATAGGTTTAGCTACCGTTGATTAAAATCCAGCAATGTGTCCGGTATTATAACTCAGATGTGATTTCAGTGTTGAGCAGGGCCAATTCAGAGTATCACTTGAATGTTTTTGGAATTAATGTACATTAACCTTTACTAGCCATCTCTTTCTAAGCAGAATGAATGGTTTGATGGGTTTAAAGGTATTTAAATGCTATATTGAATATAAAATTTGTCTTCAGTTTAGCCGTTGTGCACATTTTTGGTCTTAGAACTCTGTTCTCATGAAGGAGAACGGACAAACCGATCTAGGAATCTTTTTTATTTAGTCGTTTTTATTTTTTGGTATTACCATTTTTCTGGTACTTTTTTTTTTGTTTTTTTCTGCTTTTTTTGTTGTCTTTTTCTGCTTTTTTTTAGTTGTCTTTTTGTTGGGGTTTTTTTAGTTGTCTTTTTGTTGGGGTTTTTTTAGTTGTCTTTTTGTTGGGGTTTTTTTTAGTTGTCTTTTTGTTGGGGGTTTTTTAGTTGTCTTTTTGTTGGGGGTTTTTTAGTTGTCTTTTTGTTGGGTTTTTTTTAGTTGTCTTTTTGTTGGGTTTTTTTTAGTTGTCTTTTTGTTGGGTTTTTTTTAGTTGTCTTTTTGTTGGGTTTTTTTTAGTTGTCTTTTTGTTGGGTTTTTTTTAGTTGTCTTTTTGTTGGGTTTTTTTTAGTTGTCTTTTTGTTGGGTTTTTTTTAGTTGTCTTTTTGTTGGGTTTTTTTTAGTTGTCTTTTTGTTGGGTTTTTTTTAGTTGTCTTTTTGTTGGGTTTTTTTTAGTTGTCTTTTTGTTGGGTTTTTTTTAGTTGTCTTTTTGTTGGGTTTTTTTTAGTTGTCTTTTTGTTGGGTTTTTTTTAGTTGTCTTTTTGTTGGGTTTTTTTTAGTTGTCTTTTTGTTGGGTTTTTTTTAGTTGTCTTTTTGTTGGGTTTTTTTTAGTTGTCTTTTTGTTGGGTTTTTTTTAGTTGTCTTTTTGTTGGGTTTTGGGGGGTTGTTGTTGTTGTTGTTTTTTTGCTCTAATAAAATAGACATTAAAAAGAATCGTTTAAAATCAATTTTTATAGCATGCACTTTTCAAACATTTTACGTAAAATTCGAATATATTTAACTTGAAAAATCGTAAAAGAAAACGGGTTCTGAATTCTGTCAATTGTAGAAAGGAAAGTGAAACTTTATAATATGAAATTTATGCAATTTGGAATTGCACGATTTAATTCTTTGTGTGCAGAGCTTTTTACATATACTTTGTATTTAGGTGACGTTTTTAAAATCAAAATCAACGGTTTAATAATTGGATTAAACTTGTCTTTTCATCGTTGAATGCTATACTCTAATATATTTGCCTTTGTGTCAGTTGTAGATACAAAGTGAAATAAAAATATTTTCTAATAAATTGTTCAATAGAATAATTGAAATGCTAAGTTTAACCGAAAACAAATTATTCCAAAAACTAAATAAAATTTCCATATTTAATCATAGCAACCTCTTTGAAAGAAACTCTTGGTTTACCATGTTCAGGTGCGAATCCAAGCCAAAATCAAAAAATATGTGCAGAGTGAGATGGACGAACAGATGGGGGGACTGGTGGATATAGGCCCAGTGGGACACATGGGCGGATGTACAGTTTAATATAAGCTCTTATCATTTGTATCTGTATTGACACAACTCATTTAAATTTATCACAAGATCCCAACTATAGAACATCCAGCGAGGATCGAACTCGGTACCGCTCGTATTGTATACAATGGGGTCGTTTGCAACATTGCAACACATCGAAGAGATCTTCACGTCGTATTTTTCAGTTGAACGATATATAGCAGCCATCACAGAGGCTTTTTAATGTAAGTGACTCTGTGCTGCACCAAATAAAATTGTCCAATATTTTAAATTCTTTTAGTGATAAGAGAAATAACTTTAGGTTTTACTATTCGTTAAATGATCATTGCTACTGAATGGGTTGTAATTGTAAACCTTTGATTAAGGCTTGACGTGATAGACGAGAAAATACGATTTGTGTCGCTGATTCTGCGCATGTGTTTCAGCAGGTGTTATCCGATCCCTTCGCTTTACTTCCCTACCCTTGTATCTGTGAAGACAGAAGAAGGCGGAGCACCTGAAATGGCAGCAGTCACAAGGCAATAGAAGTGTACACAAAAACAATAAATAAATAAAAAATTGCGCAGACGGAAAGATGAAAGTTTTCCAACTTTCCAAACGTTAAAAGTCTGTCATCGTTGTTTTAATTTCTTTGCTTTGTTTCTCCTCCTCCTCCTTCCTTTTTTTTTTTTTTTTTTTTTTTTTTTTTAGCGCCTCTCGGCTAAAAGTGCTAATGCTTTTTCCAGCCTTACTTTACCGACTGTGAGTATTTGTAGTCGACACGAAACTGAATGATAAGCGGAACGTGAGCAAAGGGTTCAATGGTTATTGAAGTTAAGATTAATTGCCAATTCGTCGTAAATTTTGCTGTAGGTTCTCTCACTTTAGGAATAACGGTGATTAAATTCATCTATGTCTGAATATATTATCTCTAATTTTACAAACAATAAGTTAATTGCTATTTCTCTCGTTCACTCTTACTCCTCCTTTCCTTTCTCTTCGTATTTCCTTTCTTTTCACATCAAAGTACTTGCGCTTTGGCGACCCCTCTTTGTCAGTTTAGTACTTGTTACTGTAGTTATTTTATCAAAGTTGTCAAGTCGGTTATTTGCTGTTTTTATCTTCTTCTCTTGGATTCTATGTGCCCAGTGTCCATTATTGTACATACCTCAATGAATAATTAATGAACAAAAAACAAATTTAATTTAACCAAACATTAGATAATCCTATCTCAACTAGTTTCTTTTTTTTTCTTTTTTTTTCTTTTTTTTCTTTTTTTCTTTTTTTTTTCTTTTTTCTTTTTTCATTTTCTTCTTTCTTTTCTTCTTTCTTTTCTTCTTTCTTTTCTTCTTTCTTTTCTTTCTTTTCTTCTTTCTTTTCTTCTTTCTTTTCTTCTTTCTTTTCTTCTTTCTTTTCTTTCTTTTCTTCTTTCTTTTCTTCTTTCTTTTCTTCTTTCTTTTCTTCTTTCTTTTCTTCTTTCTTTTCTTCTTTCTTTTCTTCTTTCTTTTCTTCTTTCTTTTCTTCTTTCTTTTCTTCTTTCTTTTCTTCTTTCTTTTCTTCTTTCTTTTCTTCTTTCTTTTCTTCTTTCTTTTCTTCTTTCTTTTCTTCTTTCTTTTCTTCTTTCTTTTCTTCTTTCTTTTCTTCTTTCTTTTCTTCTTTCTTTTCTTCTTTCTTTTCTTCTTTCTTTTCTTCTTTCTTTTCTTCTTTCTTTTCTTCTTTCTTTTCTCTTTTTTCTTTTTTCTTTTTTCTTTTCTCTTTTTTCTTTTCTCTTTTTTCTTTTCTCTTTTTTCTTTTCTCTTCTCTTTTCTTTTCTCTTTTCTTTTTTCTTTTTTTCTTTTCTTTTTTCTTTTTTTCTTTTCTTTTCTTTTTTTCTTTTCTTTTTTTTCTTTTTTTCTTTTCTTTTTTTCTTTTTTTTCTTTTCTTTTTTCCTTTTTTCTTTTTTTTTCTTTTTTCTTTTTTTTTTCTTTTTTCTTTTTTCTTTTTTTTCTTTTCTTTTTTCTTTTTTTTTCTTTTCTTTTTTCTTTTTTTTTCTTTTCTTTTTTCTTTTTTTTTCTTTTCTTTTTTCTTTTTTTTTCTTTTTTTCTTCTTTTTTTGACAGTAACTCTCGATACAATTTTGGGGCCTGCTGACCCTCAGTGCAAAAAAAAATAATTTCAGTATTTTATTTTATTCAGTCTTACTCTTAACCAATAAATTTTACTGCAACCTCTTCAATAGGAACATGACCTCAAACTAAATCAGCATTTAATTCACTTTTGCATCATTGATCCAAATCTATCAGCGAATACACTGTATTACAATAACTTACAATTAAAACAAATGATGTTTCAGTTATCTTTTGCTTAAATTTTTGCTAATCTCAAAAACATTAATACAAGATATATAAACGGCAGATTCACAAATCGAAATTATAAGGAATCGACGGAATTTTAGAGAAAATGGAAACACAAAGGATACTTGACACCAGGAAGAGACAGTTGAAATTCTAGGGAACATAACGAGAAAAGACTGCTAGGAAAATTTGATACACACAGGACAGATTGAAGGCAAGAGTAACGGAGGGAAACAACGCATAACCTACTTAGTGAGCTTGTGTAAATGGATGGCAGAACAGGGTTTAGGAGCGAAAAATATTAAGTTACAAAAGAGAGAAAATTGTGGAGAGCTATGATCGTCAACGTTCCAAGGGGATATGGCACATTGAAGAGGGACGGTAAGAATTAATTGTTGTCAGTAGAAAACCTATAATACTGGATTTTATTTTAATTTTTAAAAATTAACACCAGACTTTACAACCGAGAAAATAGTTAAATAATAATATTATTTTAATTATAATTGTAATTATCTAAAAAAAACATTTGGCCAGTTTAACGTTTATTCCGCCGAACACTATAGGCATTGTTTCAACAAACCTATTATATAAACACCAGCCACGAAAGAGCTTATTCTTTGGCTGTATTTAGAGACTGCACTAGTTAGGCGATAGAGATGCAAGATAAGCTATTCAAATTAAGCGATAAAAAATGTTCAAATAAATTTTCTTATAGTGCAATTGTATTCATCTACAGCAAGTTATTAAATACGAGTTGGAATATGACTGATAATTGATTCAAAAGAAATGGTAACCCCCTTAAACGTTTTTAATAGCTAGAGTTGAGTAACTTATCAACGATAATATTCGAATTATACCAACAACGTTGTAAATTGTTACCAACACTAATATTCGAATTATACCAACAATAATAATCGAAATTATTTAAATGAAGATTCATACTCACCGATTTTTATAGTTTCTCTTACATTTTATCTACGTTGCATTATACCAAATTCTTAATTATTCCATGTTACTAAAATAAACACCAAATAACTGAGATAAAAAGCAACAGAGAGGAGATAAAGCACTAGTTAAAAATGAATGTAAACGGACAAAGAAATTCGTAGACCAAACATTTTGGGCAATTACAATCATTAGATAAAGAATCATAAGATGACTGTTTCCTAGAGCAACTTTTATCGTATTTGGTATTTTATCAACAAAAATGTAAACAATGGATTTTATTGTAAAACTAAGTACAGAGAAACACTCCTTGGCAATTTTTTACATTCTGAAAAAAATGTTTCTTTATATACCCAAAAAGTAGTTGTGAATCTTTGGTCTGTAGACGCTTCAGCATCTCTGAATCTTTGGTCCGAAGACGCTTCAGCATCTCTGAATCTTTGGTCCGAAGACGCTTCAGCATCTCTGAATCTTTGGTCCGAAGACGTTTGTTTGGTGTATTCGAAATAGTAGTTATTTAAGCAGACTCAGACTGTAACATTTTCTTTTTGTCTGCTATTCTGATTTTCTGGTAAAATCAGCCTATTTCCTAAGGTTGTCTCTAATTGGAGTAATGTTTTGCCTGGTCGATCGTTACTAGTGACTTCGTGTCTCACTGTGTACCGCAAAAATATATCCATTGATAAGTTTAGGATCAATGGTGGAAAGAGGGATCAAATCCAGTATGGCATGAGATTGTGTTCTAACGTTATCTTACATTTAGCATTGCTACTGCAAACAACAAACGAAAATTATGCCAATGTAGATATGATCAAAGACGGAAAGAATATAGTTATATCTTTTTTTTTAAAATTGGAATCACCCCAATCAAGGTACAAGGGGTGTGGAAGGATTAGGAACAGAAACATTGAGAAGAGAGAAATCAGGTGGACAGATACCAATTGACATTGCATTTTAAGTTTGCAGATTAAAGTTGGCTGGGAAGCATGGATCTGGAAGGGAGTTCCACAAGTGAGAAGTGCGAGAGAAGAAACTATTAGCATGGAATTTACGGCTACGGCTAGCCAGCTCAACTGGAAATTGATGAGATCTCGGCGTCAGTCTAGTACTGCGCTTAAATTAAAAAACTCTAGGTACCATAACGAAGAGCTCATTCGAACAATTACCATGAAAGTATTTATAGAAAAGATATAGTGTGGCAACCTTACGGCGGTGGGAAAGTGACTGGAACTGAGCCACCAGATCAGGACCAATAATATTGCAGATTCGTCTTTGGATCTTATCAAGGAGCTCAAGGTAAATAGCAGGGGCATCGAACCATATGTGGCAGCAATATTTTAAGCCTGGGCGAATGGTAGACTTATAAATATATAAAATAGATTCTGAAGAGAAAAATTGTCTCGCGCAACATAGTGAACTGACTTTCTTAACAGATGAGTATTGAAAACTAGCAATGGATCCAATATAGTCTTTCCACTTCATACCAGCAGAGAATGTGTGTCCGATAAATCGCAACGGATCACTTTCCTTGAGCATAGCATCAGCCTTGCTGATGGTAGACACCAAGGAGTCTCTCAGATGATTAATGGAGAGGAGTTTAGTTTTGGAGGCGTTCAAATTAACAAGCCCAGTTAACTACGAATTTGAGGACGTCTTGGACATCGGCTGATATTTTGACCTTGTCAAACTGATAAGCCTTACTAGGCAGGAGTAAATTGTTGTGTCGTCAGCGTAGATAACAAGTTCAGAGCTGATGTCATCAGGAATGTCATTAATGAAAATTAAAAATAGAGTAGGATCAGGGATGGAGCCCTGGGGGACATCTGCGTTAGTACGAAAGGATCTATATGAATTATTTGAACGATGCTTATCTCTAAAGCTTTCGTAACCAAACTATCAACGGTATTCTCACATGCTCTTAATGATAAGGGGTGTGAGTTCAAATTTTTCCGAAGGATTATTTTTTATTTCTGTTCCACGCTCTAGGTGTTGCGATGAAAATGATGGAAATGAAATAAAAGAAGACTTAGAAAAGTTAATGATAATAATGAGAGATGAATAAATGAGAGAATATGTGCAAAGCATTTGGGAGCAGAAAGGCGAATCAGTATATGTCGATGAATCAAAAGATTGGTTGAAAATGAAGAAAAACGATGAAGAAATCAATGAAAGAAGTATTCAAAGAATGAGCGAACAATTAACCCATCTTGCCGACCATTTTAAGATAGGATGAAAAAAACGGACTAACATATCATGAGAATTGAACATCCTAACAACAGCTTAAGAGATCAGCTTACGATTCACTTTATTGTAAACAAGTGCTCAGTTAAAAAATCACTGTCCTGGATAAGACGATAAACTACGTCCGGCAACAAGGCCTTTGATCAGGTTTTGAGGAGTGTGGAACCACCTCTTAATTGCTGGTGTTCCCAGGTCCATCCTGACCTGGGGTGGTAACACATGTTAGGGTCCGAGCTATGGGAAAATAGTTTGACCCTAAAATGGGGTCAAAATACTATGAAAGTGTAAAAATAAGTTTTAATACCAGTAATACATTTTTGTAAAAAAATATCAGAAATACATTATTACCAGCAATACATATTTTGAAAAAAAAATATTACCGGGTATAAATTTTTTTGAAAAAAATATTAGCAGCAATACATTTTTTGGAAAAAAATATTACAAGCAATAAACAATTTTGTCGGTATTAAATAACACATTGAAGTTGATATTCCGTAAACAAACCAAACCAAAACATCAAATCAGCCGCTAAAAGTACAAGTTAATCATGTAAGAATAAAATTCTCGTGTGAGTTACTGAAAGATGTGAATAAGTGTTTGCTATAAACAAGGTTTCATCAATTTACGGTTGAGTTGGCTAGCTGTAACCGTAAGCTCTATGCTAACAGTTTTTATCTTGTATTTTTCATTTGTTGAATTCTCTTCCGGCTCCATGTTTTCCAGCCTACGTTGACCTTTAAAAATTTTAAAACAATGTCAATCGTTATCTTTCTTCCTGATTACACTTCTATTGTTCTTGCTCTTCAATAAGTTTTCTTTTTTCTCTTATTCTTTCACATTCAATAACCCCTTGTGTCTTAGTTGGTTTACTGCCTTGGAATGATATGTTTAAAAAACATATGTTCGTCTTTCACAATTCCATATATTATTATTTGCTAAGCGAAGATTAGTTTCGGTCCCAGGCCGTAAGTATAGGATACCCAATGAGGATTGAAGTATCTATTAACGGTAAACCAGTATAACTCGTTAACCATTAAGCCAAGCCGGGGGTCTTATTTGACAATTACAGTTATTTATAAATTCATTTTGAAAAGATTTTTAAAAAAAACAGGAATAGCGAATTACAGACTATTATGAAAATATTCTCGACATTCAGCGAGTTATAATACAATTATTAAATACTAACTTTAAAACCGCCCAATCGCTCCTGCGAAGGGTTTTGATTGGGCCTTCGGCTTGTTCAGGAGTTTGAGAGTCCCTAAGTCTTTGCATATTCCCAGCAGTGGAAACTCTCCTGGCTGTCGTTTGATCTAGTTCCACATTTGCATGGAACTTTCTTTTCCTCGCTGCAGCGTTGGCTCATTTGATTGCAATCTGGCCCTCTGTTGGCAGAGATTTCTCTTTGCGAGTCATATACGATAGGCAACAATAAACTACAGAAGAACTCATAATTGATCGCTGCACTTAAGTATTGTATTAATATTTAATCTTACCTTTTAAAAGTTCAACAATAATTCTTCTGCCGACACTTAATTTAAAGACAATTTGATATGCGTAGGTCCTTTCTTTCCGTACAAACAATTATTTTTATTTCACTTTCGCTGGATTTCGCAATTAATTTCAATTATTCCCAAATTTATTTCCAAGTTATAAAAATTGTTATCGTACAAAAAATTCGGCGCAAAAAATCACGTAAAAAAATAATCGAAAACAATCGCAATAATGAAAACTCGGGAATCTAAAATTTCTCTAACATGAGCTATTGAAAGTTAGGGCGTGGTCTTTTTAATTGAAAAAGTGACATTTATGATATAGGAGATAAAAGCAATTTGGTTAACATTCATAGCAAACGGCTATTTGAATTACAATAAATAGTCAATGTTAGAAGTTCCATAAAAGCAAACTTTACTTTTTATTTTATTTTTGAAACAAAAATGTATATTTAATGTATGAAGCTTAACTAAAATATTTAAGTTTCAAATATATTTAGCGACTACGAGATAACGATTGTTCTTCAGTAAGCGGCATTTATGTACAAAAACCTTTATTTTTCTTGTGTTGTATCCCTTCAGGTTGTTGGCGATAATGGCTCTCAGCAGCTTCTTGTTCTTTGTAACTTAACTTGTCCTATGGCTGACACTCCCAAACTTTGCTTTGTTACTCAAGCTCGCTAGGTAGGTTATACGTTGTTTTCCTCAGTCCGGCTTCCCTTCATTCTGTCCTGTGAGTATCAAATTTTCCAAGTTCTCTTTTCATTATTATGTTCCCAAAAATTTCAACTTTGTCTTTCTGATGCTAAGTATAAGCGTTCTTTTGGTTTTCATTGTCTCTAGAAATTCGTTGTTGCTCAAATGTTAGCTCGTTGGTATTCTCAGCATCCTTCTGTAGAACCACATTGCTATTGCTGCAAGTCTCTTCTTTATCAGTGGGGATATTGTCCAGCCTTCACTACCATACAGAAGGATTGATATTAGATAATATTTCAGTACTCTTTTCTTTGTTTCTAGCAAAATGTCTATTTTCTTAATGTATTTGGAGGGAATTTTTCGCTATCCAAATGCGCCTTCGGATTTCAGTGTCACACTTTCTGTCCTCTGTTTAACACATTCCGGATATTTAAATTGTACTTTTTCGATTTCAATATCACCAATTCTGAATTTGCATGTTAGGCTGTTCCTTTTGCTGACGACCATACATTCAGCCTTCTTGCAATTTGTTTAGTCCTTTCTTCTCACTTTCCTACATTACCTTTTGCAAGAGTTCGTTCGTTCGTTTGTTTTGTTTTTGTTTTTCCTTTTCCGTGTCTGTCAACACTATGTACATATAAGAAAATTTTAAACTTCTGAAAGAATGTTTAACAATATTTTTTTATAATATTCGAAAAGCGAATAGATTTTTGTCCATGTCTTACTGAAAATCGTACTAATATTCTAAAATATATTTGTGCATAAATAGCAAGGAATTAATTTCTCTTCGTACCCAAGCTATGGATTAAATAGAAGATTATTCTAGGATTTCTCTAATCTTGATTGGCAATTAGTCTATAAAAAGAAAAACTCTGAATTCAAAACCGGTTGGGCATGGAGCTGGAAATTCCACACCCATAGAAACCTTCTTGCAACGGAAAACACAACAGCAACACCTTGCATAATGAGGTTCTTGTCCGAAACTCCATAGCGTAAACTAATGATGCTAAGGAGGTGGTATACTTCAAATCATTCCTATTCATTCGTATTTCTTTTGTCGATCCCAGTCGCCAGATTGGTTTATTTTCTTTTTCTTTGAATCTAGGTAATAATAAGTGTCATATATACTTGTGTACAAGCCGACTTCATGTATAATGCTAACTCTGAATTTTTATGCATGAATTTTAAACTCTCCAGAAAAAAATTTACTTGTGTATAGTGCAACGGATCACCAAACATGCATGACTTTTCACTTCTCCAAAAGAATGATATGTGTATAGTGCGACCCCATATTTTCTTTTTTGAAAACTGTTGTAGCATACCTACGGACGATAATGGGTATGTCCCGATTCACATAAATACTATATGTTGGTCTGAGGTTGGAGATTCGTCTCCAGCTGTGCTGGTCAAACTCTCTGTCTCCGGACGGAGAGGATCACCAGACGAGGCTATGTTGAAGGACAGTCACGTTTCGGAAACCGCTACTCGACCCCGTTTTATACGGGGTCTGCGGGGATTTTTCGCCGAGCTTGTGGGCTCAGATACCCCACATTAAATTCAGCCTTATGCCACATCTGACCACGTGGGGTGGTTGGTAGATATCCTGCAGTTGGAAATTCATTGTATAATTCACGTGACTCACTTCTAGCAGTTGACTACTACTTCTACGCGTAGCTAGCGAATTTTATATGTGTTGTTCGTGTCCTAAGTATTATCGCTCATTACCAACCTTCATGTGGCTATTCTATTCAATAACCTTCCCTAGGTTACAACATAAACCAATGATCATAAAAGCTCTCCTTATACTCTTATACTCGAATATATAGGTGTTATATACGTAGAACTAGGAAGTATTTTTAATGTGAGAATGTCATTCTTTGATATTTGGTGTACCAAAAATGATGTGCTGAAAGAGACTAAAGAATTATGTCCCTACTTCTATGTATACGTTGGGAACTGCATATTAAATCGACCCTGTGTCAAATTTATCGAACGTGAAAACAAAAATTGATGCCGCTACTTGCCACTATTTGGGCTTATATTTTTTTTAAAAAATAAGCTGAACTGGCGTAGGCAAAGAATAATAAGGTTCATTCAAAAACGCTGGGATTTCAACTGTAACCCAATTTCATACTTGTAGCCCAATCTCGCAATCCTGTCGTCGATGACGGAAAAGCACTCGTGAAAACGCATTTTTACCTCAAGTACATCAGGAAAGAATAACAATATGCAAGTACAATTTCCTCCCCTATTCATGTCAACGGACACACGTGTCATTTCATTGTTTTGCCATCAGGAAATGGGATGATGTTTGCCTTATGAATTGACTGAAATACTTTGTGTTATTTTTTCCATCACTTGTTTTACTGCAACATACATATCACGTGAAATGGGTGACGAACAGCTGGGTAATGAATCATATCCTCAAAAATGTATCTATCGAGAGAGAAGACATTTATTATTTGTCTACATCGTAATCGTTTTTAAATATTGAATACAAATTACCTACTTCTCACCATTTTTTTAAATTAAGATTCGTATATATAAAGTTTGTAACTTAATGATGAAATACAAATACTTTTCGACATAGTCTACCTGCAATTAACCCAACGCTTCTCTATAGATCTAAGATTATTATTCCACGCCATATCATCTGCTGAAGTATAACCTTTGCAACATGTTCAGGTTTTCCGGGAAGATCTGACCGACTCTGTAACTGATTCCACTCAAACGAAAAATATCGTCGGACCAACATTGCAATTTAAACAGAATCTACTGGAGTTTCGTTGTATTCAAAGAGAATTTCCTTGCATAAATTACTGAAATCTTGACAAACAGTAAATTCACAAAGATACAGTGAGCAATTGGCATGTTTGAATGGAAATGATAGTCTTACGGACAAGGAAGTCGACTGGTGATTTTGTTGCATAATAACGCCCGTCCTTGTGTGGCAAGTGCCGCACAGCAAATTATATTGAATGAAAACTCCAACGTGCGACGTATTCTCCAGATGTATCAGATAAGTTTTGTATAGAATGAAATAAAAAAAAATATCTACTCAGCTCTTCCAATAAACACCAAATATCGAAAGAAAAAAGATCCGAATCAAAATCAGAATTTTTATTATAGAGTGAAATAAACAATTTAATTAAAAGCTAGTGTAATCGCATGGAAAATATTTTACTGGATCCCGATACTATGATTTTATATGAATAAATGATATCAATGGTTTACACGATTTCCGTATAAAGATAATGTATATAATATATAATAAATATAAAATAATATTTAAATACGGAATATTGTCCTCATTTTCTTCTGTTGTTATCAACAACAAATACGAGGACTATAGTCCGTATATAAATAATTCCAGTCATTCACACATAAATAACAAATTAATTCACCCAATATGCGTCTTAAAACATATGAATTTAATCGTGCTACTAGACTGGCATCTAGGTTCCACTCGTTTACTGTTAAAATAGCCGAATGCAACCGCCTTTTCTACTCCAATAGTTTCTTGCACTTCCGGCCTGTGGAACTCACTTCCGTTTATTTGCTTCCCTAACAACTAAAATCTTCAAAGATTTGAATGCAACGTCAATCGCCGTCTTCTGTCTTCTTGAATCCTGTTTATCTCTTATCTTTTCCTTAATCCTCCCTATACTCAGGCATCCACTCCTTGTAACTCCATGTGCTAGTGGCATTCTCACCTTGTTTGGGGTGAAATAATTTTTTTTTAAATACACAGAAGAAATGATTTTTTATGTAAAAGACTTATGCTTACAAATCCTGGAAACTTTTTCATGATTTCTCTAATAGCACATAGGTATTTTAATATGTAAATTAGATTGATGGATTTTGTGATATGTAACTTTTCTGCTTGACTCAAATAAAGGTCGACAGCTTGAAAAAAGTAATATTTGATCGGATGAATTTGATTAAGCATTACGTAGAATGGAAATAACAAGATAACAGGATGATTCAACACACACACACACAATATATATATATATAGGATAATTTTACAAGTTTTTTATTCAAATTTTTAACTTTTATTTATTTATTTTTCTCTGATTCTCGCAATCATTTATATAGATCTGCTTGCTTTAAACACTTTAGATTCTAGTCATTTACCGTCTGCCGTGTTCAAAGCGCAAACAATGATATTATTCATTAATTTACACACGCATATATATATATATATATATATATATAACAATACCAATATATTAGCAAAATCAAATGATCCTTGAAGCAATACTCGTACAACAAAAACAACTATCAATAAATAAAAGTAATTTATAACTTGCATCCTTAAATGTATATAAAAAACGTCACACCTCGCTTACGTCACAACACTCACTAGCTCTACGAAACTCACCACTTTTCTCTACCTACCTTAATGATGACTTAAAGCCGAAATCTAGGACCCTATTTCCTGTACTTTTCTTCCGAACAATTCAGTCGGAATTTTCTTCTTGTCTGAGAAGGATTATTCCTAACTTTAAAAAGTTGATCATTAACCAACACAAAATATCTGTCGATATTTTCTTAAAAAATATTTGCTTCCCAAATAAACAGAATTTAAATTGCATGATCAACTTAACAAGATATAAAAACTCACAAATTCAACGATAACTGCTTAAATAGTGTAAAGAGAACAAAAAATAAACAAATAAAACGATATAATATGCATAATCATGTTTAATCAGATAAAGAGAAATAATTTAAATTAAACCAGCATCCACGAAACTATATGGAAAGCATCTTTCCTTGCGTCCTAGTGGTATTATCACCTGCCTTGGGATGGATTGATTAAAAAAGAGTTTCTAAGATATTTTAAGTATGTTCTGCTTGGTTTTACATTTTAATTTTTTTTTTTCATTTAAGAATAATGTTTTTTCTAAAAAGAAAAAAAAAAGAAAAATCAAATGACTGATGTCAAATGATTATAAAAACATTACAAGCAAAAGGTTTTCATTACACAAAACATTATTTAGCAAATTGTTAATACATTCTAAGTGCAACTTTTGCCTTCAAAACCTGAATGGCACGATCTGTCACCGAGTTCACCAATTTGGTGTGTGTAGATTGAAGGAATTTCTCCCATGTTTTCATGATAGCCACTTCTCACTCTTGAAGAGTGGAATATTGGGTGTTAGTCTTGCCATCATTATCCAAATATTTTCTATGGCACTGAATTCTGGAGACAAGACAGACAACTTCATTACAAATGAAAAATGATTCCTTTGGTACAAAGAAGTTGTTTTTGCAAAATAGCAATTCGCTTTGTTTTGTTGAAAGATCAACTTTTTTTCCTTTTCCACTATTTATTGTAGCTTTGGGATCAAGCTGTGTTCTACCATCTCTTGGTATTTGAGTGCTGTCAAAGTTCCATTAACACTATAACCAACAGCCAGCAATTCCACCCCAGACCAAAATTCCGACATCACCAAACCTACAAGTAAAACTTTTCGGTAATTCTCATCGTAGATCATACCATAAGAATTACTCAAAGTCACGCCCGTCAAGACTGAAGCACTTTCCATCTATACAGATTGCATTCGGCAGATCGGAATGCACTTTGAGGGTCATTTGTACTCACCGTCATCTGCCTTCTATTGCGATATTTATACAATCACAATTTTGACTTAGAGTGCTGTAGATAATCCTTTCTCTGGACGAGCGTTAACCGCCCGATAGAGATCCTAATTTTAGAGTTACTTCTAAGGAGTCTATCATGTCAGTAGGTGCGTAATATTGAGTCTACTGTATCGGCATTTGATGAATGGGATCTGGACCGTGCAGTAGGATTCAGTGAGACCGTTCGATGTTATCGCAAAGTGCATAATTACGTCCTTGATTTCTGGCAATTAATCCAATCAGTTATTTTATTTCTTTACATTTTTCACAGAGAGTGTAACAGTCTCTCTGGCTAGGTCCCTCACCTCCCATCCCAAAATATGACCAAAAGTCATGCACAGAAGAGTCAATCCCAAATTACCCGTTCCAAAATAAAATCCCAGTTTCTCCATCTTCTCCTCCTCCTATGTGCCATCTCCATTCAGGGCGTTGGCGATCATGGCTCACCACAATTCCCTGTCCTTTGTAGCTCTTGATAAATTTTATCTTCATGCTATCTCTCATGAACCCTGTTCGGTCATCCATTTACTGAAGCTCGTTATGTACCTCATGACATGTTTTTTTTTCTGTTCTCTTTGCATTCAATATATCCTGTGAGTGTCAAATTTTCAAAGCCCTCTTTTCTTATTCTAAGTGCAAACGTCCTTTTAGTTTCCATTTTCTTTCAGACTTCCTCATTACTCACATATTCAGTTTATGGCATTCTCAGCATTCTTCTGTAGAACAAAAAAACAATAAGTAAAAATTGAGGTCGTAAAGATGCAAATGAAATGAAATCAAAATTCGTAGTAAAGAAGAAAGCAAGTAATGTTAAAGACAAAAGCCATTATTCACTCGCTGTGGTACGTTTTGTGTATTCGAGTTTCTCTTTCGTCTTACTGTTTTATTTAATTCCTTAAGAGTCCTTGCTTCATACAAACACGTGTCAAAATTTGTTTTTTATTGTTGTAATTTTTATTTTAAATGTCTTTTTTTTTTTAACAACTTTCTTTTTTTTTTAACAACTTTCTTTTTTTTCTTAGTAATTTGTCAACTGGGAAAGTAATAATCCCTCTATCTCACAAAGGAATTAAAATTCCAGAAGGAATTATTTAATACACCCAAAAATAATTATAGCACAAAACTGCCTGCTATAAATAAGCGATGATTAATTAAAACCCTCTGCTGTCTTTTACAATGTCAGATGTAATTTTTTTATGCTAGTTAATCTGATTATTATTTTTCGAAAATATTCTAAAAATGTTCCTGTAATAATCAGTTGGAGATTACATTTCACTAATCAAACTGCGAAAGGATGTTAAAAAATTCTTGGCCCGAGTTACTTCCCAAAATTCAAACCTCCCCCAAAGGACAAAACAGATTTTATTTTTGATATCTCAACATTTCAACATCCTTTGATAATTAGTTAAGTAATTTTCCACGGCCGTAAACTTAATTGAGTAATAGTTTTAAAAAATTTGATCATTTTACAACCGGATTTTATCATTTTTTGTTTTGTATTGCTTTTAAAACAGGCATAACAATATATCTTAGTATAATATACATATATATTAAAACAAGGGAGGAAGAACAAGGAAAACATAAGTTGGTAAATCAAAAACTTATAACAAAACAATTGACTCAGTATCGTTCTCCGCTGTTCAATCGAGAACCAAACATAAAAATTTGTATACAAAAACTAAATTACCAGAGAATAAGCACGATGACAGTCGTTGTTCACAACATTTTTGTTTTGTCCTCGATTGAGCCATGAAGAGCGATCAGCGATAACCTGATTTTCTTTCCCTTTTTCTTTTTCCCTTTCCTTTTCCTTTTCTCCCCCTGTCCGTCTCTTTTCTCCCCTTGTCCGTCTCTTTTCTCCCCCTGTTCCTCTCTTTCCCTTTCTCGTCACATTTTATGGTAAACATATTTTCTTTGCACGTTCTCATCTTGCTTTGATATATTAGTATGCAGGTGTTAATGTATACTTTTTGTAATATCCCCGTCTTTGAAGCTGTAACAACATTTTCTACTCTCCATTTTTCTTTTTATTATTTCTGCTTCATCGGCCAGTGCCATCATATCACACACAAACATTATCATCATCAATAACCTTATCTTTGATAAGAACGGACCAATATGGCACTAGAATGTCTTTCCAAGTTACAGATCATTATTTTTATCGTTTGTTACCATTCGAAGGAACATCCCGAACAATCCACTATAAATATCTTACTGATTTTGAATTGATAAGCCCATCTTGATTGTTGTAGTCACAACGTTTCCTAAGCAGAGAAACGAGTAGAATTAGAACAACGTGTCTCTCCTTTTGGTTAGATCAAAGGTTACTGAGTATGACAAACAGCTGGAGAAAGCCAGAGTGTACAACGGCAGATATATTGGGAGTATAACAACCTAGATGAGGATACGATCTCGAATACAAAAGCGTACCATGATAATTTCTCATCTCAAAAAGGCCTACATAATTTGATATTATTCTTGACCCTACGTAATACTCGGGGGAAAAAACTGAAAGTTGCGAAGTATGAATTACCAGATAGTACTTTGGTGTATATTTATATTGTTACGAATCTAAAAGCTAAGCAGATATTTATTCGTAGGATTTCAAATCGGCTTTTCTTCTGCTAGATGAGCGCCTGATAACAACTCGTTTTGCGCCTCACTTATCGTTGCTTTCATATCAGTTTTCCTTAAATAAGATATACCTCGAAGACTAACATCCTTTTTACCAATGCCGGAAAAAGCATATAGACAAATGCGTAAAAGAAAGCACGTGGATCATTTACGATAACAAAAAGGAAAATTAATCCAAAAAGATTGTTCTATATATTGACTCTGGTTAGACGTAGCCTACTTTCTTGTCACAAATGGGACATTGTTAAGATTACAAACGCTAACCTATGTTACAAAAGAAAAGCTGATTCCCTGTACGTCACACGCTACGTGTGACTTTGTGCATATGTACCATATGTAATGTATATGGGCGTGTCTCTATTGTATGTGAGATAATTACATGTGTTTGTACTATTTATGCGCACACACGATTTAACTGAGTCCCTCTTGCACAGTCTAGACAACCCCTACCCTGGAATGATCAAGAAAATGTTAAATTTGGAGACAAAAAAATATTTTTTTTATCCTTAAATAGTAAGTTTATAAAATTTAAATTTAAATTTTCGAAAATTATTCTGCAATAAATAACATTGTTTTAAATTTTTTTTAATTTTATAGGTTTGTCATCTAATTAAAATATAGATGCGTACGTACAAATATACATACATACGCACACAATTCATGATAAAAAATGAAATTCATTATTTCCTCGAATGGCGATTTCAAGATATGTAAGAAATATCTGGCGAGACATGGGAAACCGATGGTTATCTGTATCACAAGGGCTTATTTCCCTTTTCTGTCTAGCAACAAACCATGGATAATAGGAAAAGAGTATAAACTGAAATAGCGAAACGACTGGTACCAAACAAGAAGCTTAAATTTTAAAAATTCGAAATTCGTCGATAAAAACGTTAAAAAAAATTAAGCTGCATTCACTCGAGCACTAAAAGTTATAAGAGGGCGTGCTGAAAGGTTATTGGTCTCCACCACTTTCCCAAATCTGACTAAATGACCAGATATCAGTCTCTTTTTTATTAATCCATTCTTCATCGGACTGAGAGATTTTCAGGACCCTCTCATCAGTCATAGAAAGTTGATACCTGATGTATTTTCGTATTTGATACGCGTAATTATTCCGATAATAAACTTATTTCTGCGCATTTACATACACTTACACACGCACGCACAACATACACACACATACATACATATATATATATATAGACGCGCGTGCACAGACACGACATGCTATCTGAAAGATCAAGAAACTTAAATCGCAAAATAATTTTCTCAAAGAAAGACAAAAATGATAAAAAATGAAATTCATTATTTCCTCGAATGGTGATTTCAAGATATGTAAGAAATATCTGGCGAGACATGGGGAAACCGATGGTTATCTTTACAATAAACTGATCCTTCTCTATATGAGCACACACAACACGCATATATATTTACTCTTCTGTTATGTGCCGTGTATGACTAATTACCAATAGATGTGAATAAACTATTTCTTAACTGTATTAAGAAATAGTTTATTCACATCTATTATGTGAGGCTATTAAGAAAGGAGGCACAGTAGAGTAATGACAGCTCGGATTGAGGAATCGGAAAGCCGAGTTCGAATTCCAGTCGGATCCATTCACTTACATGCTAATACCCTTGGGAAAGGTATGAATCCACTTCTTCCCCCCCCCCATCCCTACTTATGAGTAAATAGAAGGACAAACTGTGTTCTATAGCTTTGGGTAGCAACCGGTCTAGGAGAAGAAAAAACCTCTGACTTCAAACTATCTTGCCCAAGAAACACTACTTCTACCGCAGCTGCAGTACACGTGGTGGTGTTCTTTCGACCCTGCTGGATTACGGGATTCGCGATCGATTATTAAGAAATAATTTATTCACATTTTCAATTACATTTGTGTGTGTGTAAGTAAAAGGTAATTTTCTTTATAAATAATTATTGACTGATTAGATTTATTTTACAAGTTAACACTTTGGGTTATTTAAAGTCGAAACCTATTTTGGGTTGTAATATTTTTTTTACAAATAAATAATATTGCATTACAAATGTTTTAGAATAACAATGGTTTTCCTACAACAATTGCTACTATTAACCCAGGAGGAGACGGATTCATAGCTTTCCCAAGGGTTTGTATGTAAGGAGCCCGACTGGAATTCGAACCCTGCTCTCCGATATCTCATTCCGAGACGCTATCCATTACACCACATACACATATTCGTAAGTAATTAGATATGTAAAATGAATAAGGAAGAACTATAACATGTACGGACTTTAGAAAATTATTTTTCTGAAAAACAGTTTAAGATTTTTTAAACTTCAACCGACAGTAGCATGACCGGTTCGGTCAAGGAATAGCGATTAAATGACCGGTCTTATTTGAAATTTTGTTAGAAATGAAAATGTTTGATATTGAGGAAATTCATAGATTTCATAAATGCCATTACTCATAGTTCACAGAAGAACAGGAATTGCAAGTATATTGACTTAGGAGATCTGACATGTAAATTCCGTTGTCCGTGACTATTTTGATCTCAAGTAACTAAGCTTCCCCCCTTTTTTTGCAAAAGTGACCGATTCGCGTAGATTTATTTAGACGAGTCCGTATTTTTAAGTTGACTGATTGCGACCTGTTGCAAAGTCTTCTATAAACTCGAAGATTTTTTAATTTATTGCAACCAAGAGCGAATGGCTGAAAATATATCTTGATCTGTTTTCTATTATGTTCACAAATTTCCCATGTTATTCTAAATTTTATTTTTAATGGCTTTTTTTTGTAATCAAATGAAAAAAATGGAAAAATACTTATAAATAATGCGTTTCATACCCAGAAAGAAATTCTTCAGAATAATAATGGTTTTATTTATTAAGTTTGTCTTATGTACAGGGTGCGGCAGAAATACTACCCACATAATGGTAAGACTTTAGTGGCAATAGTGTCTTCATCTAGTTAATGTTTTACCATTATGTGGGAGGTATTTCTGCTACACCTTGTATAAGAGGGGAGAAATATAAGTTAAAATTTCACGTTGCAAACGCTAATGATACCGGGACATTAACTTTAAATTTTTACGTTCGGTCTATACAGATGCATGACCCAACTGACTTCCTATAGATTTATATATCGAATTTTTAACTATCCCACATTTATAGGAGAAACAGAAATCGAACATAGAATAGGCCGTGCAAGAGGTAGCTTCGCCCAACACCGCAAATTGCTACAAAACCAAAACATCACTCTCAAAACACGAGTCAGGTTCTTAAATATCTTTGTCAGATCGAAACTTTCATATGGATTGTTCATAAATATTTAAACTGTCAGCTGTATACTTCCTCAGATCAATGGTAAAAAAATGCTTTGAGTGGCTGAATGAAGTCTGATGTTCTTGGCAAAGATCATCTTTTTTTGTATACTGTGGATCGACGCTAAAGATTCCCAAAGAAAGATCTATACCAAATAGTAGAAATCACATCATTGGTGGACTACCAACAGCAGCAACAAGTAAAATGGATAGGACATGTAGCTCGAAGATAAAATAATGACATAATCAAGAGGTTAATATTCTACACCACTTCAAATTAAAGGTTTGGAAAGATTCCCACCCACATCAATACTGGAAAGAGCGATAAAAGCTACTGCACTTGAGAAACTTGTTTTCCTAAAAACACGTGTTTTAAGAGAAAGATTTTATAAATTTCCACCGAAAGCGATATTGGCTGCTCGATCAGTGAATGTCAAATGTTTCCTTATAGGGAAACTGCTAATATTACCATCGTATAAGAATTAGTTTTGTGAAGGACAGATGTATGACCGTGGACGTAAATTTAACGTAATGGATTCCGAAATTAGTTCACTTTCAATATATGTTAGCCTTAATAAATTAACTTTAAAGTTTAAGTTTGTACTATCCAGCCAAGGGAATGAACTAGCAATTATTATGTCAGCACATTCACGAATAAATGCTTTCATTTACTAGGCGGTTGTTTTGAGTAAACATAATGTGATATACCGTAAATTGCGGTGTACAAGTCGATCACAAGATTTTTAGCTTAAAATGCAGAGTTGGGCCTATACCTACCGTATAGGTCGACGGATTCAGCAGTTGGACGTGATGTGTGCTGTAGCGTTAATAGGATACTAAATGGTGTTACTATTTTATGTTAATTTCCTGTGTTAATATGCCAAATATGTTCACCAAACATATTTTAGTGGGATATATTTGTGGCGGCCTGCTGGAGGTACCGTAACTGATGTACAGTTATTCTTAAGAGTGCTGCCCGACTTGTTTACAACTCGATCGTAAAGGTTTGAATTTTATACTCGCCATATAAATTGACCCCTAGTTTTAGAATGATCTTTTTAGGTTTGGAAACTCGACTTGTACGTTGCAATTTATGATAATTTCCTTCTAAATCTTTGTTTTTGGTAGTATGATAATTTAACAGCTTGATTTTATTATTTTCTCTTCCAGTTAGATGTGGTATTCATTTTTGTTGTTGATGTCGGAAGTGTTCAAATGATGAGGATTTTCTTATCTGGTGTAACTCTTTGATTATGTAGCGCCAGTCAATAGGATCAAATGAATGATCGTCTTCTCGTAATAAAATGGGGACTATAAAACTATGACTACTTGATAGTATAATGTCCAAAGAATATTTAAAATATTAAAAACCCCATCATATGAGAGCCAAGATTCAAGTTTAAATTAGAATCAGTTTTATACAGTCTTTTATATTATCACCTTATATGCAGTGAAATTAATTGATAAAAAATAAATCCTAAATCTCGGTTGGTTTTCTACCATATCTGTTAAATTATTTACAAGGTGTTGACATAAAGTTCGTGGGAAAATATTTACTTAAATATTTTCCAATATCTTCAGAGTAGTATCATTGTTTCAGCAAGCACAATTTCAAAATGTGTACCGCGCACAAAGAGTTGCGGCAAAAATTCGTACTACATTTGGTTTACATCTTCTATTCATATTGCTTCATTCTTAATCGAAAAGTAGTCACAGATGAAGAAGATACTTGAAGCAACAGAAATGTTGTTCTACAGAAGGATGCTGAGAATTTCATGGACCGAACATGTAAACAATGACGAAGAATGAAAACAAAAAGGGGACTTATACTTAACATCAGAAAGAAACGGTTGAAATTTCTAGGGCACATAATGAGGAAAGAGGCTTGGAAAAGTTGATACTCACAGAACAGATTGACGGCAAGAAGAACAGAGGAAAACAACGCATAACCTACTAAGCGAGCTTGAGTAAATGGTAGAACAGGGTTAAGGAGAGACAATAAAAAGATATAACTTATTAACAGCTACAAAGGACAGGAAGTCGTGGAGACCCATGATCGTCAATGCTCTGGCTATATGTCATATATAAGTTATTTTCGTAATTGTCAGCATTACTTGGATGATTTCTTACCTCGAATGTTCGCCTTAGGTATTAACTTTTGAATATAATAATTTACGTGAACGTGATGACATTGTTTAAATTTAATGTCCGTGATGACTTGTGAACGTGGTAGACTATGGATTATATTTTCTATAACTTTCATGTTCATTATTTACATTATTCGGACTATTGTCCTCATCTTTGTCGCCATGTTTATTACAACATTTCGGCCGTTGTACGCTCAGGCCTTCTTCATGTGGTTGGAATATCGAACTGAACGCTTTATTCCACTCACTGAGGTAGACTGTTCTACTTCCACGTGCCATGTTTAATGGATGTCAGTTATCAGTTATCTTCTGTTAATTTCCCTCTGAAAGTTCTCCACTGCCTTAACCGAGTATTGAACTAACGCCTTTAGTTAGTTAGATCCAGTGACAGGACCCAAAGTGTGTGAATTCAATACCCGGTTAAGGCAGTGGAGAGCGTACAACGGCCGAAACGTCGTAATAAATATGGCGACAAAGATGAGGACAATAGTCCGAATATTGTAAATAATGTACATAATACCTCATCTCAGAAATATAGACAGGAACTTTCATGTTTTTCATAGTTTAACTGCATCTGAGTACAAGAATAAACTTGTCATTGTTCTTGCTATGTTTGCAGCTGTTATATATATATTACTAACCTTCCTTAAATAAAAATGTATTTCTTCGTAAACAACATATTCTGGGAAGCCGTTATTGTTAAATGTTTGCATAATGTTCATTATTCTTTTATAGAATAATTTTTCAGAAGCGATTAATTTGGCTGTATTAATTATTTTATAAGAGGACGGCAACTTTATTATTGCATCTCGCCAAGACTGTTTCGCTAAAGAGCCTAATAAACTATTACGGCTGAAGACGCTATGATCCTTAATAAGTACTCCACACACATGGACTTTTGTCAGATAAGACTAAACTGTGTAAATACAAAAACTGTGGCCAAAATTGGCCAAGACAGTTTTTGAAGATTTTTATAAGAAATTCCTAAGACAACACCAAACAAAACAAATATTAAAACGTCTTTATAATGAATACAAGATTGCAATTTTTTTTTCGCGATATGAACACGTTTCTTGTTGAAAATAAGTATCTCTGACGTTATCCACGAAAAATAATTTTTGCATGCTATAAAAGCAAATCCTTTTATGATACTCGTTACCAGTTAGACATTGTTAATATCACAAAAGCTGATCCCAGACAAAAATATACCACAAGTACTTCATATGCAGTCAGGATTGAACTATCCAACTATCATTCATTCATTTTATTCAGTTTGCGTATTTTGTGCCGCTCTATGGTCAGCACTCCCCTCCATCTCACAATTGTTGTTTATGGTGACATTCAAAGCAGAATTGTGCAATGGCTGGCCGATTCCTTTTGCACTGGGGAGGGTGAGATTATCCCTAGAGGTGAATTTGTTTTTGAAGTTACCTTCTAGCTTTTATCTGAAGAGGCAGGTCCTACAAGGCAGCAGGTTGTTTGAATTTAGTTTTCTTCTCTTAGACTGGTTGCCACCCAAAGCCACAGGCTCCAGTCTGCCCTGCTATTTTACCCATAGCTGGAGAGAATAGAACAATCCATACCTTTCCCAAGAGTATTAGCACATGAGAGAATATAATGAACTAGGTTGGAATTCGAACTCGGCTCTCCGGTTCCTCAGCTCGAGTCGCTAACCATTATCCATCACCTCGAAGGCAAATTTTAGATGCACAATAAAATTCAAATCTAGTCTCGACACTTCACAGAACTTTCTCAAAGCAGTCTATATCATATCACCCTAACTTTGTCAAAGTGTGGCGTCTGTCTTTAATGTTATTTGACAACGGAGGTTTTCGACATGTTTTTTTTTCTTTTGAGGTAATGCCAGCTTCTGAAAATATTGTTAGCAATTCTGAACATTTGTGGAAGCTTCTGCAGATGTTGTTTTCTGATATGAAGAACAGCGTATTTGGACTGACTGTCAATTTCGCTATATCTAGCAGATCCCTTTTTTCTTGTAGCTGAAACCTTCAGTTGGCAAAATACAAGAATTCTCTTTATAGCAGATAAGAACGTTTTTCATTTTGCCAAAGCTTTACATACATACATACATACATATATACACATATATATATATATATATATAATCCGATATGACAAACTATAAAAATCATGATACCTATAATTGTCAAATGATATAGACAAACCATTATAGAAGAGTTATTTTTTTTAAAAAAAATACATTTAAATAAAAACGGGAGATTGTGTAAACTCGTTGCCTTCACCAACATTGCTAAAACATGATTATTTCATTCTAATTGTGTAAAAATTACATTGGGTCATATTTTTGAATTAGAGTATGGGGAGGGATCAATAAGTTCGTAGCCTGACACAGTTTACAGATTAATTTTCAGCTTAAATTATCATAGTATAATGTTCAGTTTTAAAAAAATGAAGAAAAAGTGTTCTATTGCGTGCTCTGACAAGGAAAGAGATTAGGTTGAAAAATATTTAATAGGAGTAGATAGGTTCTATCATCCGGTTCACAATCATCCTCGGTCATTTGAACAGGATTAGAGGTTTATCCCTTTTATCCTGTTTAAGATTGGGTTCCAGGTTCCTTCTAAAACTTTCACTAAGCCTTTGCGTCTCAGTGGCATTATCGCATTGCTTGAAGTGAATTGATAAAAAAAAAAATTGCCTTTCCTTTATCATACAGACATGTGTGTATACACGCACACACATTATATATAATATATACATATATATATATATATATATATATATATATATATATATATAATATATATATATGTATAAGAGAGAGAGAGAGCCTTGACATAAGAATAAACACTGCATGGTGACTGTCATTTTCACACTACAATCGGATATTCTTGGTACGAAGATTGCACTGAGGCATGAAACTGACATTCCACAACCAGTGTTGATTTCTATTTCAACATTGTGCGTGAATTCTCTCTTGTCGATATTCATCACGCTTCCTTGATAAATATAGCAAATTCTAAACACGCATATGTAGTGAGGAAGATAAATATTCGGTACATGCCACAAGAAACAATGTTCACCTCCACATATAGGCAAGCATTTACCTCCGAATTGCATAAGTAAAACTGAGCTAAAATCTCAGCAAATACATTCTTGTAAAATAAGATAGATATAAAGAGATGAAATAAAATAGTATCCAGTAACCTGCACACGACAAATTCAAACAGAAAGATTAATACTGTCTTAAATAGACGTTTGCATTAACAGCCTGTGTTTGCCTTTGGATAAGGAGGCGTTATATTCAGAAAAATCTTCATGGCAGAGCATTTTCGGTTCGTTCAAATTACAAGTTTGGTAAGCACAGGCACAATTTTCTCATAGGCTTATGGTTAAGAGACTGACTGGGCCACTTCAGTAGTCTGCTTTTTAGTTGTGTTGATGGTATGTTTATGATCGTTGTCCTGCTGAAACATTCACTAGTTCTTTTTTAAGACTTCACTAACGAAAGGAGAGTCTTGTTCGGTATATCTTTACATGGTCACATTCATTGTTCATTCGATTATATAAAGTCATCCTGTTGTATTTTTTAATCGAGTTCACTCCTAGTGGCAGTAAAGCCTCTAAGACACAAGGAGATACTGGGCGTGAAAGAATTTAAAAAAAAAAAAAGAAACATTACTAAATACCGAGAACACAAAAAGAGTAATCAGGAGAACAGTAGGTATCGATTGACATTGTATTTAAATCTTTGAAGATTAAAAAGTTGACTGGGAAGCATGGCACCGAAAGAGTTCCACAAGTGAGAAGTGCGAGAAAAACTGTTAGAATAGAACTTAGGTTATATCTAGCCAACTCAATAGTAAATTGGTGAGACGTCGTCGCCAGTCTAGTACTGCGCTTATTCATAAAGTCCAGGTACCATAGCGAAGAGCTCTTCCGCGTAGTTGCTGTGAACGTATAGAAAAGGCACAGGGATGTAATTTTACGACGGTGGGAAAGTGACCGAAAGCGAGACGCCAGATCAGGACCAGTGATATTGCTGATTATTCTTTGGGTTTTATCAAGGAGTTCTAGATATATAGCAGGAGCACCAGCCTATATGTGGCAGCAATATTCTGAGCATGGACGAATGGTAGATTTATAGATATGTAAGATAGATTCTGGAATCAAAAATGTGTAACAGGACCCTGTGAACCAACTTTCTTAGCAGCTGACCTAGTAATGGATTCAATATAGTCTTTCCACTTCATGTCAACCAACAATGTTAGCCCGAGAATGTGCAATTAGTCACTCTCATAAAGGTTAGCATCAGCCATACTGACGGAAGGCAGCAAGGGTTCTCTCAGATGATTAATAGAGAGCAGTTTAGGTTGGGAGGTGTTAAAGTTAACAACAGACTGAAGATCGTTTTTGACATCAGCCGCCAATTTTAGATTATCGGACTGATCAGACTATTGGGCCAGGTATATAATGAAAAACAATCCAATACCATTGCATTGTTGCGTATATACAGGGTCCTCCTGCTTGTGTGGCATGGTGCAGAGTCACGTTGCCAGAAATAGTCTTCCAGCAGATACCCCCTTGACCCAAGGCAGCATTACCTCCTCACCAACAAATTCGGAACAATCAGTGAGTTTTCGAGCTGCCGTACGTTTGTAATCACTATTAGACTCATCCAACTCTTTCCGAATTCTCTGCATTGTACTCAAATTGACACCCAAATACTCTGAAATCTTATTTGAGCTTCCGGTGGGAATTCCGAGCAGTACCTCATGCCGTTTCCAAAATTCTGGCGGTGTGAATTGCGTCATGGTGCTCTTTTTCTTACAGACGGTGCCCAATTGACCCTACTATACTGTGCAGTCGACAAAATAAAAAAAACAATGCGCATGCGCGAAATTAAAATTCTAAAACGGCGACACATTGCACCCTCCAAATATATATATATATATATATATATATATATATATATATATATAAAGAGAGAGAGAGATAGACTCGGGCCCCCGGAGCGTATAGCCACAGGCTCACCACTTTTGGTGTTACTGCTGTTGGTTCTGTGACAAAAAGATTTTCAGGAAGTAGATTGGTTAGCCCTCATAACCAATCGGTTTTGAATCCGAGTTGTTCACATGGACAAGGCTATGTGAAAATGAGCGCAAAGTCCTCGTCTGAAATTCACCAGTCCTATTCTCTGCTCTAATATGCAAGTCTCTACGCGCAGATCACATCATATCGCATCTTATCATATCTCTCTCTCTCTCTCTCTCTCTCTCTCTCTCTCTATATATATATATATATATATATATATATATATATATGGTTGTTATTTTTATAGCCTAAGTTCCTAAATCGAACTTTTGTTGAAAAGTAATGAAAATACATTAAATTTATATACTGAAAATATTAACATTGGCTCGTTAATACTAATTTTATTGTGAAAACATTAACTTATATATTAATGTTTATGAAAGCGTTCATAAATTTTTTGACACAAGCCTGTAATTGAATAATGAGACCTGGCTCAAAAATAAAATATATTAAGCAATTCTTTTCAATTCTCTACTGTTTGCTTTTCCTTAATTCTTGGCAATTTCTTGGATGTCTGCGTGTGGTCTTGTGTTGGGTAAATATGCCATTCAATCGTAACCTGGGAAGAACAAAACGAAAGCTCGAACGACGAGTAGAAAAATAAAGAAAAAGCTTGACAGAAAAACAGAAATTTGACCAAATATGTAAAAAGTAAATTTACTGATAATATTTTTACTTTTCGTATTCCTCTACCCGCCACCCACTGTGAAGAGATCGTTTTCTTTGTATTCTTTTGTTTTTTTTTCTTTTTTCTCTTTTTTTTTCTTTTTTTTTCTTTTTTTTCTTTTTTTTTTCTTTTTTTTTTCTTTTTTTCTTTTTTTTTTTCTTTTTTTTTTTTCTTTTTTTCCTTTTTTTTTCTTTTCCTTTTTTTTTCTTTTTTCTTTTTTTCCTTTTTTTTTCTTTTTTTCTTTTTTTTTTCATGTCTTTTTATTCGGGGTTAGGGATTCTTCAGCTTCAACATCTTACGTCTGAACTCTTTCCCCTTGATACTAATTTAAAACCCCTTCTTGCTTCTGCCCCATGTCAGTTCTTCTGCACGCAACATGTTTATTCATCTATTTTTATTTCCTGCACGAATCTTCTTCACATAAGCCTGGTTCTTCAATTAGATTCTTCCACATTACGTGAGCGATCATGGCTCTCCACAACTTCTTATTTTCGTAGCATTTTGTAATAATTAAACTTGTCTTTGAATTTCCATTTTGTTTTCTTGATCTTCGTTTTATTTCTCTTTTCTGTTTACCATTATTTTAATTCCATCAAAATCTTCTTACTCTCTCTAACTTCTCTCGCTACTCTCTCTCGTTCTCCATTTAATCTTTCGTCCTAAATTCTCTGATATCATCTATAAACTGGCTCCCCACAAAGTATGTGAACCTGATGGTATCCCTTCAATAGTCGTTCAGAAATGTATTCTTCAACTGGTTCCTATTCACTTTAAACTTTAAAATAAATGCCTTACTCCTTCTTGCTTTCCTGTTTGTTGTAAATCGTCTTCAGTAGTATCAGTCTTGAAAAATTAGGTGAACAGTCTGATCTTTCTATCGGCCGATTAACTTTCTACCTCTTTTTGGCAATGTACTAGAATCCCTAATCAACTATGAACTGGTTAATCACCTCGCATCGCAGTGTCTTTTCTGGGTCAACTGCTGATGTATTAATGATTATTGCTGAAAGATTGTCAAGCTTTAAATAAGAATGGTGCTCCCCTGGGTTCAATCCTTGGACCTACGTTGTTCCTTTTTTATCGCTGGCCTTCCGAACTTGGCATCTATTCTGAGGACAAATCCATTTACCTTTGTTTTAATACTAAGTCTGATCGGTTAGATAAGCTGAAATTGGCAGTTGATCTCAAAAGTTACCTAAAATCTGCTGTTAACTGGCATAAGAAATGGCTTTTTAATTTTAACACTTCCAAATCAAATCTGCTTTCTGTTAATCATCTGATATAATCTATTCTGCCTTCCATCATCATGGCTGATGCTAACCTCCAGGAGAGTGAATCTTTGCGCCTTCTCTGGCTAACGTTTTCGCTTGATATGAAGTGTAAAGTTTATATTGAATCAATTGCTAGAACTCCTGCTAGGACAGTTGATTCACTGTATCGTGCTAAACAATTTTTCTCTCCAGAAACTATCTTAGACATTTTTAATTGTATCATTTGTCCATGCTTAGACTATTGCTGCCACATCTGGTCTGGTGCTCCTGCTATATATTTAGAAATCTTTTTGATAAAATCCAAAGAAGAATTTGCAATGTTATTGATCCTAACCTGGCACCCGGCTTCAGTCACTTTCCGCTCTCATAATCTAGCTTCCCTGTATCTTTTCTATAAATAATTTCATGGTAATTGTTCTGATGAACTTTGCTCTATGGTACCTAGACTTTATGAATTTAAGCGCAGTACTAGATTGGCAATGAGGTCTCATCATTTTACAGTTAAATTGGCCTGATGTAAGCATAATTATTTGTTAACAGTATCTTTTCTCGCATGTGAAACTCTACCGATTTCTTGCTTTCCAGCCAACTTTAATCTTCAAAAATTTAAATGCTATGTCAGTCATTATCTACTGTCTTCTTGATTCCTCTTCTTTTATTTTTCTCACTCCTTAATAATGTTTTTCTTTGTCTTATTCTTCCGCACTCAATAACCCCTTATCTTGCTCGGGGTAAAGTGATTAAAAATACTTCTCAAATTCTACCTTTTTCTTATTCTTTGTCTATGATGAATTATTTTCCACACTGCAACCTCTTTCCCATCTCAAGCTACTCTATCGCTATTTCCATGGAAAATGTTCTGAAGAGCTACATTCCCTAACTCCACCAGTTCAGATTTTTACAGATAAGACCTGCCATGCCTTGTGCACAGAGGCAAACCATCCTCATTCCTATCGTATTTCAGTGGTAAGAAAGAAGTTTCACTCGAACAGCTTCTTACCAATGACCGCTGCTTTGTGGAACAGATGTTTCCATAAATACGACGATGTTAAACTCTTCATCTCTAAAATCAACCATTATCTATCCTTATAATTAACAACTCTTACGTTCATGAAACAACCACGTTCAGTAACTCTCTATCCTGGGTGACTCTTGGGCCTTGTATTTTGTAAAAAATAAAATTAATCCTGCACTAACTTATCTATCATTTCCTATCTCTACCTCTAATCATAGCATTTTTTCATTTTTTTTCTTGCTCTCTCTCCCTTTCGTTTCCCCTGTTTTCTCTCTCCCTTTCGTTTCCCCTGTTTTCTCTCTCCCTTTCGTTTCCCCTGTTTTCTCTCTCCCTTTCGTTTCCCCTGTTTTCTCTCTCCCTTTCGTTTCCCCTGTTTTCTCTCTCCCTTTCGTTTCCCCTGTTTTCTCTCTCCCTTTCGTTTCCCCTGTTTTCTCTCTCCCTTTCGTTTCCCCTGTTTTCTCTCTCCCTTTCGTTTCCCCTGTTCTCTCTCCTTTTTTTATTTCCCCCCACCACCAATTATTCACTCTCATTTTTCTGTCTTCTTCTCTTCTGACTTTTCTGCATTATTCTTTTCACACTTTTCCTTAAAGTTCATTTTCTTTTCTCTTTGTCACTTTCTTTTTAATTCCTTTCCCTCTTCTTTCCCTTACTCTCTTTCAATCCTTCATCCTTTCTTTCTCCTTCCAGCTCATCTGGCGCACTATAGCATTCGCAATTTTTTTTTCATTTCTTTCTTATTCAATCATTATTTTTTGTGCCCATTTCATCCGCAGGCATTCTTTATACCCGCCACCCCTGTTTTAAACTCCATTTAACTACCACCACCCATCTAATGCTATTTCGTCTATTCAACCTTTTCAGACTACAAAATAAAAAATAAAGTTGTCTTTGTCGTTTCTCGAAGATAGTTAATCTTCTTGACATTTAGGAGAGAAATAGAAATAAAGTAGAAAAGGAAAAAAAATGCTTGAAGGAATTTCTTGTTCCAGTTCAGAGACAATTATCCACAACAACATTAAAACTCCCAAATAAACTTTTTCAAACATTCAAGAGAATTACCTTTTATGTTTGTTTCTATTTATAGCCGGTAGGATTTCTACAGATATCGGAAACAGGTTTCACACTGATCAAAGTTTATTTTCCTTCTGTTATTTATGCCGAATGAAGTTCAGCTTTTGAAAACTCTTCGAAAGAAAAACACGTTTAAACAAACATTTATTTCGTTATCGTTCATTCTTACCTTTTTAGGATTACGCCCTCAGGGCTTTGAGTAGTCGATGAAAGACTGTGAGGCCCAAAGTTCTTCCTAAAACATTCACTTACGAGTTACTCTAAAGACGGAAAAACTAATACCAAGAACGTTTCTCCAAACAACTGGTTAAATTTGTGGGCTTACTGTAGCCCGCGAGGCACATGCGCCCTTTTCACATTTAATGTGCGCCTTGTAAAATGTGCCCACTTTTACACAAGAGTAGGTAAGAAAAACATTTGAGATATATAATTATTTTTTCTTATATTCATATTTACTATTTCTATCTTTTGTTATTTTAGTTGCAGTAGAAGTCCTCATATCCGAACTTCAGAGTAGTTCGGATATGAGGACAGGTTTCGATATAATGTGGCATGTGTAATATAACTATAAATAAAAAAAAACACAATTATATTTTAAAACATTAAGTGTCTCACGAAAGTAAATATTAATTTACAATGTTTTATTTTTAATTGTCTTATTTCTTTTCTCATTTCACTTACCTTTTTCGCTGTTCTAGTTTTTTTTAAACTAAGGCATTTCTTCAAATTACGTGCACTTGTACATTATGAACTACTGAACAAAGATTGTTTCTCCATAAATTTGATGACTTCATCAATAGCTTTCGCTACTGAGTCCTAGACTTCTTTATGATCCTTCATATTTTCACCATTATTAGAAGAATTTCATTCTTCTATTTCTTGACAATCCAAATCATTTTGAAGCGATTCTAGCGTTGAATTCTTTTTTTAATTCATTAACGTCTTCATTTATCCATTCTTTTAAGTCATCCAAAGCGAGAGTCTTCAGTGGATCATCTTCAAGCACAAGTTTAATGTTTCGTTCAGAATCTGCAATCGTTGTTTGTTAATTTGAAAATTCAACGAATTAGAAGCTTCGCCCAGTTTTTCAATAATCTCTAATTTCTGACGTAACGTGAAAGAATTTCTTTTCCTTTTTCTTCCAGTTGAAGTTTCTTCTGTGCTTGACATTATGGGTTGAGAAATTTCAAGTTACTAACAATTATCTGCAAAGAAAAGAAAAAAATATTAGAATGTAGCATATTCCTGCATCTAAATTGCAACACTGAGAAGTTCGGATATGAGGACTTCTAATGTATCTGTTAATTAAATGTAAATTGGCATATTTTCTTACTTCTTGGCATTGTTCATTGCCCTCTAAAATACTCGCAGTATTGTTAGAATAATCATCGTTCAAGATTTTAAAATGAATTCGTATATATTTCCTACGCTGTAGTTACTGAAACTGATACAAATTAACAATTTAAACTACTAGATAAATTAATAAATATTATCGCTTACGTATATTGTTAATATATTTTTTATCAAATTTAATGAGAAAATGAGTATAAAACAGAACACATTTCTGTTGGCTGGTTGATTTTGTTCAGCGGCATATCAACACATCTAGGGTTTATTTAATGCCGAAATCTTAATATTTTGAACAAAATCTTATGGCTTCAACTAAATATATTTTGAATGTAATTATGTCTTCAACTAAAGATAAAATGTCTTGTTGGTATTTCTCCTATAAAATGTATTGCTGGTTATTTTGCTTCAAAATTGTATTGTTGGTAAATTTATTATAAATATGTATTGTTGGTATTTTTTACTATAAAAATGTATTTTTATAGTTTCATAGTGTTTTGCTTTCGTTTGGGAGTACATCATTTGCCCGTAGCGGGGGCCCTAGCAAGTGCTAACACCCCGGGTCACGATGAACCAGGGAATAACAGCAATTAATAGGTGGTTCCAGGCTTATCAAAATCTCTAATTTTCCTATCAGACTCCTTGCTGCTGGGTGTAGTTTATCGTCATACCCAGGACTAAACATATTTGTGTAAAATTGGTTTATTTTTTGTTGCTCTATGACCTATGAAGTCCGCGATAGTTAAATTAAGGAAGTTTGATCTAGCCTTGGTATAGGTAAATATTTTTATTCTATTTCAGGAATGTATATATATATATATATATATATATATATTGGAGTATTGTGCGACTTTTTATTTTCAGTTTTTTACGTCAAAATAGAGGGTTACATTGTACATAGGCGATTTCTTTGAAGAGGTTAAAAAGTCGTGCATTTTAGGTGACTGGTTGCATTATATAGGGGTTGCAGCAAAATCCGACACTTTAGCAACAGTTACAGGTACATACTACATTATTTTTCAATGTAACCGCCGCTGGCGGTCACGTCCATCTCAAGGCGGGCGCGAAATGAGTTACACGCTTTGGCGAAAGTACGGATCGAACTCACTTTTAAGTCGTAAATGATCTAGCGAGATTAGCTTGCTAACCATTACACTGCCCAATAATAAGAATATTTCCTTGATTTTTCTTTTTTTTTTTATTGCTTGCATTTGATAAGTGTTCTTTGCTTTTATACGGCACTATTTTTCCTCATTTACATTAAACTTCCCGTTTCATAATAATATATGAAGAAAATTTTCTATTCGCGTTAGAGCTGGACACAGCGATTAGTTTAAAATAAAGAAAAATATCCCTATTTTAGTAAACGAAATGCACTCTTTTTTTTAATCTAGGTTTTTTGTGTTTTTTTAAGAATATTTACACATCAATAAGATTTTAGTTAGGCAAATTTTAATTTATTGATATTTAAAGATTAATTTGCGTTTTAACCATTCCGAAAAGTCAGTGATTGCATTCAAAATAAAATGTGCTTAGAATTTTCATCAATTTTGTAAATGAAATGTTCCAGAACGACTTTTAAGCGCGTCCACACTATGATGAAAGGTTTATATGGATGAGAAAAAAGACAATTATTTCTCTTGGTATATGCAACGTCTTTGGATGTTTTGGACAGTAATTAATGGCAACATAATTTCTGGGCCCTGAAATATTTTTATTTCTTGAGCGCTCGGTAGCTGAGAGCAATAAAACTATGTCAGCGGGTAACTTGTAATGCCAGCATTATAAATCCACTTTCGTATTTTAACATACAAGAAAATGGAGTTTTATACGATTTGCGAGCTAGTTGTGATGAAAAAAAATACATTCATGTTTTTGTTTTTTTGGGGTTTTTTTGTATGTGTCAAATTAGTTTATTATGTGAGAAAACATTTCAACTTATCGCATAAAGCAAAACTCGTCAATCAAAATGACAGCTTCTTATAGGCATTCTTTTAATCTGACATTGAACAGGTTTTATTTCATCTCATAGTGCGCTCAACAAGAAATGAATTTAGATTTCCTGCAGTTTTCATCATGAAAGATAAACAGAAAAAAAAGAGATAGTGTTTCGATGCATGTAAACTCTTAAAAATTATGGGATGAACAGACAATGAAACTTTTCTTTTAAAATACAGCGAATTTTCTAGCAGAACTTTTCTCTTTTATTAACCTAAATGATTAAAATCCTACAATTAGCTAACTTAGATGTCAGAAAACTTAAAAATGAAAATATCACAATTACAAAATCATAAACTTTCCTATTTAGGTCGTTCCTTTTTAAGCCATTTAAAAATCGATTGATTTTTTGCTGATTTTCTAAGTATAGCTTAGATGAGGCACAAAGCCGAAAAGATGATGAACCCAGAGCTGATCGAATTCACTACTCATATATAATTAGTCCTAATTGTTCTAGCGAGACAAGCATGCTAATTATTACACCACGTCGAAGTACCATAAGGATTTTCTAAGTGTAGCTTAGTTGTGGTACAAGGCAAGAAAGTGTAAGACATCCAGTCGTAATTGTTCTAGCGAGTCAAATTTATTAACCATTGCACCACTTCCAGCATAACAATTTGTTAATCAATTAGTTGATGGTTTATATCTAAGGTACAAACCAATATTCACTCTTCTGTGACTCTGGCATGCTACTAGTCCTTCCAGTACTAATGTCCGTTAAGTCTTTCTTTTCTTTCATTTCGAAATAATTGAACAAAAACTTTTTTTTTTAATTTTCCATAATTTGTATTTTAGGATTAATATATGAGAAAATATATATTTTCTTTTATACAGAACAGAAAGTATTACAATATATATTAAATTTATTATAGAATGTTTCATAAGACGAAGAATGGGACTTTTGACTAATTTCAGTGTTCATATCTAATATAGAATTTTCAAGATGAACGAACCTTTTGCAAATGGACAACAAAATAAATCAAGTGGTCTATCCATCTAATTTTAAACGCTGTAACCTACTCAAATTTCCGACATTCTTATCAGTTTTATACGTGCATTAACTTTGGTGCAGATATTTTGGCTTAATTCTTGATGATGCGTAGATCATTAAAATTGATAACTGCTTCATTTGGTTTTCCTGTTCACACTGTTTGAATTAAAACTGGTTTACAACGTTGTTGAGCTTAAATAGTTTCATCTGTTGTTTAATCTGGTGATCAAAATGGAAAACACATGCCTCCATCTCTGTCTTTTTGTCTAAAGGTAATCTAACCTCTGTTTTTTCTTATCAGCGTAGGATACAAAGGCTTTTTTCCAAATTTAACCTATCTGCAAATAAGTCACAAACATATATATATATAGAGAGAGAGAGAAATAAGTAGATGTTCACATTGCCTTACATGGAAAGTGAACATGATTTTTTTCACTACTGTTTCTCATATATATATATATATATATATATATATATATATATATATATATTTGTCTATTTGAGCAGAAAATCCTCTTTTATACAAGTTTCGTTAAAAATGACTGACAAGCTACTGCAGTTAATTTTTTAATTATTTCACTTTTCTTTTCTGGGTATAAATTATGTAGAAATTGTCCAAATATTCTGCATGGCCGAGAGCTTTCGATATTCTTTTAACCATTGTCATCGATGATTTTATTTTTACTTTTAATAACACTTTTCAATAACATCAACTATGAACACGGCCACAATGTGCTATGTTTGAAAAATAAAAACATTCTTATGAATCAGATGCATCCATTCAGTTAAAATTAAAAAAATAAAATTATCCTTGATAATGGCTAAAAGAATAACCGAAAGCGCTTAAACATATAGAACATTCGGACAATTTCTAAAAATGTCCAAAAAAACAAAAAAAAATTATATAAAAACACAAGAAAAATTGAATTAAAAAAATTGCAGCCAGCCGTTTTTAAAGAAACTTGTGTATGCGCGTGTGTGTGTGTATATATATATATATATATATTCCAAAGAGGGTAAAATCCAGGTAGAACTCAATTTCCAGGACAGAGTAAGAATATAATATAAAAAGCTCAAACACTAATATTCCATGGTTACATTGGAATCGTAATCACGATCCAATTCTTCAGAATTTGTAGGTCTGATGAATTGGATCGTGATTACGATTCCAATGTAATAAATTATAACCATGGAATATTAGTGTTTGAGCCTTATATATATATATATATATATATATATATATATATATATATAGAGAGAGAGAGACATTTTTATGTTTATGTGAATCAATATGACGATATTTTAAGTATCAGAGTTGACGTCTTTTACATTCCACGTACTCCAAACTCAACTACTGTAATTGTAAATGGATGCTTCGAAAGTAATGCCACTTATTTATTTCCAGAGAATCTATAATAAATACAAGAAGTACCATAAGAAAATTGAATCGATAAAGTTTTCAGTGAATGTTTATTTTTCTATATAGTCACCAACACTTGTTAGGTAATTGTTGTAGCATACCTACGGACGATAAATACAGTAGTAATTACTGTATGTTGGTCTGCAGTTGCAGATTCATCTCCAGCTGAGCTGGTCAAAGTCTCTGCCTCCAGGCAGACGAGGCTATGTCGAAGGGCAAAGTCTCGTTCGTGGAAACGGCTACCCGACTCCGTTTTATACCGGGTCTACGGGTAATTTTTGGCCGAGCCTACGGGCTCGGATAGCCCCACATTAAATTCGGTCTTGTGCCACATCTGACTGCGTGAGGCGGTTGGTAGATATCCTACAGTTGGAGATTCATTGTGGAATTCACCTAACTCACTTCTAGCAGTTGACTAATATTTCTATGCGCCGCTGGCGAATCTGATGTCTGTTGTTCGTGTCCAAAGTATTATCGTTCATTACCAACCTTCGTGTGATTATTCTATTCAGTAACCTTCTCTAGGTTACAACAGTATTTTTGAGTCGCTTTTGATTTTGCACTTTATCAAGTACAAAGACACGCATAACCTGTTTGGTCACACTTATCGTTGTCGCTTCTGTTGAAAACTATTACCAACCGCCTACTTCTGTTAACACGCGTTGTTTGGATTCTGTAAACAGTCATTAACAACCATGAATGCCAATGGATAAAAGAATCTTTGCGTATGAAGTAATTTAATGATGCATCTCTGCTTCATACATACTTTCTTGTCAAACGACATTTTGTCAAATTGCGATCTACTGCCTGGAAAATGTTGGCCAAAGTGTCCAGTGGGATTGCTGCACATTCATTTTCAATTTCTTGTATAAGGACGGGCAATGTAATGCCATCTGTCTAGAAAATATTGTACTACAGTAAACAGTGTTATCGCAATTTAATAAAACTACGAAAAACAAGGTTTTCTCTTTCCTGAAGTGTGTATACATTCTTTTGGCGGACCGTGTGTGTGTGTATATATATATATATATATATATATAATTTGGTGCTGTTGTTTCGAGTAGAAAAATAATAAGCTAGCAGATATAGATTCGACAAAGTTTCAACAAGAGGCGTGCATTTCCCAAGTAATTTACTCTTCCCTGATCTTGACTGTCGTCCCTGGCCTTATTGATAAGGTCACGCGTTGGCTTTAGGAGTGTTTTTTTTTCTCAATGGAAAAAGAGAATACGATTGCTGTCGAAGGCGAATTTATTATGACTCGTTGATCAAGGCCAGTTTTCGAAGCCCGTCAGACCTAATGACGGTCTCCCTAGGGGAACGCAGGGTCGAATCCTGCCGGACAGTGCATATTTGGTTGCATGTGGTTATTTTAACACTAGCAGCCATACCCAGCTGGTCGATCAGAAAAGCGTTCAATTAGAATGGAGCAAAAACAACATTATGTTTAGATGTAACAGAGTTTATCTTCTTCACTTGCTTTAAAGTACTTTCATTGAAAACATTTTGAATTAATGCAGTTACTGATATAAAGGAAGTAGTCTGTATTTATACAATCGAAGTTAGCCAATGACAAAAAGGGGTAAAACACTTCAGACCACAATTACTTTGGAGTTTTTGAAATTCAATTTGTAAGTGTGCTACCATGAATGTAAAAGAGGACACATTTAAAAAGCAATTGTTAAGTTTGATGAAAATTGGTTGAAAGATCGAGGAAAATAAGAAAGAAACCAGTAGAAATCGCCATTTTTCGCTATTTACGTGGGTTTTCAATATATGGGTGGACTCAATTATTAATTTAAATGACTGTGAAGCAATCAACTTATTGTTGGCTACAACTGAGTGAAGTTTTTATTAGATTGCTTGACAATTAAGGGAGTTTTTAGTTTAAAATCTTTTTTAAATTTTCGCGGTTTTTCGCTAAACGCAGTGACGTTGAAATAAAAATGAGGTATCGTTGAGCTCGTCATGATGTAAGAAACCTACATACCGAGTTTGAAGGAAAAAGTTGAATTTATCGATTTTTGATCGAGTTTATCGATTAATTTTTTTAAATTATCGATTTTTACGCTAAGAACCTATCTCTTACATTGTACAATGTATTGGCCAAGTTTGGTCAAAATCGGTTGGCTGGATCTCGAGTGAAAAGGTATCACGCCGACACATACAGACATCCTCTGTTATATATATATATATATATATATATATATATATATATATACATAGAGAGAGATTGAAATTAATGACAACTGGCCTCGAAATTGAAATCCTGCAAAAAATGTGCTTCCCGTCAGGAAACGGACACCTCATAAAACCCTCGATGTCTACGCCACTAGACTAAGAAAGCAGAGATGTCTTCTCAAACATTGTAGCCACTAAAATATAGCGTTTATAAGTTATATGAAATATAAATTTTTCCATTTAATTAGTTAAAAATTGTGTGTCTATGCATGTGAAAGTTAATGAGAATTCATCAACACATTCCTAGTTTTGACCTAAGAAAAAAAAAGAGATACGCCTGCACATCAAAGTCTTAATTACTCTTCCCCAACACCAACGCAGAAAATAATCCAGTTGTATATTAATTTAATTTCTTGTCGCTGTATTCGCTTCTTTCCTGTCATTTTCAAAGCTGTTTATGTTATCATATTTATATTAAAAAGAATATTGCTGCTACGAAATGTAGATCAAAGAATTTTATATTCCTTGATGGTTTATGCAACTCCAGCTACAAGAAAATAAACCAAAAATGTAAAGGATGCTAGTCTCACAGTAATTCCTAATTATTAGTAAGAAATATAGATATAATTGCAATTTATTTACTGGGAGTTGTTTATCATTATCAAAAGCAATGGTGTGTTTTTCCAAGTCCCCTTTATGGAGAATTCAGATTTTGGCAAAGAACTAAAAACCATTTCCTGCACACTGTCAAATGTTATTATGCAAGCCAGTGTTTTCACTATAAAATTCGTATTAACTGATGTTGTTAAAAAATTCAGAATTTATTAATATGAGAAATATATAGAGTGACTTTCAGCCTATAATATCTATCTTTTAATAAAGCACTTTTCACTTTGTTGCCCAGTTTCGGAGGTGTGAATAGGAAATTTCCATTTACTGGCAATAAATGACTATAAAAACGCTGACAGTGATTTTTCATGGGTGACTCCATGATTTCGATCGGATACTCTGCAATACAGACTAAGCTAAATGCCATCACTCCAACAATAAAATGACCTCACAAAACAGGTCGTATTATACGTTATTATATGGTTACCTTAGTTTGGGAAGAGCACTAAATGCTAGTTAGTTCAGAGTACAAATGTTAAGGACTGACATTTTACGTTGTCTTCAAAACTTGTATATACGACGTCAATAGCAGGTAATGTCAGTTTCGTGAAGTACGTCCCCATCAGCGAAAGTGTTACAGTACGGATAATATACAGTGGCCTAATAAAAGTTTTTAGCAAGGAGAAATAAATTACATGCAATTTCAAAATTACGTAATCCCTATTCAACATAAACAAACAGTATTTGGAACTAGTATGGAGTAGGTCCTCCATTTGCTAGTTTCAGAGCTTTCATTCGGTTTTTCATGGATTTGGTCAAGTTATCAACAATCGTCTGAGCCATATTTTGCCAATCCTTTAGCAATGTTTCTTTAATGATTGCCACTGACGTGATTTTGGTTGCACGCTCTCGAAGTGTTCGGTCAAGATGCTCCCAAACATGCTCTATTGGATTCATGTTAGGATTTAGGGCTATCAATGTCATTGACTTGATTCCTTCCAGGCGTTTGCTAATTTGCTCGTATGACATGGCGCACCATCTTCTTGAAAAAGGTAGACATTCTTGTCAATCTGATTGGTTTCAAATAGTGGGAGTAGTCCTTTCTTTAATATTTGACAATATTTTGGAGCATTCAACCGCTCGTCAACAAGAATCAACTCCGATTTCCCTCCAAACAGACAGCGCCCCACACCATTACTCCAATTCCTCTATGTTTCAAGGTCGCCTGCAGACATTCAGTGTTCCAAGTCTCATTCTGATTTCTCCAAACATAAACCAATCTCGAATTAGAATATTCGCAGAATTGACTTTCATCTGACCAAATTACAGACTGCCAAAATTCATAATCTTTACTCTCGAATTCTCTCGCCCAGTCCATACGCCTATTCCTGTTAACCTCTGAAATCAGGAGTTACTTTCTTGAAACACTTCTTTGATAGCCTAACTCTTTTAGAGTCTTTCTCACCGCATATGACATTTCCCTGCTGTTGGCGACATCTTTGACGCTCCGACGACGGTTTCTGATGACTTCCCTATTCAGTGCCCTTTTCATTCGCTTAGACACGAAGCTTGGTTTTCCTGAACATTGTTCCACACAACAATAGCCTTTTCATTAAATTTCTTGACAATATTATTAACTTTTTGATGATTAACCTGGAAAAACCTAGCAATTTCTCTATTTGACTTGCCACACTGGTGCCATCCTTTTATTTGCCCTTGTGAAATTCACCTTCATTGCAAGGTATATTGCAAGGTATATCAACTATTGTTTATAGATGAGAGTAGCTTGACACTAACACGGTATTGTCTGAAAAAAAAAGAGACGTTATTAAAAAAGCCAAAATTGCTGTAATCAGGGGTGGCTAAAAACTTATAACCCAGTGTATGTTTAAGAAATGCGACGAAAATTTTTATCGCGGAATAAACCAAAAAGATATAAGCCACAGAAGCATATACAGGAGGCTGCAGAAATACATCCCGCATTTTAAACGTTTCAAAAAAGACCAAGGTAACAGCTATTAAAAATTATTTCATTCAAACAAAGAGCGAAAGTTTTTATTCAATTACTTTTGAAAATGACATCCTCTAAATGGTAAACTCTATTTGCCATATACTGTCGTAGACGATTTGTAAAGTTTTTCATCACCCGGAAGATCGGGCGCTTCAAGGTCTTCCAGGTGACCTTTTTTAAGCTCTGAACCTGTGTCCCAGAAATTTTAAATCTGGAACAATACCATTCCGACATAACGTGAAACGAGCCCGAAAAGATCCTCAGTGTTGTAATTACAGATTCGCCAGTCTTATAAAACGTTTCAACTGCAAACGTACGGTGTTCACCAGTCCAAGCCATAATATTAACTGATTGTATCTGAAGAAATGGTCAGACATTAGCTGGATGAAGACACCATTTTCACTTGTCTAATTTCACTAGCACCAAACACGTGATAGTATAAAATGTGGGAGGTATTTCTGTCGCACCAAGTATTTGATTAACTTAATATTGAAATAAGTTGGTACACAATTTTATTAAGGAATTTAAACGAATATTTTGAAAGTATAAGTATATAGAAAGATATATAAAACAAGTGAGGAGAGGAAGGATAAGAACAAAATATATTCAAGAAAGGGAATGATTTTTTATTTATTAATCTGGCAGATTGTTATTGCTTAAACATTATTTTTAATAGATACACATATTTGAGTAGACGATCCGTTTATTTATTAAACGATATATTTATTTATTTTCCCATATCGGCCTTGAATATTCGAGAAATCATATTAGCGAAAAATATGCGGTCTCTGACAGGATTCGAATCGTTATTAGATCTAACGTGATTTGACTTCTCGGCTACAGAGTGCGTCGATGACCAAGCAAAGCTGAATAGTGCCTTCGAAGACAGATTCTTTGAATCATATATATATATATATATATATATATATATATATATATATATATATAATATATATATAAAGCTTTCGCAAAATGAAAACCGTTCTTATCTTCTATAAAGAGAATTCTTGTATTTTGCCAATGGAAGGTTTCAGCTACAAGGACAAAGGGATCTGCTAGATATAGCGAAATTGACAGTCAGTCCAAATACGCTGTTCTTCATATGAGAAAACAACATCTGCAGAAGCTACCACAAATGTTCAGAATTGCTAACAATAGTTTCAGAAGCTGGCATTATCTCAATAGAAAATATATATATATATATATATATATATATAACTCCGAATGTAATGAGAAAAAAAATATAAATTCTTATGTTCACAGCATTAATTCAAAAGTGCTCAATACCGATAGTATAGCAATAAGTATTTATTATAATTTTTTCATATAGACAAAAACAATTTACTCACTACAATGATGCAACCTCGTTTCGGTGCATTTAGTTGCACCTCAACTGGTGAGACCCAAATATATATATATATATATATATATATTCCTCCACCTTTGGTTTATATATTTTTGTACATATTTATATAAATGTTGATTTTTAAAGCTTTAACACGGTACTTCATATGCCTGGATAAATTCATTTGTTGGTATGGACTCCTTTTAATTCTATCATCCTCATCACTTTCATGAATTGACTTTGAACTTTTGTTTCGAATGTAACAGAGTTCTATTGTTTTCCAAACTCATTCAAGTATGGAGCGCAAGAACGTGTATAGCCATCTAGCATTAGTTCCTTATTTCCTAGTTACTTTTAATACGTTGGCATTTTTATGGCATTTAAAGCGTTTATCTCTTGTTTTGTTTTTAATAATCTGATTTTTCAAATAGCTTTTAAAAAGGGATCACACTAAATGTTTAATAAAGCTTGGCCGAGAAATGTTTATCTGCACGCTGATGCAGAAAACAGTCAGCATGTTTTTCTGAAGAATACGACTGGAGAGAGTACAGACGAATACGATACTTTTTATTCTTCCTAACTATTTCTATTAACAGAATCACGTTTTAGTTAATTTTTATGACTTGCATAATTTATAGAAAAATAAAAATTGCTTACTTTCGGAGTATATAAAAGGAATGATATCTACACCCACATTGAAAACAATCGGTATTTATTCTGCCTAGATTTATCTCCAGTTATTTTTAATGCTATTGTTAACCCAATACAAAGCTCAAGAGCCACTCAAGGTAATGTTACCGAATGATGTTTTATCACAGTAAGAATTGTCTATTATAAAGATATGTAGGATAGATAACGAGTGTCCCTAGAATTGAATAGGATTGTGGTCGAGAAAGCATCCGCTTGGGAGTGTGTTCCACAAAACGGCAGCTCTTGGGAATATTTATGATTGAGTTTTCTTACGGATTATAAACCCTTTGTAGTTTATTTAAAACCGAAACGTATTTTTGATTGTAATATATATATATATATATATATATATATATATATAACAAGCAAAAATATGTTTAGATAAATATTGCGCGAGTGAATAATGCATTACAAACGTTGTTTTAGAATAAGCGCTTTTTCAAGATACAAATCCTATTTAACACATAGGTGGGGACAGGAAATGAATTCCCATGAATATTTGCGCATAAGTTACTGTAACGAATCCGACTGGAATTCGAACTCTGCTTTCCGATTTTTCATTCCGAACCGCTATCCATTGTATTGCACGCACATTCCCCGCTATCCGAATGGAACTTCCTTCTTACCAACGGAATAAGAATGGTTCTTCCCTGTGTACATGGCATGGGCGGTCTTAGAAAGGTTTGAACTGATGGAACAAAGGAATGTAGCTCGTCAGAGTATTTGCCATGGAAATAGTGATAAAGTAGCGACAGGCTTGCGGCTTTCGTTTATGGGGTTTGAGGGTGGAAAATAAGCAATTACCTCCAAGGCCGCGTAATTGCTTTTCATTTCTTTTAGGGTCGAGATTTTTTTTCTTATAATTAAATCAGGTTGAAATGCTAAGCTGATGATTGCATTAACACCGTGTATATTTTTTTCATTAATTTTTTGAAACCATTTTATTTATTCCATCTTATTTATTCCTACGACCTTGCCAAACAATGCTGCTGCAATTTCCATACAAGTTAATATTTAAGAAGCTGATTTCATAGTCCGACCACCAAGATAGACTGGCTGACAAAGGCTAAAGGGTTTCAACTTATTTATTCATAACTAGAAATGAATGCGCGCTTTTTCAAAGAACGTTAGTGCTCGCTGATTACATTCTTAGTGTAATAGTTTCGTTTAAAGTCTACTTCTGAACTTTAAAAATTTATTCACTAATTAATTTTTTTCTTCTCAATAGGAGTAGATAGGTTCGTCTAACGTCCGGTTCACACTCCTCCACAGTCTTTTGAACAGGTTTATCCTTGTTCACTGATTATGATTGGGTTTCCGGTTCCTTCTAAAGTCTTTTGATTCTCTTTCACTCCCAATAGTCTTGGTGGCATTATCGCCTTGCTTGGGATGAATTGATTAAAAGAAAATAATCATTACGCCATTCGAACCTCAAAGAAAGTATTTTAGAGCGAATTATATTTGTAGTCCATAATATGACGAGTAGGATTTACTGAGAATTTTCATTTGATAAAAATTAATTTCATAATTATTTATTAAGCTTAGGTAAAATTTTGGCACAAGATCTTAATTATAAGGTAACAGTGTGGAAAACATCTCTAATCAGTCATAAAGATTTATGAGAAAATCTTGTCATGCCTTTTATAGACGGATAACCGCCTTAATTGAATAACGGCAAAACTAATTTTGATTGGAATTTAATGTTGACTTCCTTTAGCGGTTTATTAACTATAGTTTAGTTGTGGCACAAGGTTTCAAATATGGAGAACCGAGTAAATATCGAACTCCGGATTTAGCGAGACATTGTCGCTTTGTAAGCGTAGCTTAGATTTAACACGAGTCAGAAAGTATGGGACACCCAGTGAGAATCGAACTCACTATTCAGTCGTAATTCATCTAGCGAGAGAAACTTGCTAACCATTACACCAGGTTGAAGTGCTCAAAGTGATTTTCTAAGCGTAGCTTAGATGTGACACATGGCCGAAAATGTGGAGCATCCAGTGAGGATCGAACTCACACCTTAGTCGTAATTGAGGCAAGCTTTGTAGCCCTTGCACCACGTCAAAGTGCCCATGTTGACTTCTTTTAAATATGTAGACATGTTATTTTGATCGTTGCATATTAAACGATGACTTCAGTTTGATCATTCCTCGACTGACCTTTATCTTCTGTATTGTTAAACTAAATTAAATATTTCTGGCGATAGGAAAATAATTTGGTCAAACACCGAATTTTCTAATTATCTACTTAAAATGGATTTTAGCAAATTTCAGCGCCGGGTCTGTTTATTGTGTATCGAAAAAGGGGACCGTCACTTGTCAGGAAATAAGACAAGTGCTACTGACAGATTTATATGAGTGAATTCTCAAGTGTTCTCCATTCAACCCATTTCCCAAAATCTGTCAAGACGCTAAACGGATAACGAGAACTTCAGTTGGAAAAATCGAGCCGACGTTCTCCATTATCCAATTTGGACATTCTTCTTTTTTCTTCTTTTTTCTTTTTAAGAATAAAATAAAATAGTATCTCACACTAACAGAGGAACCTTGTGTGATGCTGTACTTTTCACTACACGCGTTCCTTTAAAGAGATTCCTAACCCCAATTACACTATTATACACCAATTTTAATGAAATAGTTCTGCACGCATTTGACATGAAAATATTTTTATTTACAGACGGACTAATGTCCTCATCTTTGCAGTTATTACAAAGTTTCGATCGTTGTGCTCACCGGCTAACTTTCAGAAACTTTTATCTTATCTACGGATCTACTGGTAAATCGTTCTCGATCCCCAGTCTATGGCTATCTCGTCTCGTTTTTTTTAGTTTATTTTAGTACTGCTCAGCTGTGTTTCGACGGATATTATTACTTTATATTGATTGATATGTGTTTGATTTTCGTTCTCAAGGCTATTAGATATTAATTTCATTGTTTTAAAAAAAGTTATTCTTATTCCTATACCCACTAGCGTTTATAGATATAGTATATCGTTATATATATATATATATATATATCTCCAGTATATCGTTTATAGATGTAACATATATAGTATGTTCGTGTGTGTGTGATATATATATATATATATATATATATATGTGGAGATCGTTGTGTCTGGTCTGAGACCAGATCTGGTCTTAATTGATTTCGAGAAGCAACATCTGTTTCTTGGCAAACTGACAGTAGCATGGGAAGAAGGGATTGAGGAGGTGCACGAAAAAAAGTTGCTTCGGTATGAGGAACTGGTGGCTGAAGTCCGTGAGAGAGGATATAGCTGCACTCTGGTGCCATTTGAGGTTGGCTGTAGAGGATTTCCTGCTAACTCTTTAAAGATATTCCTCAAATGTGCTGGAATCACAAAGCCGGAGAAGGTGATAAAGACTTGTGGTGAAAAAGCGGTGGAAGGAAGTGTAAGGATTACCCAAAAATTCTTATCGAGTCGCACGTAATTAATATAGACCGGTTGCAACGTAACATCATCCAGCTGTGGCGGGCCCACCGTGTGGAAAGGTACTGAGCTTAATGGGCCGAAACCTTGCTGAAGCACGGCGCTCAGCTGAAGATTGCACCTGGTCTGGAGCACTTGATGTGTATTTGTGTTCTCTCTCTCTTTCTCTCTCTCTCTCTCTCTCTCTCTCTCTCTATATATATATATATATATATATATATATATATATAATATATATATATAGTGTGTGTGTACATGGTGGTCCGAAAGTCTTGTCACCTTTACATAATATAATTTTCTATTTCAACGCTCTATGGGGAGAGAGTTTCACATAAACGATGCCAGAATACCCATCATTTGAAGAATGCCTTTCGGTGAGCCTTTGCAACAATTAACAAAGCACCACTTCGTAAAATATCACACAGGACATTGCGCCGCTTCATTTTATGCCACGAAAATGATGTCCATACAGACTTTCTCGGTGTGTTGCAGCGTCAATGAAAGTGAATAAACTGAATCCAGTACATGTGCTTTGTATTAATATATTACCTGTTTTTCTATTGCTCGCATTGCTTTTTGCTATGGTGTTGACAAGTCGTTCAGACCACCCTGTATATCGTTTATATAGTATATTGGAATATACCTGGTGTAATAGCAAAATTGTCCAAATCGTGTAACAGAATAATTGTCCAATTGTTAGATTAAGCTTTGAACCGTTGTATCTTAGAAATGATTAAAGATAACTTACTGGAATTCTCCGAGGTTTTATAATACTATTGGACTCTACTTTGGACAACAAGAATGTATTTAGCTCTAAGCTGAAATGATGATCACTCTTGCTGTTGTGGCCTCCTGATCCAATTTTCCTCTCTACTGTTCCAACATTTTAAAACCTTTGCACCATTCTCTTGATGGTTCTTGAATGAACTTGGAAGATGGAACCCAGCGTATGAACGTAGTTACCATTACTGAAAGCCTGAATGATCTTTTTCCTCTCATCATTGCTCAGTTTGGAAGACAAATGGTTTCAAGATGTCTAAACGTCTTATATGAAAACCTGGAAAAAAAGATTCAATTTGTTCAGTGTTTTTTTTTTTTTTTTTATATTATTTTGTGGGATAGACAATTATAGTATTCGTATAGATAGTATATCGTTTATAGATATACAGTTGGTCCGAAAGTCTTTTCACCCCCTACCATAAAGTAATGCTAACAATAGAACAACAAGTAATACCAAGCACATGTACTGGATTCACTTTATTCACTTTCATTGACGCTGTCACACATCGAGAAGGTCTGTATGAACACCATCATTCTCGTGTTAGCCATTTGAAAGAGAACATTATATTATGTTGGGGTGACAATACTTTCGGACCATCTTGTAGTATAGTCGTATATATTGTATATCGTTTCTAGAAAAATATTGTATGTTTTTATTTTCTTTCTTTTTAATATTTTCTTTTAAGAGTTTGCGATTGTAGGTTCATGCATTGCGTTCTGGTCTAACAAACATTGACAGTTTTTTTCATTCGCCCATGTTTTATGACTATTGGCACGTGGTGTGCTTCTCACTGCTCTATCGCTAGTTTCAGAGAAAGTGCTCGGACGAACTACGTTCCTTGGTTCCGCTAGGTCTAATCTTCACTGCTAGGTCCCGCCATCTCACTTACATAGCAGCAAACCACCCATATTCCTTCCGTATTCCATCGTCGAGAAGTTCTACTCAGCTCCTTTCCGCGAAAATACTGCCCTGACTCCCAAGAGGATATTTTCCCATTCACTACAATCTTAATATTTTTAAGTCTAGAGTTAACCGTTATCTTTCCCTCCTATCCATATAAGCTACCCCTTAACGTAACCCTCTATATCGAGTGGCTCCCTTACTATAAAGAGTAATCAATTAATATCAGATTTGCAAAAATATCTAAAGCTTAATTTTAATAACTTAAATAGCTATCATGACATCTGGTATTATAAGTTTCTAAAACGAAAACAAAAACTGGTATCCTGGTGCTATTTTTTAATCTGACGGTGAATCTGATGATTTAATAACAATTGTACTTGTAACTTAATATAAACACAAGTAATCACTGAGCAGATATACTGACGTTAAAATCCTGCAAAGTGACCAGTAGTCATGGCGTTATTTTTTTTTTTATTGAATCCATAGAAAAATTGAAATTATATATTGTCTGAAATGTATCATTGTTTTCGAAAACATGATCTTGCCATGCGTCGGAGTTTCCCAAATATATGAAACCGACGATAGGTAAAGATATTTGTTTATATTTCTGAGATTATGTATTATGTATACTATTTACATTATTCTGACTATTGTCCTCATCTTTGACGGCATATTTATTACAACCTGGAGAAGGCCGGAGCGTACAACGGCCGAAACGTTGTAATAAATACGGCGACAAAGATGAGGACAATAGTCCGAATAATGTAAATAGTGTAAAGATATTTACCCAAACATTTAAAATAAAAAAATATGAAAAACAACAAAGGGTAGATCGAAATGACGGTTCATTTTTTTTAAAAGAACCTGCTAACAGTGTGTGGGAATGTTACATGCCTTCTCTCCAACCCTGAAAAGAAAAGCTAGTGACTGTTACAAAAGTTGTCCTTATCTTACAAATTTGTCATACCAAGTTGCAAGAGACTTTTTTCCTTTTTTTTTTTTTTTTTTTTTTTTTTTTTTTAGCCACGCGTCAAAAAGAAAACATTCTCTTCGTGGTGTTTACATTCAAATTGTTTTTTATACAAAAAGGACTTGACTGGCCATTAAGTGTCACATGACCGACCAAGAGGAAAAATGAAGAAAATTAACGACACATGGTTAAAAAAGTGATGTAAATAGTTCTTATTTTAGGAAAAATGGTTGACATCATCAGTTATTGACATAGCACCAGTGTCAGTTATTATTTCTAATCCTAGCGTTGTTTTCTATTGTAAAAAAAAGTTTTACATAACTGTGAAATGGATCATTCAGACGTTTTTAATTAAAGTTTTGACGAAGGAGGATATTAAGCAGTGAACGTTTCTCAGCGCACTGATAATAGCAAAAAGAAAACAGAAAAAAGGCGTTAAGTAAAAGAAGTGGGAATTAAGACTTATCATTCTACCTTCCATGCGTTATCAGACTATCACCAAATGGAAGAATGGAAATATTTTAGCGGTAAAGTGAAAAAGAAAAAAGGTAAAGAAGTGAGGAAATACCCGTCGAGCATTTTTTTTTCACGTGGACTGATTCAGACCTTTCATAAAGACCAGTCTCCATCCAGAAATGAACGCCTGGAACCATTCCAGTGTTTTAAGTACAGTGATTAAAAGATGCAAGTGTGAAGATTAACGCACGTGTCTCGTTAGTTTTATTTCCGCTAAATTATTCGTGCTAAATTTGTTGATTTTAAAAGTAAGCGAACCAAGCATTAAAACAAAGACTTGTTATTTATCTAGAGATGCGTCGTCTTAAATTCGACAGACTTACGCCCATATCACGTTCAAATACCGGTTCTCGTACGATCACCAAAGTTAAGGCGAGCTTTGTCAGTAACTCGATGGGTGATGGTCTGGGAATACCAGGTGGTGTAATGAATAACGTTTCAGAATTGGAGATTTTAGATCAGAATTTCAATTCCAGTCGCGTTCGTAATATTTACTTACGCGCAAATACTCTTGGGAAAGATTTGATTTCACCTGTGATCCCCACCAGCTATGGGTCAATAATTAGGACGTGTATCAGAAAATCATTATCTGCAATAATATTTCTTGCAATCTGTAAAATATTTTCTGGCTTTAAATAACCGGCAAAGAGGTACATAAGCCGTTAAAAGCAAATCAATCAACCCAGAAAAACCCTGGTTCAATTTACTTTGTCACAATAGAATCTTTGTTTATATATACAGTGTAACCCGGATATAAGAGAGTTTCGGGACCGGAGAAGAAGTCTCTTACATCCGGGTTTCTCTTATATATACATTAACAGTGGCTCTAATTTGGGACCAGAGAAAATCTCTTATATCCCGGTCACACTATATATATATATATATATATATATATATATATAGTTTTTAGGTGTGCTATATATATGTTTTCATGCTGGACGCAATCAGGTCTGACGATTGCGTCCAGTATAAAAAAGTCTGTCGCCTCTGAGTGTTGACTTCAATGTTCACTTATATATATATATATATTTAGTACCACATCATCATAAAACAAGTTTTAAAATAGAGATCATAATTTTCGATCTAACGACTGAAATCGAATAAAATAAATATAACCTCTGTTAAAATCAAATCAAATAAATTTAACCTTTAATAAATTTTAATAAATTTAAGTGCTGATTATGACTGATGAAGCCTAGATTATTAAAAAAAAAACTTGTGAATAATTTTTCAGAATTGAAGCAATCTTATCTGTATTTTGTAAAGTTTATTTTTGTATAAAATAATAAACAAGTAGAAATGTTAATTATTTTCTAAACAAAAAAATTATATATATAATTTTAATCAGTTTATGAACTAATTCGTTCATATATATATCATTGATCTGGATGGCAATAACACTTTTTATCCTCTTGTCTTTTCTCCAATTTTAACATCCTATTAGAAAGAAAGAAAGAAAGAAAGAAAGAAAAACACCCTTCAGTAGTATTTTAATACCTACGATTGACTCTTGACGCAGTATCGGTCGAAAGGCGCCTTAGGTTATATTTTATTTGATTTTAGTCGTTTAATATTAAAGTATGATTCTCTATCTTAAAACTTGTTTTATGGTGTGGTATTAAAAAGATTATTTGCATATACACCTTTTAATCTGTATTTATCACGCGCTTCGTTCATTTTCAATTATCACCACTTTTGATGTGTATCACAAAAAACAAATTTCCATGAGTTTGCTCTACAAAGTAGCAGTTCTTGAGAAAAGACCAAGTGGATCTTTCCTCTTAGATTTGAAATACGGGGAAATGGAGGTGATTCGACTCTGTGGAAATGGCATGGCGTGTGCTAGTTGAAAAGGTCTGAATTAGTCATCGCTGTTTGAACTCGGTAAAAAAAAGCCAGAATTTCAAATGCTCATTGTCCAGACCGGCAAATCTTTTTACACGGAAGATTAAACTTCTGACCCTCCTCTCTCTCATACACACACACACACACATATATATATATATATATATATATTATTTGAACTTGTGTCAGACTGAACTTTCATAATTATGGAAACAGTTGAGAATTCCTCTATTGTCCTAAAAAGAAAATTCATGCCATTTTAGTAATCTGAGTCATGCGATCTCTTCTGAATACATATTCAGAAATAGCGTACTCTGTTTAGTCTAGCACAATATCGTTTATCAGGTCATCTTCTTACACGTTCCAAGTTCTATCAGAGATCGTGGCTCTTCACAATTTCCTGTCTTTTGTTTCTCGGGGTAGTTTCCGATTCATCAACATTCTTTTTTTTTTACCCCTTTTCTGTCATTCAATCGCACAAACTTAAGTTATTCGCTGTTTTTTACTGCTTCTCTTGTTTGTTTTGGGTTTTTTTTTCTGGTAATCGAAAAGTAGTTACATATCTATAAAATTCGTATAATATTTGGAAGAAAAACAAACAGAAGATAGGAAAAGATGCTACAGCCTTCCTTCTCAAAAATTATCCCTAACTAATCTGTGATAGGTTTGAGGCGATATGCTTGCAATGAAATTCACTATTTGTATTTTGAGGATAATTTTGTCTTGGCGCTCCTCGTTACCATCCAGTCAACAAGAAGCGCACATTAATAATCTTAAATTTTATAAATACATTTCTAATCTTTATTGTTATTAAAATAAAAAAAAAGAATTTTCTTATATCCAATATTAAATAACTGTTACAGAATGTAAAAGCCGGGCCCTGAATGGTGAGCAATTGGTCGGTGTGCCTCGTCGGCGTTGATATTCTGACAGTGAGGGATTGCCTTTAAGTTTGAGATGTAAGTCCAAAACTGCTCGAATTCAACTGAGGACCACAAAAACTTTGAAGCGTCGATACGCTTCAGACACCCAGGTTGAGAAACCGACTAAAACCACCCACGGAGGGTCACTGAGCCAACGTGCGTCATGCGTTCCCGTAACGTTATTCCTCCCTCTGCCTCTTAGAATCCAAGATACCACATCTCCCCGCTGTTCTAATAAAATCGAATAAGAAAAAGAAATCGTCCTTTTCGTTGAAACCTTTTTTATGTCGTAGCGTGGAAACTCACAGGCGACTCAAAACTCAACACAACGTACGAGAGAGGATCAATATGTTCGTGGCCTGACATGCAGTTATTAGCTCAATTTTTATATTAAATTTTAACTGTATAATGTCCGACATATTTAATATTTACTAGAAAATTAACCCCATTGACAAAATAATTGTTCAATATTAGGCTTTAGAGTTATTGATAGACATACTTAATTACTTTTTACAACATCTTTTCACATACACACGCCTGTTGACGTATTAGAAGGCATGTTAAGTCTATGATGATTGAAGTGATTGTGCCAGTTCTATATAAAAGGCCCAAATTCAAATGCTAATTTCCAATGCAGATAGTCACTAGCCTCTCTTTTGTTGCGTCAATCTTCCAGCCTACGAACGCTGCAGATTGCCTTTCTGTCATACTAAAGTGCGACGTCGTCTTTTTCTCTGTGCCACTTCCCTTCAGGACGTTGGCGATCATGGCCCTCCACAATTTTTTGTCCTTTGTAAGTCTGAATAAATTTTGTCTTTCTGTTCTCTCTCCTGAACTCTGTTCTATCATCCAAGCTCTCTATGTATATTATGCGTTATTTTCTTGTCCTGTGAGTATCAAATTCTCGAAGCTCTATTTCCTCGCGCTATGTGCGCTAGAAAATTTCAAATATCTCTTTTTAATGTTAAATATAAATGTTTATTTTATTTCCATTTTCTCTAAAATTTCGTCGTTACTCACGTGTTCAGTCCATGGTATTTTAAGAATTCTTCTCAATAACCAGATTTTTGTTGTTTCAAGTCTCTTCTTCATCCGTGAGAAGATTGTCCAGCATTCACTGCATTATAGTAAGACTGATATCATGTAACAGTTCAGTACCCTTTTTTTGTTTCTAACGAAATTTTCCCGTTTCTTAATGCTTAGCTATTGGAAGGCATATCTCGCTATTCCAGTCCACCTTCGGATTTCAGTGTCACACTTTCTATGTATTCTGTATTCTTTCAGTTGAGGATTAGTCCTTTCTTCCCTCTTTCCTTCACTACCTTCTTAGCCAATAATAATAATAATAAATGTTGAAGTTGCTATCACATTTTTTTACCAAATGTCTGCATTTCATTTATATACGTAGGGTGGCATTTGTCTTGATAAGATTGCTCTACTGACTGACAGCTACAAACCTGAATAGAGCAGCTCTAAAAATAAAAATGTCCACCCAAAATAAAGCGCTTATCTGTTCCTCTATAGAAACATGGTGGTGGGGATGAAGAGCAACAAATTCATTTTAAAACCTTAAAAAAATATGTAATGAAAATAGTACGAGTTTGAATCCTCTTCAGACGGAGGTTCTCTGACCCCACCAAATCTGTTTCTAAAAAGATGTTTAGCAATTACAATTTTGGTCTATGATATTGCAAAAAAGACTGTCGACGTGTTTTTAGATAGATCTGTCTTGCACATTCGTCAGTGCATCGAAAATCGCTTCCACATCTGGTTCGGTGTATCTGCTGTGTGTCTAAAGATTCTTGACAAATATCCAAAAGAAGAATCCGCAACGTTACCAGTCCTGACCTGGCATCTCGACTTCTGCAACTTTCCCATCGCCGTAATGTAGCTTCCCTTTGCCTCTTCTATACGTATGTCCACGGTAATTGCTCTGGTGAGATTTCCTCGTCGTACATCGACAGTAAAAAAGAAAACAAAAAAAAACGGTCGACTTGCTTGTCTTAAAATATACCGATCTTCTTTTCCAATGCGTTATTCAGATGAGTCAATCGCCCATTGTAACATTGCGCAGTAACAGTTTGTGCAAGTTGCAGCAATTCATGATGGAAAATTCGAAAAAATTTTCCATCATGAATTTGTTCCTCTTCATCACTACCATTTTATTTTTAGAGCTGCTCTATTCAGGTTTATAGCTGTCAGTCAGTAGAGCAATCTTATCAAGACAAATACCAAACACAAAGAATACATTTTTCTGAATAAATTCCATTAATGTTGGGATATTTGTAGCTGTCTTGGATGTAAGTACGATTTTCTCCGTTTTAAACCGTCGTAATACATCATCTTCCTTCGCCAGTGACTACTTTTCTTGTAAAATTAATAGTAGTAGATAGTTTTTCCTATCGTCCAGTTCTAACTCCTCCTCGGTCTTTTGAACAAAAATAGAAGTCCCTTATTCCCTGTTTAGGATTGGATTTCCAGTTCCTTCTAGTGTTTGTTCATTCTCTTTCACTCCTTGCGTCTTAGTGGCATAATCACCTTGCTTGGAATGAATTGATTAGAAAAAAGACTTTCTCTGGGTCAATCAAGAATAGTTTTTCAAAACTGGTGTTCCTTTGTGAAAGTTCATTTGGGACTCATTTTTCTTGCTACAAAATTTTTTTTTTAATGTCTGTAAACCAGGAGCTACAACTGACCGATAAGACAAAGAAAGTAAACTAGAAAGACGTTTTAAGATTTGCCCAACAGTATAAAAAAGATAGCGTCTTTGCACACGATGATTTTCTAAGCTTAGGTGTAGCTACAAGGCCGAAAGTATAGGAACCCATATCAACCTGTCATATGACACACTTTAAGGAATTTTATCATTAAAAATACATTCGCTAACACCTACTCTACATCAAAGTAACCTTGTATGAAAAGATCTCAAAAAGGAAATGACAAAACGTCATTGGTTTCGCTAGTGCTGTTCAAATTTTCCAAGACTTTAAGTAACACCATCGATGTTCGAACCTCTGTCCAAAATTTGCCATTTTAACAAATAGCTCTTTTATCCTTTGTTTTTTCTAACAATTATTAAGAAAATTATTTATAAGCCAATAAAAAGATTGATATCATTGTAAACATAGCAAGATTATAATCAGTCATTTGTTTAACAAAATGTAACTTCCGTAGATTTAAAAAAAATCAAAGCTGGTATTGTTCTAAATTTTATCTGAAGCTGAGCCACTAGAAATGTATCACAAAAAAAAGATTATTTATATCACAGGGCTAAGATAACATCCATATATGAAATGCCATGTAATTTTGTTTTTGAAAGGTCTGCCCCATTTCTATTTTTCGTTAAAAGAAATACCGTTGATTGAAGTGTTTATCGCCTCGGCTTCTTATATATATATATATATATATAGTTTATGAAAAACTAGGTAATCCGTATGGGTAGACCCAAGGAGGATAAAATCCAGAGAGCTCAATGTAAATCAGAGCTAATAATTTAAATAAAAACAGACCACTTAAGGTTCCATGTAATAAATTATTTCACCACAGCCCTTTTAAAGGACAGCGGATCATCAGACTTTACTTCCAAAAGTTGAAACGAAAAATGAAAAGAAATTTACACACTTTTGACAGGCTACTGCCCGTCAAAAGTGTGTAAATTAAGCATATGTAAATTAACGAAGTGAGGAAGTGAGGGGGGGAGACATGATTGAGTTAGATGTAATTTAATATTTCTAATCTTTCATACTTAATATTACTTGAGGAGGTCCAGACATTGACACATTTAATCTGTTAACGTAACGGAAGGTATATATTGATATAGAAGGGGGAGAAGAGAAAAAAAAACTAAAAAGAAAAAGAGAGAAGGAAGTCATGAGAGAAAGTGTCACTGACTTTCTTTGGAATGAACGAAATAGACGCTCTCGTTTTGCTTTACTTTGAAAGTGTTATTTTGGGGGTTTATAAATATTATAATGTTTGATATAAATTTGAATGTTTAAACAGTCTACAAGGAATTTAATTTGATGTTTGTTAGCGATTTAAGTTTTTTTTAAACTTTACTACAAAAATTTTGCCGATTTAATATGAAATAGTCGATTAGAAAAATATTCATAGAATGTACATCAAAAGAATAAAATTTTATTTTAAAATATAAGTTTACTTCTAGTTGTAATTGATTATTAAGGTGACATCTCTATCAGTTTGAATTTTATTCATGAATTTAATTCGTGACTGTTTTTAGATGTGTAATTTCTTTTATTTAAAGTTTAGTTTTTAAGTTAATACGGAGTGATTTTTTAAGGTAATATTAGATATCTTGCTCTGTCATATATTGTATACACACCCATGCAAGTTTCACATATACATACGTTCCTTTACATGTGCAGTCACTCATACAGGTACACATGTACCGATATACACGGGTAATTTCATGTATTAATACCTACATATATCTTTTTAAATGTTTACGCATACTTACACATATATGTATATATGTGTACTTAGAATTTCCCTAAAAAAAGTCAATCGGAACTTCTCCCACTAAGCCGTCGGGGAACGGCAGGGATGAAGATGAATTTTAGCCTGTTTATTTTTATATATATATATATATATATATATATATATACTCATTCGATCGACTCTTTTTTGATGATGACCTGAGTGTACCAAATCTCCTCTGGTAGAATAAAATTTAGGGAACTACATGATATAATCTTAACGCTCAGAGGACAAATTCTGCTAGAAAACAGATGCTAGTTATGTACGTGCGTGCCAGTGAACCTTCGTGCATTCAAGAAAACAAAACTTATATAAATATAAACACGAGAGGGGCTAAAAAGCTAGTCGACCCGACCCATTTCCCAAAATATGACCGGACCAGAAAAATCCAGAAGGTAAACTTCTTTTTACTTTAAATAAAAACAAAATCTTGCCGCGATCTGTTTAATCTATTTATTTTCCCCAGCATGCACCCATAAATTTGCTAGTTATTTTTACTATTATATGATGGATTGCTCAGTTCATCGCCGTAGTGGAATTTTTTTCATTGCCAGGAAATATATATTCCGATAGAGACCGATGTTTTTTGTTTAAAAAGAAACATAACAGTCGAGTCTCCCTAATATTACTAACATGACTGTCAGTTTCACGATAATTTTGATCATTAGATGAAATAAAACAGTTCAACAAATTCAATCAATTTGTCAGCACCGACTACGACCATCACCAAAATATAGAAATAAAATAAGTAGAAAATCCGTAAGAATGAATTTTCGTTCGTCTTTAATCAAACTTGTATAAATGAAAAGAAAGATGCTGTCCAAATACATAATTCAAATAGTTTTATATATGACACTGAAGTAAGGGAAATATGTAAAATGCTTTACCTTTACGAGTTTGGAATACTACACGAACCTCAGCAGAGAAAAAGCAGCGACGAACACTCGATGAAATTTGTTTCACAAAACTTTCACATTTGGTTCCAATCCAAGGCAATCTTAGATAAACCGGGCACCTCCCAACACCGCAAATCTTTACACTTCTGAACTTTTCAATAAACTTTTCAATCTATAAATATGATTGTAGTTGCGGTGCTAACTACATAGGGAGGACAACACAACGACTGGATATGCGAATTAAGCAACACGTTCCCACAAAAATCAGGAACCATACCCTGCCGTTTGATGGACTCGTCCCGAACACCCACAGTTCTGCCATTTGTGAGCATCTATTAAAGAACAGAAGGTGTGCGGTTAAACATAGTGTGGATGGGTTCACCGTGTTGTCCCGTTCACACTCTTCATTTTATCTAAAGGTGCTGGAGTCAATTTACATCGGGTCCCGCAGGCCCTCCCTGTGTAAACAGCGTGAGTGTCTGTTGGGACTCGCTATCATTTGCCTCTAGCTCCTTTTTTTTTCTTCTGCCCCTCACACTCATTTCCTTTTTCATTGCATATTCTCTGTTTTTTAATTACATTAAAATCTCCCGTACGAAGCCTGAAGAGCGGGAACGAAACCGGTTGCTTCGCTTTTTATTCTTTGCTTTAGTATTTTAATATGTCTAGTAATATTAAGCTTCATTTCAGTTATAAAATTTTGTACCTACAAAAATCTTTATATATATATATATATATATATATATATACACACACACACACACACATAAGTGAGTTTGTCTCTGAAATATTATCGGTCTTGTCCTGGCACCTCAGATTCAGTCACTTCCCCACCGCCATAATGCAGCTTCCCTGTGCCTTTTCTATATACATGCTTTCATGGTAATTGGTCTGATGAGCTTTCCTCTTTGGTACCTCGACTTTACGAATTTAAGCGCAGTACTTGATTGGCTGCTAGGTCTCATCCTTTTACATTTGAAATGGCTAGATGTAAGTAAGTTCTACTGTTTTTTTTCCTCTCGCTTGTGGAACTCTTCTGGGTTCTTGCTTTTCAGTCAACTTTGCATTTAAAGTTTTAAAGATCAATGTCAATTCTTATCCTCTGTCTTCATAATTCCTCCTCTTTTATTGTTCTCCCTAATAATATTTTTTCTTCTCATATTCTTTCACAATCGGTAACTCTCCGTGTGGCTTTATTACCTTGTTTGGGTGAGAGGATTTTATATATATATATATATATGTGTGTGTGTGTGTGTGTTAAAATAACGTAAAAAAACAAAGCTTGAAAGAATATGCTACGTGTTTATGCTATGTAGATATACATTTTTTTTGTCTGACTCTATTTTGTGTTCTTGCATTGTACGCTTAGTTGCACCATCCAAAATAATAAATTACAGTTATCCATCTTTTGCCCTGGGAGTGTTTCAGTAATTCGCTTTCACAATATCCCCTACTTCCGAGTACAAATCATTTCACCTACTTGCTCCATAGGGGAAAAGTTCACAAATTTTGTTTCTTCAAGCACAGGAAACTGCCCGCTTGTTATATTATACAAGATAAATAGCTATTATTCGGATCACTAGATAATTGTTTTTCCACTCCTACTTATTGTTCTATGTTATACCGTTAAGTCTTTTCTCGCCATCAACTGTTGGGCTTGAAAATAGTTCTATGTCCAAATACTGTTATATCTGTGACCAGATACTCTATAACTATGTTGTCAGCTGTCATGGTTAGAGATTTTTTTTTCATATATTTTGTGTGATATAATTCAACTGCATGAAGCTAATTTTTTTCTGTTTTTCGACAAAGACAAAATTTATTGACAGCTGCAAGGGACAGGAAGAGGTGGAGAGCCATGATCGCCTAACTTCTGAAGGGATACGGCACATAAAAGACGACGATTAACAGTTTGATACGAAGACATGATCGCTATACACTGG